>OZ018321.1:37561279-38016279 GCA_963969495.1 Ceratothoa steindachneri | reverse complement strand
GTAGAATTTTGAGACTTCCAGTGACCTATTGTCGTTCCAACTGAACTCAATGGAACTACTAACTGACCAGATATTTTTCTATAACCAATGTTACTTTTATGAAGGTCTACTGTAAGGGAATGGTCACTTCCCCCCCCCTCGTTCACTCTTGGTGCAGTTCCAAGGCGGTCACCGCAAAGACATCCGGCCGAAGGCATCGGCGGGTCCCGCGTGACCGCAGCACTGCCCCAGACCGTGCCATGAAAGAGGTCACCCCCCCCCCATCGTTCACTCGTGATGCAGTCCCAAGGCGGTGGTTACCACAAGGACATCCGCCCCAGGCATCGGCGAGTCGAAAGTTTGACCAGAGGGTGGCATAACTCGTTGCCATGTAAGACCCTAAAGGTCAAAAAGGTAAGATCTTCCCCCAGGAGAGTGAGATCCAGTTTCAGGTCGAACAAAGAAATTGGAGACGGTTTTCTCCCAACCTCGATGGTTAACGAGGAGCCGATGTTTGACTTCGTGGGAAAGACCGTTTGAAAAAAAGAACTCTCCTGGGGCCGTCCTCAAGCCCCTCTCCCCCCCTTACCACCCCCAGTGGGGGTGCGAGGTATAAATGAGGAACTCTGAGGAAAATCGCGGTAGTATACGTCAGGCCAGGTGACGAAGTCCTCGGTTCCAAAACCGGGCTACCTTAGACTGGATAGGTAGTATACGTCAGGCCAGGTGACGAAGTCCTCGGTTCCAAAACCGGGCTACCTTAGACTGGATAGGTAGTATACGTCAGGCCAGGTGACGAAGTCCTCGGATCCCCAACCGGGCTACCTAGACTGGATTGGTAGTATACGTCAGTCTCTAGGTGACGAAGTCCTCGGATCCCCAACCGAGCTACCGAGACTGGAGAGGTAGTTTACTTGTGTCGCCAGACCAAGAAGCACCCTGCAAGAGAGGCAGGGCTACCTACCTTAAGGGACTAAGAAAAAGCTCATCCTTGAGCTAAGTCCCTGGTTGTCAAACCAAACAATAAGTGAACTTTGGTAAGTTCGACTTACTCTCGCCAGAGAGATTCCTCATATCCTGGTGCACATTAAACACCAGAGGTATTCCTCGTCTTTGAGGAATTAAGAAGAAGAAGGAAAAGGCTCCCCCTCGAGCCCGTTATTCGGTGGCCACACCAAACTGTAAGTAACTTATTCTCGCCAGAGAAACCCCCCTCCGTCATCCTCGCCCGTGAAGAAGACCCTCCCCGAGTTCAGTCCTCGTCCATAAGGAAATTAGTAACGAAGGAAAAGCTCCTCCTCGAGCTCGTTACTCGGTGATCACACCGCACTCCAAGTAAGCTTGATTCAAGAACCAAGTTCAACTCACTCTCGCCAGAGAGACCACGACTACCTGGGTGTTGCATAGAGCACCGTATTGATTCTCGTCCTTGAAGAATCCCCCCCCCCCGGAAGAACGTGTGGACCCCCCAGCTGCTACCCTCGCCAAGACGACCGTGGAATTCCGCCCATCTACACGCGTCAAGTGTAAATATTTCTGAGGCCCTTTAAACTCCACGAGTCCGTAAGCCTAATTCTAATATTATTGTTTTGTCTAGAGAAAACGTGAACTTAATTTTGTGGGTCAACTAATTTAATTAATTCTTGTTTATAATAATATTTAGAGTATTGCTGTAGTTAAAGTAGAAAGGTTGTGTATTCAATGGTTAAAGATAAAATATAAGTTTATTTTGTGAATTAGTGGGCGTTTCTTTTATATCCTGACGTGTTTGGTAAAGGCTCTTTTCTTTAAGATATTCTTATAATATCAATAATTAGACACTCTTAGCACTCTTAGAATAGAACAAAAAGGAGGGACATTCTACGACACTAACTAAATAAAAGAGGTGTCAGAGGTCAGGTCAGTAGGGTTCTTAGCAGAAAGAATTCTACGACATCTACAATACGTTTTCGAAGATGTTAATCGATTCGTTTCTGTTTCTCCATCGTGCGAATGTTTACAGGACGCTGTCTGATAAAGAATGACGCGATAGCTTATACCAATCCCTAAGTGATGCGCGTAGATTAATGTAGAACGTTCTAGAAATTGTAAGAAGTTTCTCCTTCTCGAACATTTATGAGTAAGTGATAAAAATCGATGTGTTGTAAACTTTTGCGTTACTAATTAATTGCGTTACTAATTAATCCCTAAGTGATGCGCGTAGATTAATGTAGAACGTTCTAGAAATTGTAAGAAGTTTCTCCTTCTCGAACATTTATGAGTAAGTGATAAAAATCGATATGTTGTAAACTTTTGCGTTACTAATTAATTGTATTTCTTCGACAAAAAACTATATGGATGTTTTTGTATGGTCCTGATGATTTAATTTATTGTTTGAATACATATCCTGTCAGTAATAAAAGTCTCATTTACCTATCCTGCTTACAAATACATAAACGTCTGTTTTTCATGGTGTTGTAAACTTTTGCGGGGCACTTTATATATATATATATATATATATATATATATATATATATATATATATATATATATATATATATATATATATATATATATATATATATAAGAAAGAGAAATTGGACGCGAATGAGCAATGAGACAAGAAACAGGAGTTTTTTAGAGGTAGGAGAAAGGGACATTGGAAGAAGACTAGAATCAAAGAGAGCAGAGGGCGGCACAATGAAGGCAATGCTTTACCGAGAAGACAGAGATAACGCCAGGGGAAAAAAGTTTGAAATTCCTGGACGGGACTCGAACCCGGGTCTGCTGATTGCCGGTCAGATGCTCTACCACTGAGCTACCAGGCACAGTGACTCTACTTCGCCCAAAGCGTTACCCCATCAAACCCAGTATCTCTCTAAGCTAGAAGCCTCCAAGGAATTTTTATACCACATCTTCTTACCCGCTCACAATTTAAAGGCTCATCCCCAAGTCGCATACAAAGAAGAAGGAGCAAATGCAAGTTCTGCGGGTGATAACAACCACCACAGGGCGAAAGCCCTGTGGTGGTTGTTATCACCCGCAGAACTTGCATTTGCTCCTTCTTCTTTATATATATATATATATATATATATATATATATATATATATATATATATATATATATATATATATATATATATATATATATATATATATATATATATATATATATATGCGCGTTATTAAAGTCAACAGGTGCGGCAGCGGCGTTCTTGATTTTGACTTGCAATTTCTTGCTTTGCCTTACACTTCTCTTAACAGGATCTTCGAGGAGAGAGAAAATAGCCACAAAGGACATATTTTATTCCCAGACCTCTTTCGACCGCAGTGGGTCATCTTCAGGGAAATATGGCAGTAACTCTTATAATTATTATGATATATTCAGTTGTAGGAAAGAGTACAAGACATTAATATAAAATAATTCATACAATGTTATAGTTAAAGTGTTGAAAAAGTAAAAATTATCGCTGAGAAGGGAAAGGATTTAGTCGGAGTCAAAGGTACATAAAGTGGGTCCTCCTGGAGCAGGATTACGCAGAAGCTCAGCTTTTTGTTAATTTACAAAGTTTTGAACCTTTTATTTTTACCCATTAAAAGGATTTTGTATTTAAATTATTATTCGAGTTTATTATGACAATTTTTGGTTGTTTTGTTTGTTCACTATTTCGCACTTTAGATTAAATTTCGTATGTTGTTTTTAATTATTTCTATCTAATTACACTTTTAGTCATCGCTGCTTATTTACCTCTTATTTCTCTATTCTTATTTACTTAGCTACTGTTCACTTGTTTTTACTATTATTACATTACACTTGACACGATTAGATTTCACTCGATATTTTTACTAGTATCTTCTAATATCTTATATTTATCACTGTTACCTTTATTTTGTTCTTATACCTCTATTCTTATTAATTAGCTATTATTCACTTGTTTATACTATTGCTACTAATTAGTTGTTATTCACTGGTTGTTACGATTGCTATTATTCACATTAATATAACTTTTCAGATTATTCTTTATTTAACAACTTCATTTAGTAAGCATTTATTTTTAAATTATTTACTCTAGATTCACAATTCACTATTGACACTATATATTTCGTGCCTGTTTATTTATTTATTTATTTTTATTTTTCCGAACTTCACTTTTAATTTTAATTGTTTGTCACTTTTTTACGACTAGTTTATTTCCGATGTCCTCATTCCGCACTTTATATTCCTGTAAGTTGTCCCTCCCGTTCACTGTGTATAAACTTGATTCCGGAATATACATAGTTCCACTGCACAAGAGGCTTTCGACTTCCTTTGGGGACCACGGCCCCTCAAAGGTCCACTTAAATTCCCCGCTTCTAATTCCTTGTACTAGCTTCACCTGGTTGTTCTTCTGTGGCCGACGTCCAACAATTCCGAAGAATTTTAGGTTCACCTCTTCCCCGTCGAAATGTGTCCCTTTTCCAGGACTTTGATTTTTTTCGGTAAGAGGCACTCCTGGGTAGCTTTCGTCATCCTCCGAGCAGTCGTCTGATTGAGCTTGTTTCTCCTCTTCCTCTAGTATCGCTGTTGCTCTGGTGTTCCTTTTCTTTTTGGTTTGTTTTTCATTCGGGCTATTTTTTGCGGTTGCTGGGTTTTCTTTTCAATCTTCTCTTTCTTCTTTTTCCATTACATGGCTTATGTCTTCTTTGGTGCTTTCTGATTGGTTTTGTTGTTCTTTGTTTGGAGTCGTTTTTTTGGCGGTCTCAGTTAGAGTTTCAACGAATTTGATGTTTAGCACATTCTGAGATGCTGGGGTCGGCAGAAACCACAGCTTCTTTTTAACTCCATTGTGTTGCAGAGAAGCTGCCGGGGCGCGCAAGGTTCGCCAAGTGGGCGACGATGACCATGGTCATTATTTCCTTGCACTCAACTGGCATGACGAGTTTCGGAGTAGCTCTTTCCGCTGTTGTCGTGGTTGTTGGTGCTGATGCTGCTGTGGCGTAGGATCCTGCGTTGGTCTTTGCCTCCTTTTCCTTTTTAAGTTTCTCTCTTTTCGCCCGTATCATTTCTTTGCGCAGGGAACATCTCATGGCCAGAGCCCGATGTTCCCCTCCACAATTCGTGCATTTCTCTCGTTCTCCTCTGCATTCTCTCCAACCGTGGCTGGTTCGAGAGTATGCCGCACAAGTTTGCTCTTTCTTCGGGCAATCTTTAGTTACGTGTCTTTCAAGCGCGAGGCAGTGGTTGCAGTTTTCTAGATAAATATATTCTTCTGCTTCAATCTGCTCTGGAGCTACCCGTAGGTAGAACCCCAGAAGGCCGTCCCTCATCGTTCTTTGTGCCATTTCGCTGCTGCTGAAGATGATTTTGATAAGCGACTTCCCGATTTTTTCCACTTTGTATATCTTGGCCCATGACTGTTTGGAGATCAGCTCAGCCTTGATATCCTCGGTGGAGTTGTCCAGGAAAAAGGGGTCAACTTTTTTTAAGATGAGAGTGCGCCTCACGAGTAATTCGTGGGGGGCAATCGCTTCTAGCCCTATCTTGCGTAGGGGATACTTCGCCTTCTCCGAAACAAGGACCTCCTCGTCCTTATTTTTACAGCAAACCGCTGCCCACCCATTTGGTGCCTTGAGGAGACGGGTTAGCTCGATATTTATTTTCCGAATATTGTCTCGAAAACGGTTTGTCTTCCAGGTTTTTGGTGCCCCACTATTAACCGGAGGGGGATCCGTTTGGTGTCCTGGGGGGCTGGGGGACCTATGTCCCCCTGTGAGCAGTGCTGCCCTTCCCCCTTCTGGTACTCTCTTTCTTGTTGGGGAGGTAGATGCCTTTACTTGTGGGTTCGGGTTTTGGGTTGTCTGAATGACGTTGAGAGGAAATTCTTTACTCGAACTTTCCTCCTTTGCCACGACCAGACATGATGACTTGGAACACTCGGAACTCTACTCACTTTAAAGTGGGGAGGGGGGGTCGCCCTAGTAGGAGGGCATCGCAGTCCTTTTACTTTTTGAATTTTCCTTTACTTATTTATTGTATGTATGTCTACTATGTATTGGTTTAATTTCGTGTAGCTGGCGTGTTCCTTATTGTTCGTGTTTCTATTGTTATTTTACTTATTTTTAGTTAAATTTTTGAGCATTCAAGCCTTCTATAGCTTTTGGCTCGGAAATTTACCTGTGTTGTTATCATGTTTGGTTTTATGGTTACTCTGTATTTGTTTCGTTTAGACTGTGTTGTTTCATGGGTATCTGTTATGTGTATATAGATGTAATGATTTCCTGTGTACAGAGTTTGGTACTTGGGAATTGGTCACGACGTGTGAGTTTCTCTCGCAGTCGTACAGGAATGTTAAGTCTGCCACCTGTTCCCTGTAATTCCGGAATTACATCATTTGTAAGAGTTAACCAGACCCTTCTTCACAATTTCTGGGTGAAGATGTTGACGGGGTCCAGTTTCTTCCTTGTGTGGAGTTCTCTCTGACGGCGTTGGTCCCACCTTCTGACCTTGTTGATCAGTAGGGATGCAGGGTTCTGAATTCGCTGCATTTTTCTCATTGAGGTCCTGTTTGCCACTTGAGTCACTATTGCGGGTTAGATGAGCTTAGCCCGGACGTACATCAGGTATATCTTCCTAATGTTGGCCGAGCTAAGGTCTCTAAACCTCTATAGCTTGGAGATTTCTCTTCTTGCCAGGTTCCGCCTCTCCGTGTAGTGTCTCGAGTATCCGTGGTTGGAGAACTTTAGGCCCAGGATAGTGCTTTCGACGGAGTAGCCGTATCTCCTCCCCCCGATGATTATGGGATACGTCAACGTGCGGCTTAGTAGGACGATCTTGAACTTGTCCCTATTAGTTCTAATCTTCCAGCGTCTCTCGTACTGGTTGAAGTTGTCTATTTCCGCTATGGTTCGCGCTGCCTGATCCCTTGCCTTCTTCACTGGGCATGGGACGATCTGGGTGGTCATCTGCGAACTGCAGATACATCGTGTCCCTGTGCACCGGTGTTGGGAGGTCGATGGTAAAGACCAAGTAAAGCAGAGGGCTCAGGCAACTTCCCTGTGGAACACCCGCCTTCAGTTCGAATTCGGGTCCTCTGTGTCCTATCGTGAGACATGCCCTTCTGTCCATGACAAAGTAACAAAGGATCCTTTCCAGGATCGGGTCGAGCTGGAGGTTAAGGATCTTGTATTGTAGTCTTTCCAGCCAGACTATCGAAGGCCTTCTGCACGTCCCTCAACACAATATCTACATAGAACCTATTCGCACGGCAATAGGCTATTTTTTCTGTCAGGAGCGCTAGGGCTGTATCAGTGCCCCTTTTTTGGCGGAACCCATGTTGTTGGGGGCTGTGCGCTCCTAACTCGCTCAGTTGAGCTTGTAGCCTATTTGCTATGATCTTTTCAGAGATCTTGCCGAGCATCTCCAGAAGAGAGATCGGGTGATAGTTTGCCACCTGGTCCGGGGGCTTATTGACTTTAGGGATGAAGATGATTATAGGCTATCTTGTACCCATCCGGAAAGTAGCCTACATTCAGGGCGGCATTCATTGTGTTAACCAGTCCCTGAATGATTTTCCCCGGGGCATTCACGAGGTTGTTTTTCGTGATCCCAGACCAGCCTGGTGCCCTTTGCTTGAAGGACCTTATGGTCTTCATGGTCTCTTCGAAGGTTATTGGGCAGCCGTGGCCAAACATCTCTCTATCCTGAGATACTTGCGGGTGGGGGTGGGTTCTATGAATCACTGTGCCGGGTTCCTCTAGCAGTTGGTCTTCGAAGTCCTGGTCAAAGTCGTCGTTCTCCTCAGGGGTAATAGCGAAAATCTTTTTCCAGTGTGTCCTGAATCTTCTTTCGAGAGACTCTGGATCCTCAATGATTTCCTCTCCATCTTTTATTTGTGTTCTGGCTTTGGTGGGCAGTCCCCCTAAGTCTTCGGACTGTATTCCAAAAACTTAGGTAGGCTGGACAGGAAGGGCAGTCCAGATTTCCTTTTGTTTTTCTGTGATTAAGTGATTTAGTTCCTCACTCAGTTGTCTCATTCTGGCTGTCCTTTTCTATTTGGGCCTGTCCTGCCTATCTCTTTGAGGATTTTTCTATGTTCCCGAGTGTTATCCATCCTCCCGTCCGTCCACCTAGGTTGTGGGAGCATTTTATAGGAGATCCTTGAGGACGCATCACTCGTCGGCTTGTACGAGGAGATTGGTGATGGTGTTTATCTCCTCTTCCACCTCTTCGAGATTGGCGTCTCTCAGGTCGGCTGGTTGGTATTCGCCGAGTATCTCTCTATATAACTCCCAGTTAGCTTCCGCATAACTCTTCCTAAGTACGACTGGTAGGAGAATCGGTGCCAGCGAGATAGTTGTTAGGATAGGAATATGGTCGCTCGGTACCACAGGTCCGGGCTCGTTGCTGATGTTAGAAGGCAAGTTACGGCTTGTCAATACTATGTCCGGTTTGGTTGCCGAACATTGCGTTAGGTAAGTTGGGATGTCTGGTCCTACTCTCTGGAGTCTATCTCTTTCGATGAGCAGTTCCAGGATCCTTCCCCTCTGATTGGTGCGACCGTAACCTGAAGCTGCGCAACAGGCGTTTATGTCTCCACCCAGCAATGCCATTTTTCCTCGATCAAATATGTTGAATAGATTGGGAACGGGCAGATATTCTCGGCGTGGCAGCTGGTAGACCGCTACCACAGTTAAGGCTCCTACTAGGGTTGGGATTTCAACAGCCACAAAGGACTCCTCTAAGTCTGGAAGCGTTTTGTATAGTTAATGTTTTTACAGATCGCGATGACAGCGCCATCGTATCTTTCATGTGTGTGTTTTTTCGTGATCACAGTGTAGTTTGGTATTTTTATTGTGGTTGTTTCAGTGTTTACATATTCCACCATGTGGAATATGTTTCAGTATTGGATGGATTTCCCTTCCCAACCATTGGTGTTGAGTGTGACTATTTTAATTTGTTGCTGGTGTTTTCCATCTTTTTGTTTGTTTAGTGTTTTTGTTATGTGTGTGTGTGCGTGTGTGTGTGTGTGTGTGTGTTCCCCTTTACTTTTTGTCTCTTTTCTTTTTCCCATTTCGAATTTTACCAAACTCTGCTTCACTTATGGTGATGCAGGAATCCGTATGAAGTTTAATTTTCGCCGCCATGAGCACCTCGTCTACTGTCGCTTCTTACAACTGCGCGTCATAGCTTCATTTCAGTTGCCCTGTTTTTACCCCTTCAACTATCTTCCTTATGGTGGGCTCTGCTGGAAATGATGTTTGCTCGGTCTTGTAGAAGAGCATATTAAGCTCTTCTCCATCTAAATTATTGGGCAATTGGGGGGGCCTTTCCCCTGCTAGCGCTTCTCGCTCTCTTGGTATGCTTTCGGGGATGGGACTGTTCTTCCTCATCTTCCGAGGACGATGCGGAGCTAGTGAGGTTTCCTTCCTCTTGTTTTAACCTCTTTTCAGCTTTCTTCGCCTTCATTTTCCTTTTGGCTTCTATTCTTGGATCTGTGCTTTTAGTTCTGTGGGTGGCTTGGGTCTCTTAGTAGTTTCGGTTATTTCTGCTCTGGGTTCTGTTGGTGGGAAGGGTGTTGCTGGGGCTTCTTCTTCGGGTTCGTACTGAAGTTGCAGGACATCCCCCGATGGAGGGTTGTCCGGGAACCATATTTCTTCTAGACCATTTTTTTTTAGCATGGTGTTCAGCTCGGTCGAGAAGCATCCCGGGTTAGTCAAGTTCCTCATGTGCGCATACATGATGCACGTGAGGATTTTAGTCGAAATTTTGTTCCCAACCTTCAAATGTTTTTGTGGCTGGGGCACTTTCGACTGTCCTTGCAGGAAGGGCTCTGGGTGCTTGAGCGTAGGAGGTGTTAGCTCTCCTTATACCCTCCGCCTTTCTTTCTTCCATTTTCCTTTTCACCATTTCTTTTTTCTTCGGGCATGACATGGCCATAGCCCCTGTATTTTAGGCCACAGTTAGGGCACCTTTCCTCGGTTGCCGGGCATTCTCGCCAGCCGTGTCCTTTGGTACTGCATCTGGAGCAGGTAATCTCCTGCTCCTTGCAGTCTTTTGTGGCGTGTGCTTCAAGCTTGGAGAATCTGAAGCAGATTTGAATTGGGGTATATTCTTCCCTCTCAATCTACTCTCCGCTTATCTTAGCGTTGAAGAGCAACAAACCACTTTCCTTCGCCCGAGCTGCCATAGTGGTATCACTGAAGACGACTTTGAACACATGGCTGTAGTCTGTGTTATCACGTCGGTTTTTGAATTTAACCACCTGATCTCATAATTTCCTCTTTTATTTCTTCTTTAGAATGTTGGCCTATCCAGAGATCCAACTTTTTGCAGACCACACTTCTGTGTGCCTGGATCTGGGAAGGGGTAGTGGGTTGGAGGTTTATTTCCCTCAGGATTTCCACCGCATCTTCTTTTGTCAGTTTCTCTACGTCGTTCTCCTTTTCGCATATAGCGACATAGCCTGTCGGTCCATCGAGCAGGCGGAGAACAGCGACGTTTATTTTCCCGAATAAGGTTTCGTATACCGTTCCCTTATCCGGTTTCTCCAAGCCACTCACAGTTCTCAGCGGTACTCTTAGAGCGTTAGAGTCCGCCATTTCTGTGTGCAGCCCCTCTTTGTTAACTTTTTATATTCTTTGATGAGTCTTCTGCCTACCAAATGTTCTTCAGTGATTTCTGAATGTTAAATATAGTTAAATATTTTTTGCCTTGGGGAGAAGAGAGCCCCTCCCCCCTCGTTTCCCCACCGCCTCGATGGAAGAGGGATTTGCCTTTTAGGATGAATGATGAGATGGATGAGATGAGTCCGGGTGGGATCCTCTCAGGGGTGTGATTGTATGGCGGACTTATTGACAACGCCCCCCCCCCGAGGGTGTTTTAATCGCGACCGCTCCCCAACATACCATAGAGACGGTTGTTTTTCCCTATATGGTCATGGAAGGGGCCTCCGCTGTAATGAGCAGCGGAGGTTGCAGTCCGTCCCTTGTCCGGAATTATTTCTGACATTGTTCTCGGCTGTGGGCTAATCCTCAAACCAGCTTCCTTTAATGCTCCCAATTATGCCAATGCAACTGCTTGGCATAGTTGGGACGAAAAGTGAATGGCAACAACTTCTCACATCTGGCAGCAAGTCACTTAGGGTGGCAGGGCTGGGGGCTTAAGCAGTCATCTGCCTAAGTGGGCCCTCTAAAAAGAAAAGATGAAGATTAGTAATGAGTGAATGATAGTGATAAATACTCTCTTTTGTGACAAGGGGGTTTTTCGGAGGCGTTTTTGGAAATTTTCCCTAAACTTTTCCTCCTTTGCCGATTTTGAGGTATAACTGCTAGTGATTTTCTTCAAGAATTCCGAGCAAGCACTCTTATATTTTTTTTCATTTTGTTTATAGAAAGGACAGAGAGGGATCGCAGTGTGTAATACAGGCGATCAGGTAGTCATAGAGGAAGGATGCGGAAATCATTTAAGAAAAGATAGTAAGAGTTGATAGGTTGGTGACTATACAGCGATGCGTGGTGTTATTGTGGCTGCGCGGGTCTCGTGGTTTGGACTGGCCGACGGTTGGAGGCAGGTCAGGAGGGCGCGGCTGTCTGCTCAGTTGGAAACGCGATATTCATGATGTCTTCTGGTTATGCGAAGAACAACGATACAGATGGCGGGTGTTTATGGGCCGCGGAATATCGCGGTGCCATTGCGTACCTTCTTACGTGTAGTGCAGTGTATAATGGGTCTCTGGCGAGTTTTCCGAGTTGTTTTGTGAGTCTGGTGTGAGCGTATGTGTTGAGGGGTGCTAATTTGTTGTTGTTGTGTAGTGCGGCCATTCTCGAGTACAACGGAGAGCGGCAAGCGCGCTTCAGAGCAGAATTCTGAATCCGCCGAGCCTTCTGCTTCCACGTGTCGCTCGCAGCTACTAGTGACAGTGGGGCGTACGTGAGAGTAGGTAGCACGAGTGCTTTGTATAGATGTAGCTTTAGTCTTTTGCTCGCAGAGTAGAACCTACCCAGCGATGCTTTTGATCGTGAGGCTCTTGCTTGTATTATGTTTTGGTGTATATTAAACCCGAGGGCCTTGTCAAAAGTTACCCTAAGGAATTTGGCACGTTGGGTGTATTCGAGCTTTGTTGGGTTTAGGTGGTTCGTGTCGGGTGTGTGTGTGCGTGAGAGAAGATTTGTAGGTTGTGCATGAAGTGATCTCTAGCGCCGTAGAGTGTCATCAGTATCTTCTGAGGATTCGTGGCAATCAGCCATTTATCCTCGTAATCTGTCTTATCTAGTATTGTTTGTGCGTGGAGCGCGATTTCTTCTGGGACTCGGCCGCTGACGAGAATGATCTCGTCATCGGCGTAGGCCACTGTGTATGTGTGACAGCAGTTTTCGGGTGGGCGTGGGGTGTCGTTTGTGAACATCATGTATAATGTTGGTGCCAGTACGCTTCCTTGGGAAACGCCTGAGCGTGGTGTAAAGGGTCGTGAGAGGGTATTATTGTATTTTATGTTGCAACTCCGTTCAGTGAGGTAGTGCAAGAGGAGCGTTCTGGTGCAAAGAGGTAACTCCGTATTGTTGGCGAGTTTCCAACGGAGTCCCTCGTGCCACACTCTCTCTCTCTCATAAAGAAAGTAGAGAGAGAGGTGACGCCCCCTTGTCGTGGAAAGAGAGCTTGTGCGTACCCTTGACTTTTCGAGCTATGTCGGCAGGGGTACCTATCTTCTGGCACCCCTGGCAAGGTTTCCCTTGTCGATTCGGTCGGAAATTAGGTTCCAGACTAAGTGCGTCTTTCTTTGTCTTTCTTTATCCTACTCTATCCTTCCTCTTTTTTTACATTAATACTATTTGTTTTACTTATACAAAAAGAAAAAATCAACAAAAAAAACAACCCCTATACCTATCCTCTAACTCTTACCCTTTTTTCATCTATCTACAAATAGGGACCTGGCAGCTACCTCACGCGTCAGAAGAGAGGCTTTGGAACCTCTATAAACAACGTCAATCGACGCTCACTGGTTGCGAGAGATTAGGACTTGAGGGATCTTAGGCGTTGGGGAACGATGAATGGGATGAGGGTAGTGCCCCGTTAACCCCTTTCCTGGTGCATAATTATTGACCATTCCCAGTGACTGTTGACGGGTGCCTCTGGTAGCATTGGTCCGTGGTGACGGCCCTTTGTTCCCATGTTGGTTGCCAGGCCAACAAAAAGCCTTGGGTCGAGTTTCATGGTGTGGAGGGATATCCATTGAACGCTGCTCCGAGATCTTGGCCGGCGCGAAGGGAACTAGTAGGAGTTTAGTACGGGTGTATTGCCACCAGCTCGGCCGTGAAGACAGACGCAGCGCCTGGCAGAGCCCCGCTGACTTCAAACAGAGGGGATACGGCGTGGAAGCCGACTTCCTCTTGTGACTTGGAGCCATCCGTATACACTGGCACGGTTCAAGCGTGACACGAGGTGTGCTCCGAAAAGTTCGAACACAATACTCCCGGTGCCGTACAAGCTTTGGGAGCAGAGGCGTGGCGACAAGTAGCCAAATGTGGTACCCTCCAAGGTGGCGTCCTAAGCAGAACCAGGGGCGCCATCGGCCCGAGAGCTATATCTAGCTTTTGAAGGAGTTTCCTGGCCCTAAACCCAAAGGGCTTAGGGGAGGACTGACGTCTCTCGGCGGCATAGGCACCATCGAGATCAGCTGCGAATGCAGTGAGAGCTGTTGGTGACTGAGGGAGGCGCCGGGCTCGCGCGTACAGGCGAGTGATGCACTGCACGCGGCGTAGAGCGAGTGGCATCTCCCCAGAATCGACCAACAGGCTCTCAATGGGGAAAGTGCGGAAGGCACCGGTCGCAAGGCGAAGGCCGGTGTGATGGATCGAATCCACCTTCCGCAATAAACGCTCGGCTGTGGATGCATGAAACTCGCATCCGTGGTCGAGCTTCGAACGAACAAAGCGCTGAACGTCACGGAACGGAGAATATTCCACCGTCCACCGTCACCTGACTTCGACGCGGGGCACTTCCGCCGCATCGAAGTCAGGTGACGGTGGAATGTACGCAGAAATTATAGTATACCTCCTATCCAGGTGAAGCTGCACAGCCACTGCCTGAAAGGAGGTATCTAAAGTGAAAGAAAGAACGGAGACATCATGCCGGGTATAAACCGCGCATTTCCCAGCCCGGCCATCCCGCAGTAGTGGGGTCGCAAGACCCTTATACTCCGGGAGGGCTAGCAGGGGGCACGTGCCTAGCAAGTCTCCTGCAAAAAAATAGCTAACGGGGAACGGGACGAGACGAGCCTCCGCAGCTCTTCCCAGTTGGCCTGGAGTCCACGGCAATTCCATTGAAGGAATATGCCCTCCAGGCGTAGCTCGGAGGAGACGCGGGGGCCCTCTTCGAACAGCGCAAAAGTTGCCGTACTCACAACTGAGACTACTACAAGACTTAATTAAAAAAAACTAATGTGTAGATAACAAATATAGATAAAACGAAAGAAAAAGGATAAGCACAGGCTCAAAAACAACAACAACGGATAAAAAAAGAAAAAACAAAAAGGCAACAAAGAAGCGGGCTCCGGCGTAGGGGGTAGGTCCGCCTCCCCCTGCGCAGGAACATGTGACATACAAAAAACGGTCATTAAAGTGGAGGGAGGCTAGCCTTCTCCAAAAAGTCATAGTCTGCAAGTCTGTGTGCAAGAACCAGTCCCGAGTACAGCCTAGGATAGGGAGGGATCTCTTGCTCATTCCCAATTTTGAAATCTGTTCCCATTCTGGTCCATGCCCTTAATATGATCCCCAATGTTCCCACTCTATTTATGCTAACATATTCCTACGTACGTTTATGATTCCATCTGTTTTCCTTTTGTTTCTTTTTCAAGATCCTAGTTTCGATTTATGTTCAAGACTCAATTTGTTTACACTAATGCTCGAGATCCAGGTTTCAACTTTAGTTCCATATCCCATCAGTTCCCATTTATGTTCACAATCCAATTTCTTCCCACTTATGTTCAAGGTCTCGTCTGTTCGCACTTTTGTTCATGATCACATACGTTCCCACTCCCGAGCATAATCCAATATATTCTCACTTGTGCTCACGCACCCACGCTGGATCCCTTCCTTGTAGTCCCATTCCACTTTCCTTGTAATCGAATCCAAGGCCGGACCGGATTCAGGTCTTGTTAAAAGGCGTTAGATCCTTAATTCAAGGGTAAGAAACCACGGGAAAAGGAAAGGAAACAAATAACATCCGGCGCGCTTTCTTTTGTTACATTTACAAGGGACGGACCGGGTTAGGGGACACGCAAAAGAGGGCGTTAGGGGCGGGGGGCGTCGTGACCTTCTTTTCTATGATTTTCCGACGGTTTGACCTTGAAAGTCGTTTTATATATAAAAAAATGGCTATAAAATGAATTTATTGGTGCAGATCACGTAAAAGCGCTACCGAAAATGGCCCTCTTTTTTTCAGGGGTAAAGTAAGCAAATCTTTATTGCACTGCTCCACGTTATTTATGACATGTTTTGCTGTATAAGGAGGAATCTGTAAAGAAAGCGAAGATGGAAGGGAAAATGCGGGGAAGATTTATAGCCGAATCGTCTCTTTCCATTCGGAAATTCTTCGTCACTGAAGTGCCATCTGGATTAGGAACGAAGGAATCCTGTAGTGAGGAATCTGCAAAAAAAGTGTAGATGGAGGAAGCGAAGATGGAAGATGCGAAAATCGAGAAAGCGAATATGGAGGGAGCGAAGATGAAGGATGCGAAGATGAAGGATGCGAAAGATGGAGGGCGCGAAAGATGGAGGACGCGAAAGATGGAGGACGCGAAAGATGGAGGACGCGAAAGATGGAGGGAGCGAAAGATGGAGGATGCGAAAGATGGAGGATGCGAAAGATGGAGGATGCGAAAGATGGAGGATGCGAAAGATGGAGGATGCGAAAGATGGAGGATGCGAAAGATGGAGGATGCGAAAGATGGAGGATGCGAAAGATGGAGGATGCGAAAGATGGAGGATGCGAAAGATGGAGGATGCGAAAGATGGAGGATGCGAAAGATGGAGGATGCGAAAGATGGAGGATGCGAAAGATGGAGGATGCGAAAGATGGAGGACGCGAAAGATGGAGAACGCGAAGGTGGAGGACGCGAAAGATGGAGGACGCCCCTTAATGGAGGACGCGAAGATGGGGGGAGAGAAGATGGGGGGAGAGAAGATGGGGGAGCGAAGACGGGGGGAGCGAAGACGGGGGGAGCGAAGACGGGGGAGCGAAGACGGGGGAGCGAAGACGGGGGGAGCGAAGACGGGGGGAGCGAAGACGGGGGAAGCGAGGACGAGGGGAGCGAAGACGAGGGGAGCGAAGATGGGGGGGGGCGAATATGGTAAAGCGAAGATGGAGAAAGCGAATATGGAAGACGTGAAAATGTTGGGAAGATGTCTAGGTGCAAATCCTTCTGCAAACATTGGTGCTGCAAAGCCTCTTTTTAGCCTCCATCTGGCGACTGCTTACAAGGGCATAAGTCGCTGTAATTATCTTGTAGCCCAATGATAGAGGCTGCATTAAAAAAAAATATATCAAACAAAAACAAATCTAGCCCCCCCCCCAAAAAAAAACAACAAAAAGGAAGCGCGCCCCTCCTCCGCGCGGGAGCATACAACTAGTACCAAAAAAGAGGAGTTCAAACTCCTCCAAGAAGTCAAATAGTCCACAAGTGTGTTTGTGTCTGACCTCGTCCAGAGGACCTGGGACAGGGAACAAGCGGTACCGACCCCGCCACAGATCACGTGCGCAAAGAGAGTCAACTAAACAACCCACCTCCATCCTAACTTGGACCCTCAGGAGTCTCGCAGAAAGCACGGCCCCACTTAATTGTGGTGGTAATGATGACAGGGGCCTACAACACAGACTGTAGGCTCAAAGGCTTTTACCCTTAATCTCCTTAGTAGTTGGAGGGAACAGGGATGCCCTCTGGTCACAAGGGAGCCATAAATAACAGCTAACGCATATCGCCGCTCTCAACGCGAGGCTACGCTAATCTCCCATTATTTTTAACGGGATGGCAGCGGCAGACAGATTAGGCCAAGTGTGCGTCAATTAATCCGTTAAAAATCTAACGCTAGAGTCAAGGATTATTTTTATTATAATAAAACCAGGTAATGATCTCGCCACTCCCCCCTACGGGGTGAGGTTGCGCTTCGCTACTAAGATTAAAAGTTAAAATCTTTAAAAAAAGCAGCCATGGTTAAATTTTTATATATTTTCTGAACTTCGCCAATTATAATAATTTTAAAAAGGAACTCTAAACTAAATTTTCCTCCTTTCAAAATATCAGGTTGCTAAAATCTAGTTATAGAAGATAAAATAAATTTTCTTTGGGTTTTAAAAATAACAAAAAAAACATCAGTCATAACCAAACTAAGATGAAGTTATTATTCAAAACTCAAAAAAATCCCCTTCTTAAATTATAAAGTTAGTGATGTGATGATGATGATTTATGACCTTTTTTTTAGAAGGGGGAGAGGGGCGGAAATACTCTCTTAGGGTTTTAATGCAGGCAATCATTTATTAAAAACAAATTTATAACCTTTTTTGACGGGGGAGGGAAGGAGGCTCTCCTGGTTTTAATTTTAATACAGACCATCATTTAATCAATGGCGAAGGCTCTGCTCGTACGTCTCCCTTTTGCAATGCCCCAAAATGTCGACAAGAGGGCGAACATTTGCGCCTGCGCAGTTAGGTGAATTTTTCTAACAAACTCGCCGGGGTAAAATAGGCATTACAAAAGGCTATGATACAATTTTGCTATGTATATAAATTAGATTGCAACCATTACTGAAATGAAAATTACATTCTGTTCATTTTGACACTCTAAAATCAAATTTGACATCCGTTTGTTGTGAAATTACTTCAAATTCAAGTAAAATTTCTATTTTATATAAATTTAAGTCATTCGCACAAAGATATTTTTGAATTGAACATCAAAATGAACCTAAAACTATTTCTCTTTAAAAAAAAAACACAACCTAATCAAATCCAAACAAAAACGGGGGAACCAAGACCTCGCACAGCCATCACCACGCCAGCAATTGTCAAGTTAACGCATTACACTTTTTTTTTACCCTCATCCCTTGATTCTTTTTTTTAACTGTCCATTCGGAGGCAAAAGTGACCCTAATCACGCTACAACCTAATACTAAGTTAGATAAAAAAAAACAAAAACATGCAAGAACCAAATAACAAAGATACAAAAAACAAAAGCAAAAAAACGAGCAAAAAACAACAACAAAAAAAACAAGTAGGAAGTACGTTCAGGGCTCGTGGGTAGGTTCCATCCCTTACGAGAGTGCAGAGGGAAAGCAAAATAAAAAATGGCTCAGCAGAATTAAGTCGGGCCTCATGCTACCCTCGATATTGACTGTTGCGGTCTGTGCGGCGGGTGTAGAGACGCTTCCGTTAGCTGTTGCTGCGGTGTAGGAGGTGTTTTTTTTCCTTCTTTCCTTCTGTTAATTTCAGCTTTTTTCTTCAGAATCAGTTGTTTTTTGACTGGGCATGACATGGCTAGAGTTCTATGCCCATTTCCGCAGTTTAAGCATTTTTTCTCTGTGCTTCTGCACTCGTCCCACCTGTGATCTTGGCTTGAGCATTCCGAGCATGTTTTTCCTTTGAAGGTACATTCCTTGGTTGGGTGCTTGTCTAGCGCGTAGCATGTGAAGCTCACTTGCACCGACACGAATGTTTCTCTTTCGATTTGATCGGGGGAGATTTTCGTGTAGAATGCAAGGCTACATAGATGCACACAAAATAAAATTAAATAGTTTATTAAGATTAATATAAATATTTAGTCTCAAATTAAAAGTTTCGACAGTACATTATGAATATAATTTTTAAAATACCCATAGAGTTTATATAAGCCAGGACTTAAATTAAAATTTGGGAATTTACTAATAAAGGTCGATTCAATGATATTTCGTGAAATTGTATCGTTATTATGCAGATGATTTTAGCAAAATTCCAATCAATATTGTGATTAAGATATGACATATGAACATAAAATGAGCTGTTTTGTTCGCCACGAAGAAAATTATATACTGAGAAATTCGTCTTTTTAAACATTTACCTGGTTGGCCAAAGTAATATTTAGAGCAATCGATACATTTTACGCAATATACATTACCAATAGGGGAAGGGGCGTTCTTGACTAATAGTTAGAGTTAGTATTATTATAGTTAAATACTACGCAAGTGCCTAGAAATTTTAAAATATGAAAGAGAGAAGCAAAGGATGGACTAAAAGGAAGTACAATAATATTCTTGTTATTAAAAGGCACGCGAGGTTCAAAACGATAAAAAGACTTTTTAGCTAACTGAAGGCATTTATCAAGGAAATGAAAAGGATAGCAAAGTTTATGGCCGATGTCAAAAATTTTGGAAACTTCACAGTCAACAAAATTCAGGACTAACTACATGAAGTGCACGGAGTAACATTGAAATAAAAATAGATCTTTTGACTTTAATATGGTGAGAGGAGTAAAAGTGAATATAAGAAGAATTAGTTGGTTTCCGATAGACAGAGAATTTGAAACCAGAAGGCGTGAGGTGTATTAATAAATCGAGGAAAGGAATGCTTCCATTCTGTTAAAGTTAAAGGGTAAATTTTATGGAAGGTACAAGAGAATTAAGTTTGTTAAAAAAAAAGAAAAATATTTTCAGAATTGGGCCATAAGCAAAGAATATCATCAATATAGCGAAACTAGATTATAGGAAAATCTACAATAGAGGGGAGGAAAACGGTTTGGGTAATTGTTTATCCCCCGTTTTATCTATTTATATATAGGGGTGACCACCGCAACAGCTGGCTACTGGGAAGGAGCAAAGGTTGGTTCATTCTTATTCAGGGATCGAAGGAATTACAAAGCAGTATCAACCATTGGAAGGGGTGGAGTGATAACTGGCTTTGGAGCTGAAGAAGAGCTTGGTCCTTCAGGGGCAGGGTGAATGTCCAGAGGTGGAAGGGATACCACCTGAGGACCAACATGATCAACAACCATATGTTCTGGGATGGTAGCAAGGTGCTTAACCACCCTTGGGGAACCTGGAAAGGATGGAAGGATCTTCTTGTTGGTAACCTCAGAAGCCCTGTTAGGTGCTGACCAAGAGTGTTCAGCACGAGGAGGACTTTTTACCTGGTCAGGCACAGGAGAACCAGTAGGAGACCTCTGGCTTCTCCCTTTCTTTGGCCTGGCGGAATGCAGAGCATCAGAAAAGCTCACACCAGGTTGGACATACATCTCCTTTACTCCTCTTCTGGCCTCTTTAAAACTGACCCTGTTCTTGTTTCTAATGACAATGACTTCTCTCTCATAGAGAAAGAAAGTGCATTGCTGTAATGTTGCAGGGTGTTCTCCACCACAGTTAGGGCAGCACGGCTGTTGAGAACAGTGCGTCCCGTGATAATCCGATCAACAATTCACACACAACCTTGCCTGTTTACAAAACTTGCTTACATGGCCAAAGCGTTGGCAATAGAAGCATCGTAGTGGGTTTTCAACGTAGGGCTTAACTGGGATGTTAAGATAGTCAGCCTTAACATGCTTGGGCGGTTCCAATCTGTTGAAGGTCAGGATTATAGTGGCGGTAGGTAACCTAGCGCCATTCACAAAACTGGAAATGCGGTGGGCACTTACAACCTTCTGATTGGTAAGTTTTGATACCAGCCTGTCAACATCGTAATCTATTAACTCTCCCGATCGCATTACACCATTACTGGTGTTAAATGTCAGGTGAGAAGCAGAGGACATGTCTACAGAAGCTAAAGACTGTAGGGTCATAATTCGCTGATGCTGCTCGCTTGATTTCGCCTCGACTATGAATGCACCATCATTACGTGGCCATATTTGGGCAGGTTCGCCACATTTCACAACAAAATCCTCGTGAACGTCGAAGATGTCAGCCTTACTAAACGAACTATCGTTCGCTTTCAAGACTAAAAATCTGTCGCAATCCAACTCAGGGTCGACTTCTGACCCAAAAGCGTCTACCGTCAGGGTCCAAGGTACAATGACCCTGGGAGTTATGTTTGTTAAATTTACCCATATAAGTATATATTATATTTTGGGCTGCCCCTGGAGCCGAGGGCATGCACCAAATCGTCATCGTGAGTCCAAAGCGCTCCCATACAGCCCGGACAACACCTGGTTAATGAACGGGTCATAGACAGATCTGCGGTAATATTCCTCATCAGTCTGGAAGGGTACGTTAGCTCGCTGCGTTTGCCGCCTAGAAAATCGAGGCGGAGGAATGGTGTCATGTGACGAGCCGATCTCCTGGATCAACTCCACTGTCTTCTTGAAGACGTCGCAGAAGCTGGTCAATGCACCTCTCCGGGCGATCCCGCTCATCCCGATACCAGGAGAGGTAATGTGCGTGAAGATCACCCAAACTTGGACATTCAACAAGAATGTCCCGAACAGTCTGAGGTATAACGCAGTCCTCGCAAGAAAGTGCGGGCGAGTGCTCTATCAAATAAAGGTAAAGTGTCACGAGGTGCATTGAATATTGGCAGATAAGCTCTCGTTCAAGAGAATGCAGAGGCTGGGGTCGCGAAGATTCGGTTAAGGACGCGGTGTCAGAGATTATGAAATTGATCTCTGTGAGAACTTACCCCATATCCGTTTGACTCGCTTCCACAACTCTCCAAGAGGCGTCTTTCCGTTAAGTGAAGACAGCTAAGAAAAGATAGGATGATGTGATTCGAGACATACCTGAACCTAGCCTTCGCTCGACAAAATTTACCCACAGTGAACTCCTTTGGGCTGCGCTTATAGTGCATATATGAGTATCGCATGTGTTTGAGGGCCGTCTCACACTCAGCGGACCCCCACATAAGTGGCAGTGAGCAAAATGGACAGACGTTCTAGGAATCTTAGTTAGGCCCACGGCAATAAAGTTGCCGGAGAATAAATCAACGGCCTCATCCACAGACCTAAACTCAGCGACAGATACATTTTTTTTTAATATCCCACCTGGCGACTGCCTTCTAGGGCATAGGTCGCCGTACTCAACCTAGCCTAAATCTACGCTATATTAAAAGCCAAATAAAAAAAAGAAAAAAATACAAACAAAAACAAAAAAATTGAAAAAATATAAAGCGAGCTCCGTCGACGGGGGAAGGCCCGCCCTCGTAATATTAAATAACGGGGAGAAGGCCGGCCTCCTCCAAAAAGTCTAAAAGTCCACAGGTCGGAGTGAACGAACTCGTCCCGAGTACAAGGGACAGGCGGTAGCGACTCCGCCCATCCCAGTACTGGGACAGGTAACGTGCGCGAAGATCACCCAGACTGGGACATTCGACAAGAAGAGCGACCGAGACAGAGAAAGCAGTTATTTTCTGAAATGGAGATAACTGCGCTCGCTTTAAGAACTACTAGAGTGGTTTTTTTTAGGTGATAGCGGCCCAGAATATGTTAGTTTAATGGGTAAGTGGTTACTATTGTTAAAGTCATTGACCAATTACCACAAAGATTGGGTGAAGTCGACTGACACTGGAAAATACGCTTAACTGACAGTATACGTGAAAGGAGGCATTTACAGCGAATAGAGGAGGGAGACATAATGCAGGGTGCAAATCGCGAACCCTCCTTCCTGAACACATCTGGTGGTGGTAAGGTCTCAAAGCCTTTATACCACGGGGCAGGGGGCACTCGGCCAGCGAGAGAGCGGATTTTTTTTTTTTGATGGATGATCTAGCGAATGCCTAATATGGCAAAAGTCACCGTACTCACGCTAAAGCCTATGTACGGAAATCGATATCTCACCCTAAAAAATGAGGCCCTATTCCTTCACTAAAACGTCCTGGCATTAGGCAGGGTAACCCGATTACTTAACCCCTCCCCCCCTCGCCCGGAGGACCACCCGAAAGGCCTTCGCGCAACCACGAGATGCACTAATCATCAGATTTCGACCCCAACGAGCCCAACATTAGTTAAACCGGCAATATTTTCCCTAAGAGATGGGATTTATTTTCACTTCATCGACGAAATTAGATGAGCGTCGACCTTAAGCCAGAAGATGCCTTTAGGGATAATTGAAAGACGCTCGGAGAAGCGCCGTTAGAGGAGAGAGGCTTAATTCCTCTAAGACATCATCCCCCCCTCCTCCTTTCCCTACCCCCAGTGGGGTGGTGAAGAATATATGCGGATAACTGTAGAAGAACAAGGGAGATCGAGTTAGTCATCGAGACGATAATGTCCGGCTAGAGTGAACGGCAACCAACGAAAGGGACATAGAAGCAGCTCATCCTGAGCCAGTTTCTAGTGGTCACACCCAAAATTAGCATCTTGTCTCAGGAAGATCGAGTTAGCGATCGAGACTACGAAGTCTGGCTAGAGTGCCCGGCAACCCAACAAAAGGAACACAGAAGCAGCTCATGCTGAGCCAGTTCCTGGTGATCACACCGAAATTTAGTTTAGCTTGTATTGAGAAACAAACTCAACCATCTCTCGTCAGAGAAACCCCCCTCTCCCGGCTTACAACAAAACTCATAGATAGTCCTCGCCATTGAGAAATAACTCAAAGTGAACTCCCTCAAAAACTCCCAAATCGTCAAAGGATTCACTCGTTTGCTCATCGCTTGCCAGTGCGAATCATTCCAAGATTAACCAGAAGATTGGGAGAAGCATACTTTCCCAAACCGTGAATGAAGTCATCTTACTAAGACAACGTGCTTAACGTCATCTGTCGTCCCCACCGAAAGCACCCATGGCTTCAAGCCGATCCCTGATCCAGCCACACAGCTGGAGTGTCTGCGAATACGTCCACGCGCCTGGCCGCAAACAACATTCTAGCGTCTACATAAAAATTGAGGCCAAGGTCAGTCTCCAACTAGATTCGCGTGTGGTTGTTTCAAAGGTAAATAAATTCCATTAATTTTTTTGAAGGTCAATTAGCGTCCAATATTAAAGTGAGCTTTGGGTCAACCATTACTTTATATTCATTTGTTTAATTTAGTAAGTCTCACTTAAACTCTTTTAATTCATAGCTGTATAGTTTGTTTTGTTAGATTTCACTTTTGTGTTTTTTATGTTGTAATTAAAAATCTATTTTCTTAGAAGTATTTAATTCAATCCTCGAAACGCTGATCATGGCACTAGAAATCCTCAAGATTAAAAATAACGTAATAATAATAGTATAGCACTTTTAGAGAAAACGTAATCAAGGTATTTTCGAAGTGCGTAACAAACATATACATAAACCACCACTCTGTCCTTGCAATACCATGACAGCCTACTAGAGTAGGCTAAATTAAAAAAAATAATATGAAAATAACAAATGACATAAAATAAAGAGAAAGAGTAGGCACAAGCTCAAAAAGCAAACAAAAACCAACAACAAATAAAGAAGAGCAGAAACAAAAGAGGAAGGAAGCGCGCTCCGGTGTCGGCTGTAGGCCCACCTCCATCCAACGAAGAAGCACGAGACCTACAAAAAAAAGAGCCAAATAAAGTGGTGGAGGTCAGCGTCCTATAAATAGTCGTATAGTACACAAGTCAGTGTGAATGAACCTGTCCCCGAATAGAAGGGACAAGCGGTAGTGACCCCGCCAATCCCGGTACCGGGACAGGTAACGTGAAAGAAGATCGCCAAGACTGGGACATTCAACAAGAATGTGCCGAGCAGTCTGGGGAACAATGCAGTCTTCACAATAGGACGCGGGCGAGCGCTTCATCAAACATGCAGGGCGTCCCGCGTGTTTTTCCAGTTCGGAGACGACAAAAAGCAACCTGAAGCCGTCGCGGCATTGGGGGAATAGGTCCATGGGAACAGTCGCGGAGCAATAGCACGCAACTTCTGGTTCCCACTAAACGTCTCCCATCTTCTTTGCCAAGGCGCCCGGAGGGCAGTCCGTATTCTTGCCATGTAATCTGTGTAAGGAAGAGCGAAATGCTGTTTTGGTCGCCCAGTCCTCGTGGACTCTTTGGCGCCATTATTCCCCGCAATTCCTACATGTCCAGGAACCCAGCATAAGATAATCTCGACATCCGCCATGCTAGCCAAAACCGTGGCCTCACAGGTATCACGAACCGAGGGATACGGAGATTCCAATGCCCCGAGAGAATTCAGGGTGCTTTGTGAGTCGCTATAAATCACAATCCAGTCTCCGAACCGGGCACGTCGCAGTATTTACCGTACCGAGCGGTGTATTTCAACCAGCTCGCCCGTGAACCCGTGAAGATAGACGCAGTGCCTGGAAGAGCCACGCCGACTTCAAACAGGATGTACAGCGTGGAAACCAGACCCCATCTTGGGACTTAAAGCCATCTGAATACACTGGCACGCTTCCAGTGTGACAAGAAGTGTGCTCCAAAAAGCAATGGCCGAACGCAGTACTCCCGGCCTTGTAGAAGCTTTGGGAGCAGTGGTAGTGGCAAAAAATAGTCAAAGGCGTACCCTCCAGCGCGTCCTGGCAAGAACCAATGGCGCCACAGGCCTGAGAAGTATACCAGGCTCTCAAAGGAGTTTCCTAGACATAAACCTAAAAGGCTTATGCCATGACTGGTGTCTCTCGGCGGCATAGACACAGTCGAGATCAGCTGTGGATCCAGTGAGAACTGTTGGCGACTGAGGGAGGCGTCGGGCTCACGCGTAAAGGCAAACAATGCACTGTGCACGGCGCAGAGCAAGTGGCATCTCCCCAGCATTGACGAGTAGGCTCTTAATGGGGGAAGTGCGGAAGACACCGGTCGCCAAGCAAAAGACGGTGTAGTGGATCGAGTCCACTTTCCACAGTACAAGCTCGGTTGCGGATACATAAAACTCGCATCCGTAGTCAAGCTTTGAACAAACAAAGGATCGATAAAAAAGTAAGATAATAGCCCTATCAGCGCCGCAGGCGCTGAACATCACGGAGCGAAGAATGTGCATGTCGCGGTACAAGAGACCCTAGGGTTGCGAATATGAGCCTCCCAGGTGAGGCTTCAATCAAATACAACACCAAGGAAGCGGTGCGAGTCAACCACCTACAGGCGAACCCCATTTAGAAAGAGTCTGGTTCAGGGTGGAGCCGTGGATGTCGGTAAAAGTGCACTACCTTAGTCTTGGCCAAGGAAAAGCGAAGCTTGTGTGCTTCAGCATAGCGAAAGAGGCGGTTCAATGCCGGTTAGAGTCAACGCTCCAGAGTTGGCATCTGGGCCGCGCCAAAAGAGATCGAAGGAGTCCATGTAGAGCGCAGCAAGAACATTTCCTGGGAGCAGAGAGGTGATGCTGTTGATACTCTTACCAATTCCTCATCAACTTGCACACGCAGGATTTAGAGAGATTGGGCGGAAATCGGCAGACATAGTGTGATCTTTTCCCGGCTTGCGAAAAGTGAGCACAGTAGCTATTCACCATTAGTCTGAGAGGATACCCTCTACGTAGATTGTGTATAAAAAATCTAACACAAACGCAATGCTTCGCTCACCCAGGTATCAAATCACGGCGTACGGAAGATCGTCCGGACCAGGGGCTGTATCCGCGCAGGAAGCGAAATTGCAAAGGAACTCATCTAATGTAAACCAGTCTATGGAGGGGTTCTCCGCTTTTTCGGGTAAAATTCAGGCACCAGCCTTCCAAGACATCACGACGCACATTGAATGATGGCAGAGAAAAATACCGGCTAGATGGCGGAGCTAGATGGCGGAGCAAAATACCGGCTAGATGGTTCGGAGAAAGCGGTCACTAAGGACTCAGCCACCTAAGCGGGGCCCGAGATTGCTGTCCCATTCTCCTGGAGAATGGGAGGGGGTCCTACGTGAACTAGCCTCTAATCCGATTGACTCGTTTCTACACCTCTGCTAGAAGGATCTTCCCGTTAAGTCAAAACATGTATGCCCTCCAGGAAAGACGGCGGCGTGCTTGGAAATATTTTGGAACCTATCCCGACGAAATTCACCAACAGTGAAGTCGTTCAGGATGCGCTTATAGCGCATGTAGGAATAAAGCTTCTGTATGAGGGCAGCTTCACACTCGGCTCACCACCAAGGAAGCGGTAGGCGTACAAAACAGCCACACGGTTTAGGATTAGTAGTTAGGCCCACAGCGATGAGGTTGCCAGATAAGAACTCAACGGCCTCATCTACTGACTTAAACTCTTCGACCGAGACAGTTAAATCAGTCATTTCTTGAAATGCGGAACAACGCGCCCGCGCCAACACCACCCGGGCCGGGCTCTCAGGCAGCAACGGCCCAGAAAATTATATTGAATGGGAAAATGATCACTACCATGGAAGTCATCGACCATCCCCACCCCAAAACAGGCTGTACATCAGGATAGCACAAGGATCCAGGCAGAAAAGGAAAATGAAGCAGTTCTCGGGCAGTGATGCGTAAACTCATCCACATTTAGAGTACCTATCTCCATATCTCCAGCTCCTCGATCAGGTCGGCAAGGACTTGACCCCTGGGATTAATCGAGTAGTCTCCGCAGAGGGGGTGTCTACAGTTCACTTCACCGATTAAAATGAAGGGCTTCGGCAACCGTGCAAAGACGTCGTAAGTTCCCCGCGTCAAAGTCGTCTGACGGTTGGATGTACGCGGAAATAACAGTATACTTCAAATCCAGGTGCAGCTGAACAGATACTGACTGGAATTATCCATCTAAAGCAAAGAAACGAACGGAGATATGACCGAGTGTAAATGGCGCATCCTCCTACCAGGCACCTATCCCTTAGTGGTGGGTTGGTAAAACCCTTATACCCCGCGAGGGTGGGCAAGGAAAAACGCCCAACAGATAGCTAACGGGGAAAGGGAGGAGACGAGCCTCCGCAGCTCATCTCAGTTGGCCATGAGTCCGCGGCAATTCCATTGAAGGAATATGCCCTCCAGGCCAAGCTAGGAAGAGATGCGGGGGTCCTCTTCGAAGTGAAGACCATCACGAGAATAGCCGGAGGCAGAACTCCGCGCGCTGTTAAACGGACAATGCGCTGAAGGCGCTGTCGTCTTCGATGACTTATCGGGAGAGGTTGGGCTGGCCATGCGAGTCTTTTCCTCCCTCCGCCTCGAGTTCCTAGGCAAACAGGGCGGCTTAGGGGGTGGGGGTCCCTCTTTTAGCGGATCCACCGTATCTGACTCACCCAGCCTATCACTGGGTGTGGGCGTAGGAGCTGAAGCTCTTTTAGTGCTGTCTTCCTTTCGAGGGGCATCATTAGGAATCCCGCAAGATGGCTTCACGATCAATTTCAGGGGTGTTGCCTCCTGTGAGTAACGATACGGTGGAAGCGCGTTATCGGTTCGCCTTACGGGAAACGATCTGACTGGGTAAAGGGGGGGGGGAAACCCTGGTTTCAGCCAGGGCTGGGTGTGAAGCCTTTGTGCCACCAGCTTTACTAGGGGAGCGCCAGGGGTTGGTAGAACCTGCAGAAGGGTTCCAATTAGGCTCTTAACATTGAGGCTTAGAACGCCCTAGGCAGCGCCGGTCGCGCCAGAAGTTGTTAGTCTCGTGACAAGAGAGACGATCCTGAGCCTGAACGGCTAGGATTTCCTTCAAGTATATACACACCACATTGCTTTGAAGAAGCCGGGTGCAGCTCTCCGCAATTGACACACTTGGCCACACACGATTTGACTTAGATTGTGCAGCCTTATAACAACTTACAGACTCCGGGTAACCCGACTTTGCATATCGACAGGAGGGACTAGTATTGCAGAAGTGGCCGCATAAGAGCACCTCTGCGACAGTGGCACGAATGCATTCAAGCGATAGCGATATCAACCGGCATGCACCGACTCAGGAAGCTTGTTACAGTCGAACCTGACGAACGGGGTAGGGGTGGGTCTCGAGCCCACTACCTGTTTTCTCATCACACGCTCGACCTTGGCCGCCCTATGGTCGGCCAGCTCTAAGGTAATGTCCTCTATGGAGTAGTCCACGAATCCCTTTGCATAAACTACTCCTTCCACGAAGTTCATGGTAGAGTGAGGCGTCACACTCACCGGCGTGCCATAAGGTGTTTGAAGGGCACTTATCTTGGGCGCCTCGGAGGGATTCGACGCATTTGCCAGAAGGCTCCAGCCTGAGGGAAGGGTCACCTTTGGCTGTCTATCAATCAGGCTAGCTCGAGCTCTCCTCTGATGGATCATGTTTCCCTAAGCAGACATGTTGCCATCAATGTAGTGAATAAGGAAGTGTTTGAAGCTAGCGGGCTCGCAAACGCTAGGTAACCTCTGAATTAGGGGCCCCGACGTAATCGAAGCTCCAATCTGCGCACTTTTGGCCTTTGTCAGGAAATCCCCACCCGGGGGCACACCTGGACCAGATCGGCTGTTTTTGGCTTGGTAGCATACCAAAAGGGCAACGGCCCAGTCCGTCACCGCAGCTCCCACGGAGGGAGAGGAGCCCAGCGTCTTTTTCTTGTTTCTTTTTTTTCTTAGGAGAGGAGGCGGAAGATGAACTCTATTCTCTCCTCCGCCAGTAAGAGACCCTATGCTAGATGGGTTGACCTCGGCAAGATCCTTCTCTGAAATTAACAAGGTCCTGCCTGTCACAGGGGCACTAGCCAGAGGAGGAGTTCCCTCCTCCACTTGTAAGGCCGCCGGCGCCCGCGCCGTCTAAGGACAAGCCTTTACAGGGGCGGACTCGGGTTCTGAGCTTTGCACCGAGCCCGTGTTCGACCCCATGAAATATTCCACCATCTTGGGCTGGGTCACCTCAGGGACCATCTCCATCTCATGGGAGGGGGGCTCCATGTGCCCCCACCCAAAAAAACATCACTAGTCCACTCGAGATACCAGTTATCCTATCAAGGGCAGGTGAGCCCTGATCGGTCGCTGTAAAGAGGGGGGCACGTACAGTGACCCCATGTAATCTCGATATGCGCGCAAGCAGGACTTTGGAGGGCACGGGCCGACGGGCCCTGTCAGTCCTCTTGCCCCTTAGGGTGTTGGCCCTATCGAGCCGCTCCCACCAAGAACAGTCAATTATGGGCCGCATGCCTTTCTTGGCAGTCTCCTGGGAAAGCAAAGGGGAGACTCTCGCTGGAAAAAGCGAGTCACCCAAAGGCGACTCCAGAGAAGGGGGTAAGGGGGAGTCCCCTGCACCATTATGCAGAGGAGAAGAGTAAACCTCCTCTCCACTCAGAGGATTGGAGGGTCCCCTATGAAAGCACAGAGTGGGGGGGGGGGTACCTCCATTTGTTCGGTAGGCTGTTAGAAGGCGACTCCGACGATGTTACAGGGGAAGGAAAGCTTTTGTTTTTTTTAAATATTTATCATCATCGAGCATCGTGACCCTATTAACCCCTCTGCGAGGGGTAAATAGGGGGCTGGCAAAGCCAGTCACCGCCATTTGAGGTCACTCCTCCCGCCTAGTGACCTGGCAGCCCATCGGCATGGCTGCCAAGCACTGCGTAAAATCGATAGAGTGTGAAAATGGATGTGAGGAATGTGAGGGTGGGGATGAAGCAGGTTGTTAAAAACCCATCAACTCAAACTCAAGGTCAGGAGTGAGGCAACGTTGTCCCTCCCTCCCTCAACCTCCCAGCCCCGATCCGGGATGGATGGGTGAGAGGAAGCTGGTCGGAGTCTAACCTGTGAAATTAGAAACCGACCAGAGAAAGTTGTGGGAGAGGCTGTATGGAAAGTGAGCAAGCAGGGTATAAAGACAGGCTGTCAGAAAAAAACGAGAAGAGGCTAACCTGGGGTCGGACGGGGCGCGAAGTCCCTTCATCACGACGGCTAGGAAGGCAAATCACCGTGCCCCTTACGGTGGCGAGATAGAGCCAAATAAAGAAGGATAGATAAGGATAGTCTCAAGGAAAAGTTGTACCTCAAAGGAGATGGCTGTCCATACAGTGGAGGTACTATTTTGGGAAAGCTCTAACCTAGAGTAAGAGAAAGCATAGCAGAGGCAAAGGCTCTCCCCGCCCGACTCTAGACACCCGTTTTTACGGGCACCGAAAGCAGAAAAGACATCTGATTGTGATGTGAAAAAGTATAGCTCAAAACTCTTGTTTCACCACCTCGACCGGAAAACGGTTCCATGTAGCGCAGATCTTGTACGAGTAGTAGTTCCCGCCAATAATAGTATGAAATAGTGGCAAATCCAACTTTTAAGCATGGTTACTAGTCTGATTTGTGTTCAACGTTAACATCCTTCTGTAGTCCACGTTTTCGACACGCCTTAAAACCTTGAAGGTCTCTATTAGCTGGCCTCGTAATCGGCGGGTTTCCAAAGAGAAAAGCCCCAATTTTAAAAGTCGACGCTAATAGTCTTTGTACCTAAGTGAAGGAATTAACTTGGTGGCCCTAACCTAGCACGTTTCAGTCTATCTATGTCTATACGCAGTGTAAGGGACCAGAATTGAACGGCGTACTCCAGGTAAGGTCTGACTAGAGTGTTGTACTATTTGAGGACGATCTCCTCGTTTCGTAAGCGAAATTGCCTTTTATGTAGCCCAATAGTCATTGTGCCTTTTTTTCTACATCGGCACAGTGCCTGGTAAACTTTAGGTTACTGCTGATTTACACACCAAATTCTTTTTCCAGGTCTGACACCTCCAGAACTCTACCTAAAAAGTGGTAGTCTCCTCGAGGATTGGCGTAGCCAATGTGCATCTCCTTGCACTTCTCAATGTTAATGGGCATCTGACAAGTCTCAGAACAATCTCGTAACCTCTGAAGGCTGCTTTGTTGATTTTCCACTCCTTCGTGTGAGCTCACGTTGCCTCCTAATTTTGTATCGTCCGCGAACTTAGATATGAAGCAGGGCAACACATCGTCTATATCATTTATATAGATGATGAACAAGAGAGGACCGAGCACGGTACCCCACTACACACGGGGGCCGATCTAGAGGCTACCTAGTTTATTCTCACTCTTTGCCGACTGCCTTACAACCAGTTCTCAATCAACCTGGCCACCCTACATACAATGCCAACCGGGCGGACTTTACGCAGTCCTCTAAAGGGTCAGATTGACGCTCTAGAAGAGCACTCGGGCCACGCTTCAAGTCTTCAAGCGGCTATTTTTCAAGACTTTGTCAAGTCTTGACTTGGACTGTTCAACAGAATTGGTGTTGATAACTTCCACTGGAAGTGCGTTCCAAGTGCCGCAGATGCTATATGTAAAAAAATTCACACACAAATCACGCTAGTAACGCTTCAGTTTAAGTTTGTAGCCGTGATTTCTTGTTCTGCGCTGGCTAAGCTGGAAAATATCCCCGTAGTCAAGTCTGTCGAAGTCTCGAAATATTTTGAACACTTTGATAAGCTGACCACGCAGTTTCCGGGTCTCCAGCGATAACAAGTCTAATTCCCGTAATCTATCTTCGTAACTCTTATGTCTGATAGAGGGAATCAGTTTGGTTGCTCTGGCTTGCACAGTTCTAATCTTGCGATATCCTTTCGAAACGAAGGACTCCAAAATTGTATGGCATATTCGAGGTGCGGTCGGACAAGGGAGCTATACAAACAGTAGTATCTCCTTGTTCCGATCTCCAAACTTGAGATCACTAGTGATAGTTACACCCAAGTCCTGCTCAGTTTGGATGGATTGTATGGCATACTCGAGGTGCGGTCGGACAAGGGAGTTATACAAACAGTACTATCTCCTTGTTCCGATATCCAAACTTGAGATCACTAGTGATAGTTACACCTAAGTCCTTCTCAGTGTGGATGGATTTAAGAGCAGTGCCCTTAAGGATATACTGAGATTGGGGGTTTCGGTGGCCGTTATGCATTACTTTGCATTTCCCCACGTTAAAAGGCATTTGCCACGTGTCCGACAACTCCCCAATCTTCCGAAGATCATATTGAAGGCGGGTAGTATTTCCTTCCTTTGCGACATTCATACCAAGCTTGGTATCATACGCAAATTTAGAAATCTTTGCAACCATGTCACCGTCCATGTTGTTGACGTAAATGATGAACAGTTGTGGTCCCAGGACAGAACCTTGAGGAACACCGCTAGTACGGGCACCCATTCAGAATCCTGTCCATTTAACACCACCCGTTGCCGTCTGCCACTTAGCCAGTTCTCTATCCAACTTGCTACATTTCCGTTTATGCCCAGCGCACAAACATACTGGAGGAGGCGGCGGTGTGGTACCTTATTGAAGGACTTTTGAAAGTAAGTAGATCAGGCAATGGCTTCGCCACTCAAGCCTACGAGGGTAGCTTGCGCTTCGCTACTAAGTTAAAATTTAAAATTTAAAAAAAGGAAGCCATGGTTAAATTTTTATAAATCTTATGAACATCGCCAACTATAATAATTTGAAAAAGGAACTCAAAAAATAAATTTGCTGAACTTCACCATTTGTAATTCTTTGGGTTTAAAACAAAAAAAATCACAAAATTTCGATAATTAAATTTATTTCTGAACTTCACCATTTTGTTTTTTGATATTATAAAAGAATTATTAGAAATAACTTTGATAAAAACATAAGTCATAACCAAACTAAGATGAAATTATTATTCAAATTATAAAAAAATCCCCTTCTTAAATTATAGAGTTAGTGATGAAGTGATGATAACATCCACAGCCTTATCCCGTTAGTGCTCACTGAAAACGAAGTGGAAGAATTCCACAAGATTCGTTAGGCATGACTGTTGCCTTCGGAGCCCGTGCTGGGAACAACTCAATCACAAGTTGGACTCTAAATATGAAATCATTTTGTCCACCATGATGCTTTCCATGAGTTTACCGAGTATTGAGGTTAAAATAATAGGTCGGTAGTTGGACGGTTGGCTCCGGTCTCCTTTCTTGAAGATAGGAGTCACCTCCGCTTCACGCCAGTCTCTAAGAACGCATCCGGTCCGGATTGACTTGTTGAAGATTGTGCTCAGATGTCGTGACACTTCATCGCGCACTTCTTCCAACACTTTAGGTAGAAACCTGTCCGGGCCAGGCGACTTATTCGTCTTTAGATCAGTGATTTTTTTTTCTATTTCTCCTTGGGTGAAGTTCATTTCATGCAGCTTTTCCCAAAAGTAAGAATCCATGGGCTGGGGGATGGGACCACACTTTTTAGTAAACAATGAAGAGAAGTAGTCGTTGAGGAGGTTAGCATTTTCTGCATCTGGGTGCTTTAATGCCCCCTCCTCATTCACTAAAGAGCCAATCGTGCGATGGGTTGGTTTTCGGCTGTTTACATAACCAAATAACTCCTTGGGATACTCTTTGCACAGTCTCTTCACTCGGAGCTCCTCGGCAGGCTTTGCCTCTCTTATGCTGGACTTTACTATCCTAGCAGCCTACGGTACTCGTCAAAGTCACCAGAAATCTTTGACTGCCGGTACACCGTTCTCTTCTCACTCAGCCGTTGACCAATTTCACGATTAAAACACTTTGGTTGAACAGAAGACCGATGAAGGCTTTTCAAAGGGATGAATCGTGATTGAAGACTCTTTAAGGTAGTTTTGAATCTATTCCATGAATCTTCAACATGCTCGCACACTTCTAGCCTCGCATCAATCAATCCAGCACGAAGACTTGCAAAGTCTGCTCTTCTCAAATCAGGTTTCCTCGATTTACTAGTAGCAGACTCTACCTAGGGGACCTTGACTATGAATCTGACTAGTCGGCGATCACTGCCACCGAGCTCTTCGCCTACAGAGAGATCCTCAACGAGGTCATCCTCAGAGGTGAACTCGTTGTTCGCAAACTCCAGGAGCAGTGTGTTCTTGCCACAGGGTCTTCTGGTTCACAGTCAACTTGGCTGTTGAAGTTTCCCATGACGATACACATTTTGTCTTCAACAAGTTCACCCAGCAGCCTGTGCAGATCCCTGGCCTTTTCAATGAGTTGAGCAGGGGGTCTGTAAAGCAGCATGGTCCTGTATCTGGTAGGACCTATATCTAGGTCAACTCCATTCTCGTCTCAGCACAATGTGCGCTCTGGGAAGGCCTCAGGCCTTGAGAGCGCATTGCAAAAGACCTATTATTATTATTATTATTATAATGTTTCAGTCCGTCGATTTGGGTGTATCCTTGACATACATCACCACACTGCCACCCTCTCTGTCTGGCCTATCTTTTTGGAAGAGTTGGTAACCGGGAATCGTAAATTCACCTTCAAAATTCGGGTTGAGGTTTTTACCCATGACTCCGTTATGACTACCATTTCAGGTTCTTCCGTCGCTACGAGGCCACGAGGTTCAAGAAACTTGTTTTTGATTAACCTCGCATTAAATAGAGGAACTTTCACGGAGTCCCCAAATGTACGCCTCCCTACGCTTTTCCGTTTCCCCTCTTACTTGTCTTTCTATTACCTTTTGATAGTGTGGTGGCACCCTTTCTAGCCACTTCCACGAAGGTCGTTCCAAGGGTGACTTTGGCGTACTGGCGCACGTCCGCCCTCACTCTGGGCCGGACCATCCTTTGAGTCCGCTCCACGACATTTTGTATCAGGTTTGAAAGTACAGCCTTTCCTTTAAAGGAAAGGTGCACCCCATCCCTTTGGTAGAGATCGTTCGTACCATAAAAGATGTGGTAGGAGTCAACAAAAAACATGCCCTCCGCCGTACATGGGTTGCAGATCCCTTGATTTAAAATCACCGATAAAGATGACCCTCGCACATTTGGCTGCAGACGAGAGTGTCTTTCCTTTCGGAAGAGACTTCTCTGTTTCCTTTTCTCCATATTTTTCTTCTTTCTTTTTTTCGTATTTTCCTCTTGTTTCACTTCTGTTTCTACTTTCTCTTCTTTTTTCTTTCCTTTCTTCGTCTTTCTCTTCATCTTTTTGGCCCGTTGAGCCAGTCCCGCAGCAGCCGACTCCAGTTCTGGGACGTTGGAAGGCTGACGTGGCACTGCGATGCAATGCTCTCTTCTTGGGCGAGGTTCTCTTTAGCGGAACCACCCACGTCGGTGGGAGATACATCCTGAGCCGACTGGACCTCTAGTCTTGAGGACAAGTCAGCCATCCTGTCCTCGAGACAGTGAAGCTGACGTGGATGTTCAGACTCTAGGTTCTGCAGCTTCCTCTCCAGTGCTTTAGATTTTTCCTCAGATGATCTATATAGATCCTTGAGGTCTTTCACTTCTCCTTTAAGGACACAGTTAGTGCAGATACTTACCGGTAGCATTTGGAGTAACACCTCTCCGGTAAGTCCACGCACCACTTGTCCTTTTTGCATACCGAACATGTATATTTAAGAGCAGCCGGTCCTTTCTTTCCAGTCATGCTGAACACTTGTATTTCTGAATACTTTGCGACCACTCAATAAAAAAGAAGGAGGGGTTGGTGAGTTCGCCCCACGTGAGTCGCTCCAGCCTATCCATCGGAGACGTTTCGGATCTTTCAGAAGGCACGCTCCATGTGCTGCTGTTCCTTCGACCGAGTGGTTCATGCCCGGCGTGCCGTGGCTCCCAACCAAGCAGCATTGACAGCCTCCTAAGGGGGCTATCGATTTGATTTCGCAACAGGTGAACAGCGGAACATGCCCCCTACTAGTTCCCTTCAGGGTGGCCAAGATCTCTGCGTAGCGTTCAATGTATATCCCGCCACACCAAGAGACTCGACCCAAGGCTTTGTGTTGTACTGGCAACCAACCTGGAAACAAGGCCCGTCACCTCGGACAGATGCTACCAGAGGCACCCGTCAACGGTCACTGAGAATGGTGAGTGATTACGCGCCAGGAAAGGGGTAAACGGCGAACTTACCCTCATCCCATTCATCGCGCCCCAGCGCCTAGGACCCCTCTAGTCCTAGTCTCTCGCAACCAGTGAGCGTCGATTAGTCTTATTTTTAGAGGTTCCAAAACCTCTCTTCTGACGCATGAGGTAGCTGTCAGGTCCTTAAATTTGGATAGATCAAGGATAAAGCTGAAAGGATAGTAGTAGGGTTTTTTTTTAATCAGTCGAAGGGATAAAGAAAACAGTAACTGAATACAGGATAGAAGAGAAGATGGATGCACTTTGTCCGGAACCTCATTCCCGACCAATTCGACAAGGGTAACCCTACCAGGGGGACCATAAAGGTACCCCCAGATGACATAACTCGAAAAATATATGGTACACGCAAGCTTTCTCCTCACAACAAGGTGGGTGTATCTCTCTCTCTCTCTTTAGAGAGAGAGAGAGAGAGAGAGAGAGAGAGAGAGAGAGACCGTGATAGAGAAAGAGAGGTTTATTTTTTGTTTTGTGTTTAGGAGCCCATATCGCGACTGCTTACTCGGGCATAAGTCGCCGTACTCAAAAACAGCCTATGACTAGGCTATATTAAAAGAAAAAATAAAAGGATAAAAAGATCATAGGCTAAATACAAAAAAGAAAAACCACAGACAAAAGGTAACAAGAAGGAAGCTCGCTCCAGCGCCTGGGATACCCACCCGGCGCAAGAGCACGCGACCCACAACAAAGTCAAATGAAGTGGAGGAGGGTGACCCCCTCCAAAAAGTCGTAAAGTCCACAAACACATCCCGAGCAAAAGGGACATGTGGTAGCGACTCCGCTTGTCCCAGTACTGAGACAGATAACGTGCACGAAGTTCACCTAGACTGGGACATTCAATAAGAAGGTGCCGAACAGTCTGAGGGATAACGCAGTCTTCACAATAAGGCGTAGGCGAGTGCTCCATCAAATGGCGGTGCGTCCCGCGAGTGTGTCCAATGGCACGCAATTTTAAGTTCCCCTCAACCGTCTCCTATCTTCTTTGCCAAGCAGCTCGTATTCCTGCAATGTAATCGGTGTTAGGAAGACTCTTTGAAACCCTCATCGGTGCGCTGATTCCCTGCACTTTCTACATGTCAGGGAACCTACTAGAAGATAATTTCGACATCTGCTCTGCTATCCAAAACTGTGGCGTCACAGATATCGCGAACCAAGTGATGCACAGATTCCAATGCCATGAAAACACTCAAGCACGTCACGTAATCTCCGTTATCGAGCTGTGTATTGCAACCAGCTCGGCCGTGAAGACAGACGCTGCACCTGGCAGAGCCCAGATGACTTCAAACAGAGGGGATACGCTGTGGAAACCGACCCCCTCTTGACTTGGAGCCATTCGTATACACTGGCACGGTTCCAACGTGGCACGAAGTGTGCTCCAAAAAGGCTGAACCTAATACTTCCGGCACTGTAGAAGCTTTGTGAGCAGAGGCGTGGCGATAAATAGTTAGAGGTGGTACCCTCCAGGGTGGCGTCCTGGGAGGAACCAGGGGCACCAACGACCCGAGACCTATACCTAGCGATAGAGGGAGTTTCGTAACACTAAACCCAAAGGGCTTAGGGTATGACTTGAGTCTCTTGGGGGCATAGGCACTGTCGAGATCAGTTGCGGATGCAGTGAGAGCTGTTGGCGAATGTGCACGGTGAGTAGTATCTCCTCAATATCAACAAGTAGGCTCTTAATGGGGGAATTACCAAAGGCACCGGTCGCCAAGCGAAGGTCGGTGTGGTGGAACTAGTTCACCTTCCGCAATACACGCTCGGCTGCGGATGCATAAAATTCGCATCCGTACTCAAGCTTCGAACGAACAAAGGATGAATAAAAAAGTAATGCAGTAGCCCTGTCAGCGCCTCAGGCGCTGAACGTCACAGAAGGAAAAATAAGCCATGGTGCGGGTACAAGAGACCATAAGGCTGCGATTATGAGCCTCCCAGGTGAAGCGACAGTCAAATACAAGACCAAGGAAATCGTGCAAGTCTGCCACTTGCAGGCGCACCGCATTAGGAAACAAGTGTGGGTCAGGATGGAGCCGTGGATGACGGCAGAAGTGCACCACCTCTAGTCCAAGGAAAACAGAAACCTGTGTCCACCGGCATAGTGAGAGACGCAGTTCAATGCCTGTTAGAGTCGACGCTCCAGAGTTGGAGTCTGGGCCACGCCAAAAGAGATCGAAAGGTCGCCACGTAGAGCGTAGCGAGAACATCTCCCTGCAGCACCGAGGTTATGCCGTTGATGCTCAGGGCAAAGAGTGCGACACCGACTACACTTTCCCAGATGAAACCCTTTTCCTGCTCCATTGAGCCAGAGATGGCTCCCCCCACCCATGCGCAGAATTGACGATCTCGCAAAAATTCAGATACAATAATGAGGAAGTGTCCCCTCAGCGCCATCGTGTGGAGAGGCTCCATGACACCGCATCACCATGCGGGGCCCTCTCTAGATCAAAAAGCACCGTGGCGTAGTGCCGTCTACAAATTAATTCCTCGCAGACAGCATTTTCCTGTCAGAGCAGAGCATTCCGTCGTGGAGAGGAACCTTAGGAAGAGAGGTTGCCCCCGCTGACCATAAAACAGGCTAGTCTAACATTTGCCAATCTCTCCATCAACCTGCAAACACAAGAGGTTAGAGAGAGGGGCGAAAACCGTTTAGGGTAGAGGGATTTCTCCCCGGTCTGCAAAAAGCGATCAGAGTAGCGATTCGCCAGGAATCTTGGAGGATACCCTCTACCCAGATCCTGTTGAACAAATCTAGCAGAAAGGCCATGCCTCGCTCACCCAGGTGTCGAAGCATGGCGTACTGTACATCGTCTAGACCATGGGCGAGTCGGCGCACGAAGTGAGAGCGGAAAGCAATTCACTCAGAGTATACCTGAAGGGTTCGCCTTCCATCGAGGTAAAGTGCAGTCGGCGGCTTTCCTCGACATCACGACGCGCATTGAATGTTGGCAGAGCAGCATCCCAGCTAGTGAATGCGCACGGACGCGTGGTCCAAGATGGCGGCCCATTCTCCTGGAGGGGGTCCTGCCAGAGCTTTCTTCGAATCCTTTTGACTCGCTTCCACACTTATGATAAAGGTGTCTTCCCGTTAAGTGAAGACGCGTATGCTCGCCAAGAAGAGCGTGCTTCGAAATATACCGTAACCTAGCCTTAGCTCGAAGAAATTTACTGATATGAGAGACTATCTTGGGCCTGAACGGCCAAGATTTCCTTCTTAAGGAGATAGGCACCACATTGCTTCGAAGAAGCTGGGTGCGGCTCTCCGCAATTGACATACTTGACCACACACGATTTGGACTTATCGTGTGTGGCCTTGGAGCAACTTACACAGACTTAGGGTAACCTCAACTTTGCACGTCAACATGAGCAATTCGAATTGCCGCGGTGTCAGTAAGAGCACCTCCGCGGCAGTGGCACGAATGCCTTTACGCGGTAGCGATACCAACCGGCATCCACCGACTCAGGAGGCTCATCACAGTTGCCCTTAGAGAAGAGTGTAGGGGTGAGTTTCGAGGCCCCTCCCTTTTTTCTCATCACACGCTCGACCTTGATGGCCATGGTCGGCCAGCTCTAAGGTGCTATCATCTATGGAGTAATCAAAGCGTTCCCTCATTTGAAACCACTCCTTTGACGAAGTTCATGGTAGAGTGTGGCGTCACACTCACAGGCGTGCCATCAAGTGTCCGAACGGCACTAATCATGTCCGTCCCGTAAGGATACGACGCATTCGCCAAAAGGCTCCCGTCTGAGTAAAGGGTCACCTTCGGCTCTCTACCAATCATACTAGCTAGAGCTCTCCTCTGATGGATCATGTTGCCCTTAGCCAACATGCTGCCATCAGTGGAGCGCATAGCAAGGAAGTGTTTGAAGCTAGTGGGCTCGAAAACGCCAGGTAGCATCTGCATAAGGAGCCGCGACGTAATCGAGGCTCCTCTCTGCGCACCTTTTGTCTTGGTCAGGGACTCCCCACGCGGGAGAGCAACTGGACCGTACATGCCGATCTTAGCTTGGTCGCTTGCAGAAACTTCAGCGGACCCGTGCGTCCCTGTGGCCCCCACGGAGGGATAGAAGCCCTTAGTCTTTTTATTCTTGTTCCTCTCTTCTTTTTAGGAGAGGATGTCGGGGAGTGAACCAGCTTGTCTCTCCCGTAACTCTGGTACCTTCTCCAATCTGTCAATATCCTTTCGTAAGTATGGTGGCTAGACCTGGGCACAGTCTTCTAATTGTGGTCTTACTAATGCATTATAGTTAAAATTTTAGTTTGTTTATTTTGATACGGCCAAAAAGCTTTAATACTTTCTTTCCCACTTCAATACACTGCCAAGAAAACTTAGTATCATTTGATAAAGAGAGATAGATAGAGAGAGAAAGAGATATAGATATAGAGAGAGAGATGATCACAATGAGTCACAAAGAATAGTAGTACTTCAAAAGACACTGTTGACCATACCGTAGAGGTACTATTTTGGGAAAGCCCCAACCTACAGCATAAGAGAAAGTGTAGCATAGATGAAGGTTCTCCCTGCCCACCTCTCCCACCCCATTTTGCGGGGCAGAAAGCGGAAAAGATACCCGATTGTGCTGTAAAATAGAAGACAATCTGAATTTTTTTTATAGAAAAGCTGAAACATGTCTACTTGATTCTAAACTATACGGATAATACATTCTATACCAAGGTGGTACCATCTAGTTCAAGTGCTAGATTATCTCGTCTAGTAGACATTTGAACTGTTCGACTGACGAGCTGTTCACTACTTCTGGCAGAAGACGGTTCCATGTGAGCGGGTAGGGGTAGAACCCTCCACAAAAGGGGGTGGGAGGCCAACCCTCCACAAAAGGGGGTGGGAGGCTACCCCCCCCCCTCCCACACACACACTGTTTAACAAACTGGAAATTTTAAAATTGATGATAAAAATAATAAGCAAGTGACCCCACGATAAAAAGACGATCGAAAAGCAAGTCACACGATGTATACATTCGTAAATAGCGGAATTTTGTTCCTCGGAAAAATGAAATTACTTTCTTAGGCCAAACGCGCAATTGGATATCAGTTCACAAAAAGGAGAAGAAGTTCGACTGCAAATCGATGAGCTCAGAAGTTTGAATTTTCGCTTAGAAACCAATCCAAGATTGATGATGGAAATGAGATCATTGTCGCGAGAGATGAAAGCAAGTTTAGAAAATCTAAATTTAATATATAGTTAGGGAAGTTAAGAGTGTTCGGCCATTGGGCAGTATTGGAATAGTATCAAACAATGCCAATATACCTAAGTCGCGTGCTCTCAATTACTTCAATAATTTTTAAAAGAAAAAATAATTAACAAAAGTATTATCAATTAACAGATGTATCATATGACCTAATTAGGCCTTTCAAACACACATTGAAAAGTAAAATGGTTTCCCTCTGACTGACATAGTAACTTAAAAAGCCGTGTGCACGCGACTAAAAATAATTTGTGTTGTCTGTAATAGAGCGTTCGCCAGATACATTAATCCCTATAATACGACACTACATTTTGCCCAGCTTAGTAAGGATAGGATAGCTAGCTAAGGTAAGAGTAAATAATACATTTTATTGGTACATTTGCCGTTTCGCTTAAATCTAGCCTCTTTTTTTACCCACATAAACAGAAGTCTGGTAAAATTAGTCCATTTTTTGTAGACTTTATGCATTTGCACAAAAAAAAAGATCAGATTTAAATTAAATAAAAAAAAAATAGAACATATGTAATAAAATGATACGGGGATTCACTTATGGGTGGTCATCAGTATCCTTGGAGACGATACAGTTTGAAAGTGAGGCGAAGAAACGACTCGGAAATAATGCTGCTGCGAGCATTCACGTCCTCGCCATCAACGGACCGCACACAGAAACGGTTTAGATATGCCCCCTTCCCTGTGTGGTGGGGAGAGGCTTGTGTCACCCGGTGAAATGCTCGAGACAGAGTGAAAGACAGTATAGCGGCAACACTCAGTGCTGAGTCTTTGCTTCTATTTTTTCTCTCCGGCAGTCCATGTCACCCTTAGCAGCTGACCATACCTAAATCCGCCCCCAATTTAAATTTTGTATATCACAAACTAAGAAAAACTGATTTTTTAAATCAGCAGGCGAAATTGGGTAATTATGAGTTTTAGGTTACTAGGGAGATGAAAAACAAATTGGATTAGCTTTATTTTGCGGTGCTTAATTCAAATGGTTGAAAAGATGCGTAAAAGTAATCTATGTTCTACTTAAATGTGAATCATTTTCATTAAAAAGGCTATGTCAGCTTTTTGTGAAACGCCTCAAAATGCACGTAGTACAAATGTGTTTTTCATCATTTAAAACTAAACTAACAACCTAAGCAAATAAAGCAAAATGAGAACTTGACAAAACCATAAAATTACAAACCTTTTAATCAGAGGCGGGATATACTCGTAACTTTGCCGTAGTTGGTAGGAAAAAGTACAGCCCGACGTGAATACAATTTCATGCAAAAACTAATAGTGAGCAAAGGACTTGCGGGAGTGTTCTTTTTTTGTTACAGGCGCGTTCAGGTTAAGGTTGTTATGGTACCCTTTGTAACGGGATATCACGTTTATTACCATGGAAAAAAGTATTGATTATCCTCTCCTCTTCCAAACATTCAGCAAAAATATATCTGTCGCTCCGACTGTTCCTATTCTCTTGTCATCTATTGCATTTTCTCCACACTTAAACCTCAGAACGAGATTGAGTGCATGATCATCTCTATTTCTCACCTTAACTCTTGTCCTAAGTGTTGTCGCTCTTCTTTCAGTCTCACTCTCTGGGCATTGCGTCCTTCTCTCTTAGCCCCCGTAGGCACCACTCGCAAGCCATCTCACCCATTCCATTTATATTTTCATTCCTTTAACTCCAGGGATCTCTTATGTTCTTTGAACAAAAGCTAGCTTTCATAACTTCCATTATAAATTTCTTCCATGGAATGCTCTCTTTTGCACCTATAGATATTCAGACTATTTTGGCATTTACTTCCCTTCTCCAGACCCTCTGTCCGTTTTCTAGTAATCTCTGCTTCGGCTTTTCCTGTGATCCCTGCTGCCCATGTATTGCTCCCAATTCATATTTCCTAGTTACTTGTCTCATCTCCTTATGCCACTTTAATGCATTACACTAGCCAACAAATTTGAACTCTCTCTGCTACTCGAGTAAATCTTGTTGTAATTAACTAATTTTGGTGCGCTTATTCCAAATCTGTGCTCGGATTTGTCCTAGCACGTAAGGTTTCTGAGTTGTGCAACTAGGCTATATGGCTCACTTTATCGCCTTGGATCAATTAATGATATAATTATTATGAGTTTGAGAAGAATGAGAAGTTTATAGGCAAAGGTTTGGAATCGGGGCACCCCATTTGGCATTATGTATATCCTTTTGCAGAGCCAGACAAGATATGTATTACATATAAAAGAGGTAGTACTCACCTTACTATAAATTTCTTCAAAAATGTTTGAGACTCTTGCTCTTGCGCTTGTACGTGGATATAGGATCCTCCCGTTGTAGGAACCAGCAGTAGTCACCCATCATGTTTTCGTTGAAGCGGCTTTGATACCTGCTTTCCATCATTGCGATATCTCGGTGGAACCTTTCTCCATGTTCGTCACTAATATCACCCATATTAGATGAAAAGAAATCTAGATGCGAATGCAAGAAATGCATCTTAAGAGACATCCGACACCCCATTCGTTGATAGGGCTTTAGCATGTTGTCCACTAGTACTTCATAGTTTTCAGCCCTATGATTACCAAGGAAGTTCTGCACTACATGGACAAATGAATCCCATGCTGCCAACTCAAGTGGAGTTTGTTAATTTCTGAACTCCCTGTCACGTATCAATTCTCTGATCTCCAGCCCTACAAAAAATGCCAGCTTTAAGTTTAGCTTCGTTTTCTTTGCACCAAATTTCTCTGAGGCACTGGAATCCATCAGAATCATAGTGCCATTGCTTTAACAAAACATGTGATAGGGCCAAGTTTGATATGAAGTGGTGGAAGGTAAATCTTATGTGGATGTACCAAAGGCATGTGTTTCACATTGTATGTATCGGCCATCTATGTGTTCTTCTCTTTCGGGCCACTTTTTTACAATATAATGATTCCTGTCATCACAGCTGTATCATAGGCATAAGAAGCACATTCTTTGTATATCCTAGCTGCAGTCCAAGAAGTAAAGAAATTACCTTTAGATCCCCACAGATATTCCACTTTATTGAAGGCAGCTAAGGCCTCATGGCGTTTACTGAAAGTAGATATTTTTGCACCGTCCTCTAGGTCCTAGGAGATTCCATTGCTGTAGTCTGGAGCCCAACAGTTCTGCGTTCTCCTTTGACAATGACAAATCCCTCACTAAATCATTCAATCTTTCTTGATTTATCAACTGAATCTTCTTTTCCTTAGAATCATCTTCATACATTTCATCGTCATTGTTATCCTCCTCTTCAGGCGATGAATCATCTTCTTTAACTGCACTAGCTGATGGAGGAACTGGGATTGGCATCTCCATATTATGGGTGAGTGGTTTTATAGCTGACTTACAATCTGGATAAACAATTTTTTTACTTTTTCTTATTTGAGAATCCCGCAATATTTGTCATACAAAAGTAGCAATCAAAAACGATTTGTTGGCTCACGCTACACCATTGGTACAGCAAAAGGCCATTTAACCACTGTGTGAGCCCCGTATAACACTCACTACAAGATTTGTGAGGTGCCCAGGGCTTGTCTTGGTCACCAACTTTACAACTAAAATAATAATTGTATGCAGTTTTCACTCTTTTAGCCAAATATTTCCGCTTGTTGCTTGGAGTACATCTTCCACAGATATAACAAAAGTTGTCTGGGCTATTTATACATCCTCGACAATTTATGTTTTTAACTTAGTTTTGTATATATCCTGTTATATACTTTTGTACAATCTTATTTCATTTACAAATTAATTTAGAGATAAATCTGAAAGAAAAATGTAATTAATCACTATGTAAATACCGTTTCAACACCACTACTATAATGGATAAATTTGACAATGTGATTAAAGCATGAGTGTAACGCAGGAACCAAACACACACAACACATCCTCTCACTATGGTTGCGAAAGCGTATGTCTGTGTAGGAGAATCGTCACTTCCCCGTTCTCTCTTTGTGGAGACACGAGTCGGTAATAGCAAAGACATCCGACCCCGGCACCGTAGGGTCAAACTCGTAACCACAGCGCCTCGACACTCGTCGCTATGAAAAGCCTAAAGGTTGTAAACTGCAAGATCTCCCCTATGAGAGTATATTGAATTTCACTTCAAATAAGAAATTGGAGACTCGTTTCTCTCAAGCTCGAAGGCTAAAGGGAGCCGAGGTAAGACTTGGTGAGAAAAACCGTTGGAATAAGAACCCTCCTGGGCCCGTCCACAAGCCCCTACCCCTACCCCCAGTGGGGTGACGAGGTATAAATAACAACGACTTGGGGAAAAACGCGGTAGAATACGTCAGTCTCCAGGCTACGAAGTCCCCCGGTTTAAAACCGGGCTATCAAGACTGGACAGGTAGAATACTTGGGTCGCCAGACTACGAAGTCTCCTGCAAGAAAGGCAGGGCTACCTAAGGGGCTAAGAAACAGCTCATCCTCGAGCTAGTCCCTGGTTATCAAACCGAACGTTAAGTTAACTTGGTCAAGTTCAACTTACTCTCGTCAGAGACACTCCTCATATCCTGGTGCATCCTAAAGCCCAGGGATATTCCTCGTCATTGAGGAATTAGGAAAAGAAGAGGAAAAAGCTCCACCTCGAGCCCGTTACCCGGTGGCCACGCCTAACTCATAAGTTAACATGGTTACGGAACCAAGTCCAAATTATTCTCGTCAGAGACCCCTCCGTTATCCTCGCCCTTGAGGAAGACTGGAACTAAGAAGAAGCTCATCCTCGAGCTAGTTCCTGGTTACCAAACCTACCTTTAGGTTAACTTGTTCAAGTTCAACTTATTTTCGTCAGAGAACCCCCCCCCCCCCTCGATCCTCACTCATGAGGAATTACGTAACGAAGGAAAAAAGCTCCCCCTCAATCCTCGCCCATGAGGAATTACGTAACGAAGGAAAAAAGCTCCCCCTCGAGCCCGTTACCCGGTGGTCACACCGAACTCTAAGTTAACTTGGTTTAAAAACAAAGTTCGGCTTACTCTCGATAGAGATTAAGTCGCCTAAAGCACCGTGATTGTTCTCGTTCTTGAAGACCCCCCCTCCTCCATTGAATACCGTGTGGACCCGCATCTGCTCCACTCGCCAAAGTACCTCGCGATCTCGACCACCTCCATCTGGCCGGTCCGCACGCGTCTTGGAGACAATAACATTCCTGAGGTATTTAAACTCCAGTAGAGTCAATTAGCCTAATTCTTGTATATTGAAGTGCGTATCGAATTTAGCCAATTTTAGAGGGTCAAGTTAATTGAAGTAATTATTGTGTATTATAATATTCGGAGTATTTCGGTGGTTCATGTTTTGTTTTTGTGTAGTAAATTGTTAAAGTTAAAATATAAGTTTATTTTGGGAATTCTTGTGCGTTTCTATATATCCTTACTTGTTTGAAGCGGCTCTTTTTTTAAAACAACAATATTAGCACATTTATACCTATTCATCATTTCTTGGATGTTATTCAGAATCTATCCTCCGTTTCTACCTTCCCCAAATACCATTACTTTGCACTTTCCTCTGCGCATTCAACCCCATATCGCCACACAACATTGATAACTCTTTGCAGCCTTTCTGCAGTTTCGCTAAGCAGAATGGTATCATCTGCAAATCCTAGAATATTGAGCCGACGTTCACTAACCACGACCCCATCCTTACCTCTTCACTTTTTATCAATTCATCTATAACCCCCCCCCCCCCCTCAAATCTAGCTTTTCACATCTTTCTACATCCTTTCGATTGTTTGGGTATTCGCTTCTGTGGTGGGATCCACAAAATTTTCAGAATCATTCAGTCAAGTGAATATAATTATGGAAATTAAATAAATGAGATCAAAACGTTTGTCGATCTATTTGGATGTCATAAAACAAACTTCTTTTTCGAAACCTTTTATTATATTTTTTTTTCCTAATTTTGATTTGTCATTTTCGACAATAAGGCCACCACCTCCAATTGGAGCTTATTTATGTAGCCAATCTTCAAAGACCTCCGACAATTGCAAGTTTTGGGGAAAATGCTTAGTTAAAAAAACGGGTATTAATTTTTCCAAACACGAATTCGTTCATTGTTTAACCAATTATTTTTTTAGAAATTTTTGAGATATATTTTTTGGCAATTTAATCATTTTAAAAAGGATTTATTGGTCGCTCCCGTCACACCCCGGTTGAAAACCACTGACAGACTTTGGGGAAATTTATCGCCCAAACTATCGCTACCATTTCATGATACCTTTCTCACCAAATAATAGCAATATAAAAACTTTTAACACTAACAATATATATTTGCGCAAGGGGCATACAAATTTAAACAAAAAACATAGGAATAATGCGATTTTAAACTTTGGTTTGCATTATGTCCTAGTACTCATAACCCAAAATTGTATATGAAAGCGCGCATTTTGGAATTAAAACCTGCTTGAAACAAAAAAAATAGATAATTCTCCGCGCCACTTTTGAAAAGCGAATAATGTAGAAATCCACAAGTAATATTCAAATAGATTTTTCACGGATATTGAATTTCAGTTTCTTAAAAAAAAAATTAGGCCATCGGAAGATATGGGCTAAAACCAAGAATTCAGCGATACCAAAACGAATGCGGAAAGTGGTTATAAGGACCTCGAAAACAGGGCTTGTCAAACAAATCCACAAGGGTTCAAAAGTACATTTCAAATCTCTTCCGAGTCAGGTCCAACAGCGAGTGAACTGAACTCGTACAAATTTAAACCCACCTCACATAGAAAGAGGCGCGAATTAGTAAAAGGCAAATGTAATGGAAACTGGAAAGATTGATCGAGATGTATGGTAATAAATCGATTAAGAATATTTAAGCACTTCAATTTCCCCTTCAACCAATAACAGAGAGCATCTTACCTAATTTCGCCTGATGGTTTCCAGTAACAGGCGTGTAACTTAAGACCTGAAGTACTCTGGATAAACTTAGTTTCTGGTCCAATTATGTTCGGCTTCTGAAAATCGTCTTCGGAACTCCGTTGACAAGGACTCACTTTGCTTGTCATATTTATTTACCGTGACACTAAATTACTGGCCTTAATAAACATTCACCTCCTTTGAAATCAACAATATACAACTATGTGAGAGGCGACCATCACACAAAAACTGGCGTAATCATTGAAATTTAGCTAAAAACTTCATTTGTGTAGTATATATTAAGAACTGTCAAGGGATAACTAATGTTTCACACTATTTCAGCTGATCTACGGAATACGCGAAGAGATTTCACACCTGTAGTAATTACCGACTATATAAGGTTCTGTAAGTGGTCCTAAATAGCTTAGAATATTGGTACTTTATACAAATAGAAATGGGATAGCTGTCGTATGTTACCTCAACTGCCCCTCTCCACAATTTCCCCTTTTGAGAACGACATATCACACGGACATTAAAAATATTGCAACCTCTTCTAACAACTTCTCTCAGTGTTTTGATAAGGAATGTTTTGAAACAACTGTTGTCGTACTTTCAAAGACTACCGACGTCACCCTGCCAGGCGTAAGAATAGAAAAGCAACAAATTGTATTTATTGAATTTATAGCTCTTTTCAATGCAGCATAATCACTACTCTTTATAATTAGAAAATAAATAATCAACCTCTGTATTTTCCTATCACTTTGCAGGGGAGGGGAAGGATAGTCTCGCTTTACAATGAAATATTATCTGATTAGCTTGGGGCTTTTTTCAAACAAAGTTTATTCTTTTATTCTTAGGTTATTTATTTCCAGTCGTAAGGATATCAAAACATTAATCTTATTCTTAACTCCGAAATATTCAACAAGCAAATAAAATACCAGCTATTGCTGTAAGACCTGAAGAACAGTTGATTTCTTAAATTGTCTACAAAATTAAGGGACCGAATAAAATTGTAGAACGATTTTGGTTGACTTTCCTTACGCTTCAGGAATAGGAACTCGCCTAAGTTTGTGTACCTGAAGGATTTTACCCTTAGGCCTCATAACTTTTTGATTAAAATATCCTGTTTGGTTACCCCATTTTCCTTTCAACTCTCAATGAAAGAAAAAAAAACACCCAGTGTCATGGATTTCCTTTTGTATCAATAAGTTATATTAGCGATTAACGTGACCTCCAGACATCTTGCATCCTTTTGCCAATCTTTTCTTCCTATTTCACCACAATTCTTTTTTGCTCTCATACTAACTTCACCACCTAAACAAAAAGGTAAAAGTATCAACAGGAAACGCCGTTTTCTGTATCACCCCATGATATCTGTTACTGCCGTCATTTCGTAAGCTCTCTTACTACTGTCCTTTTAAAGTCTCTCACTGCGGTAATTTTAAAAATTCTCCCCTCTGTCCTTTTAGTGTCCTTTTATAAGGTGTCTTACTGGTGGCCTTTATAAAGTATTTCATTGCTGTCCTTTTAAATATTTTTTACCTTTTCTCTTTAATGTCCTTTTTTAGTCTCTTACTGTTGTCCTTTTAAAAGTCACCGACTACTGTCTTTTTTAAGATATTTTACCTCTGTCCTTTTAATGTCCTTTTATAAGGTCTCTTATTGATGTCCTTTTTAAGGGTACTCACTGCTGTCTACTTTTAAGATATCACCTCTGTCCTTTTTAAGGTCTCTGACTAGTGTCCTTTTTTAGGTTTCTTCTCACTTCTGTCATTTTTAAATAAATCTCACCTCTGTCCTTTTAAGGTCTTTCATTGCTGTCCTTTTTTTAAGATTTCTCAACTCTGTCCATTTAATGTCCTTTTATAAGGTATCTTACTGCTGTCCTTTAAGATCCTGCAAGGGAGTGAGTGGGTGGCGTAATAGGAGTGAAACCTCATCTACAACCTGGAGGAATGACATGCCCTCCACGCCCCAGTGTTTAACTTACAAGGGTATGTCAAGTGCAGCAAGGGCTGACATACCGCAGCTAATAGTTTCAGGGTTGCGTGCCCTCTTTTCCCCAATTCTACAGATGATCTGAGGTTACATATGTACCACACATATTCATATCCTACATCTTCATCACTTATTTTACACTTCTCTCCTTATACACTATCCACGACAAGATCATGAAGTGCGCATAAAAATTAGAATGACAATTACTTATTTTGCGAAGACACCAGGGTCCGGTCCTAAGGGGGGAGGGGGAGGCGTATTGTTTTTTTTACATCAATCAACGATGGAACTCTTCGTGACCCTATCTTCTTTGAAAGGCACCTTGGAACGCTGAGCTAATTCCTGCCATGTTCGGTTTGCCCAGTCCTCGCGGGTTCTTCGGCTCTCTCGTCGGCGCCCTTATTCCGAGCGACCCCTTCCGGTGGCATAGGGAACTACGAGATCGTCCGCGGATACAATTAGAACCGGTGACGACTGAAAGAGCCGCCGGGCCTGCGCGTATAGGCACATAAGGCACTGCGTTCAGCGCAGAGCAAGTGTCATCTCCCCCACATCGACAAGTAGGCTCTCAATGGGGGACGAGTGAAAGGCATTGGTGGCCAGATGGAGACCAGTGTGTTGGATCAAGTCCATATTCTGCAATACACGCTTGTCTGCGCATGCGTAAAACTCGCATCGGTAATCAAGTTTCGAACGAACAAAGGATCGGAAGAAAAGTAAAGTGCTGAAGGTCACGGAACGAAGAATGTCCATGGTGCGGGTACAAAAGACTCTGAGACTGCGAATAGGGGCCTCCTACGTGAAGCGTCTGTCGAGAACAAGAAGGAAAGGGTGTGAATCAACTACTTCCAGGCAAACCCCATTTAAAAACAAGTCAGAATCAGGGTGGAGCTGTGGATGGCGGCAGAAGTGCACCACCTTAGTCTTGGCTAAGGAAAACCGAAACCTGTGCGTTTCTGCATAACGAGAGATGTGGTTGAATGCCTGTTGGTGTCGACCCTCTAGAGATAGCATTTGGGCCACGCCAAAAGATATCAAAAGAATGTCCACGTACTGCGTAGCGAGAACATCTTCCGGCAACACCGAGGTGATACCATTTATGATGACGGCTAAGAGTGTGACAGTAAAGGATCCACCACCCGTACACGTAATTGGCGATCTCGCAGAAATTCAGAAATAAAATTGGGAGGCTCCTTTCACCCCCATAGTGGGGACGATCTCCATGATACCGTATCTCAATGCGGTATTATAGACATTAAGATCAGAAACAAAAAACATGACGTAGTCCTGTTTACAAAGGTTTGCCTCGCGTATAGCATTTTCCAGTCGATGTTGAGTGTAACTTGCTGAAGCTGCACGGGGCAGAAGACAAATGGCCTCCGCTGACCAGGTAAAAGGCTACTCTAATATTTACCGATTTCTCCATTAATTTGCTCACACAGGAGATTAGAGCGATTTAGGTGGAAACCAGCCGAGGTAGAGTGATTTTTTTCTAAGTTTGCGAAAAGTGAGTACAGTGACTATCCAACAGGATTCTGGGGTGGGTACTCTCTCAAATGCCACGCTTCGCTCAAAAAGGTGTCGAAGCATGGCGTACGGGACATTGTCCGGAAAAGGGGAGGTTTTCTCACATGAAGCGAGAGCATCACGCAACACACTCTATTTAAACGTTTCGTTGACAGGTTCAGCAACTTCACGAATACAGTGAATGTTGGCAGAGTGGCATCTCACATAGACAATGCGGAGAAAGCGGTCGCAAAAGACCGTCACGGACGTTGAGTCTGTGAATGAGGCGTCGTTTTCCTGAAAAAACGGGAAGGAAGAGGGGGTCGGCGAGAACTTGTGCCTAATCCTTTTAACTCGATTCCATACATACGCAATTGAGAGTTCTCGTTACGTGAAGACCCCTATGCTCCCACAGAAAGAGCGGCTGGCGTGCTTCAAAACCTAGCCCTGGCTCGACGAAATCTACGACAATGAAATCGTTCGGGCAGGATTTATAGACCATATAGGCTTATCGCTTCTGTCTGAAGGCTGTCCCAAACTGGTCTGAGCATCACGGAAGCGGACGCTGTACAAAACGGCCAGACGTTCTAAAAATACTAGCTAGGCCATGTCGATGAGTTTTTCGAAAAAGAGCCCAACGGCCTTATCAAACGACCTAAACTCTTCGACCGATACAGATAAATCAGTCATATTCGGACAACCGCGTCCGCTCCAATTACCACTGAGGAGGTGTTTCAGATGCCAGTGTCCCAGAAAATGATTGTTGAATAGAAAAGGGGTCACTAACATGAAGACCATCGACCAACTCCCACGTAAAATCAAGCTAAGCATCTGGAGAGCAAATTTATAAATCGAGACAAGAAAATGAAGAGGGTCTCTGTCAGTGCGTAAACTCATCCACATTTTGGACACCTATCTCCCGCTACTCAATCAGGTCGGCAAGGACCTGACCCCTAGGAATAATCATTTAGCCTCCCTCCTCAGAGTGTCTATGGTTCAAATCCCCGAACAGGAGAATAGACAACGTCAACCGTGGCACAACCCGGTGGAGGTCCCCCGTACGGAGAAATAATAGTATACCTCCTATTCAGGTCTATCTGCATTGCCACTGCCTGGAAGGAGATATCACGCAGGATGTGAATCGCGTAACCTACTGTTTGACTCCAATCTTTTGGTGGTAGTGTCACAAAACCCTTATAATACGGGAGGGTAGGCAGGGGGCATGCACCCAGCATAGTCTCCTACCGGGAAAAAAATCTAACGGAGAACAAGAAAGTAGCCTCCGCAATTCCTCCCAGTTAGCCTGGAGTCCATGGCAATTTCATTCGATGTATTTTGCCCTCAAAGCCTAGCTTTGAGGAGATGCGAGTGCCCTCTTCCAAGAGAGGAATGGTGTTGTGTTTCCAGGATGCAGAACTCCCGGAGCTTTTCGACGGAAAATTGCTGAATGTGCTGTCGTATTCGATGACTTACCGCGGGGTTGGGCTCTTTATGTGAGTGTTTTCCTCCCTCTGCCTCGAAACCTTTGGCAGACGGGGCCGCTTCGGAGGCAGGATCCCTCTTTTGGAGGGTCCCGCGTCTCCAATACGACCGACCCAGTCTTGGTTGGGCGCGTGGGGGCCGAAGCTCCTTTCCTTTGGTGTTGTTCTCCTTTCTGGGGACAGCTTTATGAATCAGCGAAAACGGTCTCACGACCACCTTAGGGGAGTTGTCATCTGTGCTGTGAGTCTAACGACACAGCTAAGGCGCATGGCCGTTTAACCTTACGTAAAACGGTCACATGGAAGGAAAGGGAGCGTCCTGGTTTTAACCGAGCCTGAGTATGAGCTCTTTTTGCCACTAGCTCTACTAGCGGTGAGGTATAAACAGCGGAACGTTTCCGAATGGGGGAGGCGGAGAGACTGTTCTCGTAGGCCTGGAGAAGCCTAGATCAGATGCTTTTTTTAGAATTTAGGCATAATGCGACTCACTCAGGTAGCGCTTGGAGCGTAAGGACTTAGTCTTTAGCCTCATGAAAAGAGACAACGGCTAGGATTTCTTTCTCTAGAAGATACGCACCACAGTGCTTCGTTAAACCAATGTGCAGTTCTCCGAAATTGACTTAGGCATATACGTTAATGACCTATCTTTGATCCATTTACACAAACTTCGGGTAAACCCAATTTTGCACGTCTACATGTGGAATCCTATGGCCGAAGCGGCGGCATTAGTAGCGATGCCAACCGGCACGCACAGGCTCAGGAAGCTTGGTTTTCTTATCACACATTCTACCCTGACTGCTCCTTGTTCAGTAAGCTCTTCAGTGATGTCTTTTAATGAGTATTCCACGAGTTTCTCATATAAACCTCCCCTTTCACGAAATTCACGGAAGAGTGCAGCGTCACATTTACCGGCGAGCCGTTTCAGTGCTCGAAAGATCACTAATAATAGCAGCATCGAAAGGGTCAGTCGCATATGTTAGACGGCGCCCTTCCTATAAAGGGGTGCATTTTGGCTCTCTACTACTCAGTTTGTCTAATGCTATCCTTTGATGTGGTTTTGGTTTGTTTGTCTTTTTTTGCCTTAGGCCAACATGATGCCATCAGTGGAGCGGATAACTAGGAAAGATTTAAATCCAGCAGGCTAAAAAATGTCAGGTAGTAGCTTAATGAAAGACATCGACGTACTCGAGGTTCCACTCAGCATACTTGCAACTTTAGTCTTTGTCTTGGTCTCCCCATCTCCAGGACGCCTTCGGGCCGGACGTATAGGTCTTTTCATGGTCGCTTTTTCAAACGGTAGCGGACATGTCCGTTCCCGGATCTTCCGCTGAAGGGATATGAACTACTGGTATTCATAGATTTCCTCTTACTCTTGCTTTTTATTTTTGGAGTGGAGAGCAGGGGGTGAACCCGCTTCTCTCCACTCCCGGAGAGAGCCCCAAGGCCGAACGGACCTGCTTCAGTAAGATCCTCCGTAATAGGGAAGTTCTTGGATGTCAATAGGATGCCAGTCGAGGAGGAAGTCCCTCATCTCATTGTTAGTCTCCTGGGGCTCGTGCCGCCTGAGGGAGACTTTGCACAGGGCCAGACTCAGGTTTGGTGTATGGCAACGAACATAGGTTTGGCTGAAAGGAACACCGGGCCATCTGGGACGGAAGTACCCCAGGATCATCTCCACCTCAGGACGGGCCTCTAACTCTATTGTTCCCGAACTTTTTTCTGGTATTTCCTCCTCCACCCAGTTCAACCATCCAGATTTCCCTCTTCATATGTACGACGAAAAGAGTAGTCAAAACACATCGTGACTATTTATTAATTTATTTTAAAAATGTACAAATATACTGATAAAAATATAGTTACATAGTAAAGCGGATAGAGATCGGTTAGTAACACCTAAAAGAACTTTTGTTTGCTCTTCTACTTTAGAATTAGATTAGTGAGAAGGGTGAGGTTGCCTCTTGTGCATTAGTGTCTCAATATCAGGGTTAGTTTTGGAAAGCGCGCAGCGCATGTTTCATTTCACCTCCAGTCGGTTTCGTGTTTTGGGCTTGATTGTGAGTAAAGTAGAAAATCCAGACTCACAAAGGTATGTTGTGGAAAAGTCAATGAGTACCTTCAATGCGTTGGTGCTCAGTTGTGGGTAGGCTACACGCACATTAACCCAGAAGTCTTCGAGATTTTGTGCACGAAACTCATCCTTGGCAGAAGAGTCATGTTTGAGCTCCAAGATCTCATTTTGCATGATGCCCTCAGGGACATCATCCACCTGACATATAAATTAGTTCCTTATCAGTCTCATTGAAATGTCTTCAGAGTGGATACCAAGGAAATATCGATTGAACTTGTCCCCCAAATTATCAAAGTGAGTGATGTTTTCGTCTTCAATGAGTCATCAATGTCTTTCTCACAAAGTATGTCTGTCACTCAAGCGCTGAAAGAATGATGCATTTCCTTTTTTTCATTTGTTTACCCAAAGTTGGAGTTTTGCCGTGAAAGCATTTATGGTCTCAGTATGCACAATCACGTTGCTCCTTGGTCCATGTGATTTCTTATTTAGTTCATTCAGAGTTTCAAAAATATCAGCAAGATAAGCCATTCGTGCTTCAAATCCTTTCTTGTTAAAGGCAGACAGCAGGTCCACCTTGTTGCTGTAACTTAAAAACAATTTTACTTCTTCCCGCAGTTCAAAGACCCGCGCCAGCATGTTTCCTTTTGAAAGCCATTGCAATTGTGTGTAAAATAAAAGATCAGTGTGTTAAGCATCCATGTCCCGGCAGAGCTGGCGGAAGAGGCGAGTGTTCAAGGCAGATCCTTTCTCATAGTTAACAATGTTTATGATAACAGTCAAGTCCACATGAAGGTTCTTTGGAATTGTCTTCGAGGGGAGAGCTTCTCTATGGATCATGCAGTGTGTTCCTTTCAAACCAGGTTGCTTCTGCTTCACAAGAGCAATGAATCCTGATCGTGAACCAAGCATATTAAGGCCACCGTCTGTGCAAACTCCTTCTAGTTTGCTCCAACTCAGTCCCGACTCTTGAAAGAAATCTGCAACTACTGCCATTATATTAACTGCCTGATTCTCGTCTCTAATGACTGGCAAAAAAGAAACTCCTGCTCAAATCCTTTGTCAGTAATGTAGCGGCTGAAAACAAGCAGTTGTGCAATGTTGGTAACATCCGTAGACTCATCAAGTTGAAGTGAAAAAAGGGCAATGACATTACCTTTGACATCACATTTTCATTAATGTTTTCATATATTTCGGCAATTCTGTTCTTAATGGTGTTTTTGGACAGGGAGATCTGTTTCATCTTCTGTGATACCTCCTCTCCTAACACAAGCCTCATACTCTCAACGCTACATGGTTTAAAAAGGCTTTCACCAATCGTGTGGGGCTTCTTTGTCTTGGCTACCTGAAGAACAATCACATATGAAGCCCGCACTATGCTGATGTTGGTTTGCTGATACGTCCCAGATTCATCTATCTTCATCCTCTTCAAGCTGGATAACTTTACCTAAAAAGAGCTACGATTCTTATCTTTCAACTGTGTATGAGCATTTGCCAGATGCTGCTTCAGTTGGAAAGGTTGTAGGGGTGTGAATATGTATCAGAAAAAATCCTTCCAAATCGATAATATAAATAGCCCATTAAATTACCAACTCAGGACGGACTCGCCGTAGCGTGACGGCAGAGTGCTGGCCTTTTGATTCAAAGACCCGCGATCGATACTCCTTAGTCCACAATTTTTACGAAGAAAATTCACGAAGAAAACGGAGACCACGGAAAACGCTTTAAGGACAACTCAAGAAGACTCAAGATAAATGGATCTCCTCTAGAAGAAAACGGAACTCAAAGAAAATGACTTCAAAGGCTAACTCATCTCAACTCATCAAGCATCAAAGAAGAAATCAAGAAGAAATCATCACGAATGCAAGTTACTATGGAGATACATCAAGAAAAGCAAACGAAGATCAAGAACTAACCCAGCCACCTTAAAGAAGAAGGAATCTCAGCCTACAAAGAATACCAAGAGTCAGATAAATGGAAGACAAAAGTTTGAAGGGCCAATTTCCCAGAAGAAGAAATAAAAATAGATTCGAATATAGAAATCTCAATATGAATTATGATAAATAAATATAAATATGCCCCCGCCCCATAAATGGGAAGTGCACTCAGTGACCAAGACCTTCGTGCGGGCATCGTGCAGCTCCTCCAGGTACAATAACCAGCGAACTATACATGGTACCCCCCCCCCCCTGCGGAAAAGGAGATGAGGAGAGTTGGTATAGAAAGGCAGAAAGTAGATGTAAGCGGAAGACGGAAAGGCTATGCTGGGACCAGACGGGGCGCTGAGTCCCGTCAGTACGGCGGCCGGGAGAACACAACACCCTGCCCCTTACGCTGACTAGGAAGTGGCCACATATGGTACCTTAAAAACTCATGGATGTCGTGGCAGCAATTGGTGCGTAAATAATTTACTCTTACATCTGTGTGGTGTAAGAAGCAAAGTGTTGAAAGTTTATCCGAACAATTATGATTTGTAAAGGAAGGTGTCGGTGGAACTGGTTGTGATCCAACTGAGTTATACTGTAGGCCATTCCTGGACAACCATTGGCACGCCAACGACATTTTACCGTCACACGAAGTCAGATTTTCACATTAAATAACTAATGTATCTCCAACCTTTTTTATATATCAACCGCATGCTGTGAAACCTATTATAAATTATGTCATCAGTGATGTAGCAGCAGAAGTCTCATTGATAGTAAATAAATAAAAGGTCCAGAATTTTTCTTTCTCTAGTTTGGATCTTTTGATTTCTGCTAAAAATGGTAAAGATTTGTAGTGCCTCATTACAAGGTGAAAAAAGATCAACATTGAAGCCTCATAAATGAGTGTCATGTTTCCTATGAAGTCTTGGATTGGGCACGCAAATAATTATGCAAATGCAATTAATCTACTAAAACATTTGGTCATGTAAATACTAACATAGAACATTTGATCATGTCAATAATAATATATACTGTTCTTGTAAAGAATAAGCAAAAATGAATTCGAGAATCTTTCACACGTATACGCGCTCACACACTCACACGCATATACACTTACACGCGCAGATTCGATCACACCCAGAAAGGTGGCTCACGCATATTATATTTCAAACCATTTTCAGGTCGTGCAAATTCTGAGAAATGCCACAGCTGTACAAGCAAATGCCCAAACAGGAGAAGTCACTGACACCGAGCTAAAAACAGGAAAGATCCAGACTTCTATTTACTATCAAAGAGTAGTGAAATAGTAAATTTTACTCTCGAAATTTGAGATAAAGATTCTCTCTATTCCCATGTTCACACAAATATACATCGAATCGAGGAAGCTCCGTCTTGGGTAGACTCCAGGGCAGTCAAGCATAGTCAAACAGTAAGTCAGCAAGAAGTCCCGATAGTCGGCCGCACGAGAACAGGAGGAATAGTCAGCCCGTGAAGAAAAAACCTTGTCACCAGTTATCCGGTGATTCTCTCCCGAAGAGATGGTCACCATGACCGGTGACCCCTCGACGGATGGTGGAGAAGTAGATAGATTCGCCAAGAGAGCAAAAACTGCTCTCTTTATTATCTAAGAAGAAGAAGACTGGCGAATTTCCCATAAAATAAAGAGTCCATCTTAACCCCCTCAACCAGTCACCCATAAGTTGTAATCTCTTTAAGTCCTTATAAAGTGGTGATCCCCCTTTTGATAGAACGTGGAGAGGCATCGGAAAAGAGAAGCGCAGAACCAGCAACGAGCTGAGCATAGAGAAGCAGAAGTCGCCTACGCAATCACTATCAAGCCTACTGTCAGCTCAAGAAGAAGAAAACCTGGCAAACTCCATCCCCGTCGGCCTACCCTTCAACGAAGCAGCCGTTAGAATGGTAGAAAAACATATTTCAACACACCGGACTATGTCAATAATCTGGATGAGCTACGGTGAACCGCTATAGGTGAACGTAGAGTTGAGACCCAGACCCGCAAAAGTGTGTCCAGTCTCTACATACGAACACAGCAGCCATCATCGCAGCTCGAAAGGAAAATAATGGATAAAGATGGAACCAACGTACGAAATCACGCCATAAGTTCGAGTAAAATTTTTTTAAATTAATAATTACAATCATAAAAAGTGTTCCGAATAAAAATAATACGTAAAAAAAAATCCAGTGTAAATCAATTCAACAGCGCTAATCGAGTTATTTAGTTTTTTTAAAAATTCAAACGGTAAAAGTCCAGTGTCCGGTAATACGAATAATAATAATATTAATTTTGCTAGAAAAAATTTAGTATACATAGTCCGTTCAAATTATTAATTGCTTAAGTGGTGTTGTGGGGTAAATATTTACTCCGCACTCAGTTTTTTAAGTTAGGTAATTGCGCATTAGGTCTGAGTAGCTGTGGATTTCAGTACCTTCGGGTAGGAGTTACTCATGCACAATGTGTTTTTTCACCTTAGTATTGTTTGGTTTGTTGTTTTGAGTCAGGAGGTTGTTTTACTGCATATTGGCAATTTTTTACCCCACCATTTTATATAAATATGAGTGAAGCCATTAAAAAATTATTAGACAGAGACAGTAATGAAGAAATATTAGGTTCTGATGAAAGTGAAAGCGAAGTAACCGTAGACAACGTTCAAGACCGTAATTTTGACATCAACACTGATAAAGTGCATGGAGAGTGAGGATATTTCTGGTGAAAATGAATCCTTTTATAGGGATTTTTTCTATTCTTTACATGGAAATATACACTTCTGTATTTATTTTTTATTATTTAGCCTAAATAAATTAATATAATTCTAGTATAACCCAGAAAATGACCAAAATATATAAGTGGAAATTTTTTTACCCCACGCCACCAGATTTGAATATTTTGACTACGCCACTACACCCGGGTATTAAGGGTAACTCCGTATTACGTGTACAAAATCTGTGTGATTATTAATTTAAAGTTAACTCCGTATAAGTTCCGTCTAGGTTATGAAAAGTTGGGTGGGGTATACATACATATTAATGTATATACAAAAAAAAGAAGAAAAGAATAGGTTTTGTTCCCAATTAGGAACTGCAGCTCCGACATCCAAACGCTCAAATGTTAAACCCTCAGCATTACGTAGATTAAACAAAGAATCTCACTATTTCTGACACCTTTCAAATTTATGTTTTGCAGTCAAGTATAACAAAAATGAAATAGGAAAGGAAATATAACGCTTTGGCGCACAAAGCTGTATGCATAAATCGAATGTAAAATAATAGAAAAGCCTTGGAGCGCCTAAGAATTCAATTTTATGCTGCAGAAAATAAATGAAAAGTGAAGCAAGGCATAAAAGAATAAAGTTATGGCGCACATACACGCAAGCAAATTTTATGCTTGCATTAAGGAGTTATAGCTCCCACCTCCGAACGCACCAAAGAACCGCTAACTACCGTGTATTGATCGATATAAATATAAAATATTGTAAGACTCCTAGATCATACTTAAGGTGTATATAAAATTGTAAGACTACGATGTCAATATTATTTGTAAAACTCCGTTTTCTCTGAGGGAAGTCCTGTAGTGCCCCATTACAAGGTGAAATAAGATCAACATTGAAACCTCACAAATGAGTGTCATGTTTCCTATGAAGTCTGGGAATGGACACGCAAATAATTATACAAATGAAATTAACCTACTAAAATTATAGAGTATTTGGACATGTAAATAATAATATACAACATTTTGCCATTTAAATAATGATATACAAACATTTGGTCATTTAAATAATAATATAGAACATTTGATCATGTAAATAGTACTATATACTGTTCTTGTAAAGGCTAGGCAAAAATGAATTCGAGAATCTTTCACACGTATACGCACTCACACACTTACACACTCACACGTGTATACACCTACACGCGCACACGCGATAACATGCAGAAAGGCGGCTCACGGATATTATCTTTCGGGACATTTTCAGGTCGTGCAAGTTCTGAGAAATGCCACAGCTGTAAAAAAAAAACAACAAAAAAAAAACAAGCAGGTGCAATCACTGACACCGAGCTAAAAACAGGAAAGATTTAGAACTCTATTTACTATCACAGAGCTGTGAAACACGAAATTTTATTCTGAAATCCCTGTATACACGCAAATATACATCGAGTCAAGTAAGCTCTTTCCAAAGCGTAACATTGTCTAATAGTGAGACACGCTCACTGTTTTCTACACATTAAATACCGTTTTGGGTAGACACCAGGGTAGTCAAAGATAGTTGGACAGGAAATAAAAAGCAGAAAGATATAATAAGAAAGTACTCTGTTTTCAAGGAAGCATAGGCCTAATTAGACCCAATCATTAGTAGGCATACTTTAAATACCTGGCACACAGTTTAATCGGATTCATTGCGCCTAATCGTACCAAGTTCTCGGCGTCAATAAATAGTCCTTGAATCCGTTTTCCAAGATTTCCTTTTCCTGCAGGTAATTAACCAGTCGTCTTACCCCGGAGCATAATTATCCCCCCACTTGGAGTGAGACCTAAGACAAGAGGCTATAGATTCAACTCTGTTTAATATGTAGTATTGTAGGTAAAATAATTTTATTTTTCCATGATTTTTCTGCATCATTCATGCTGAGTTAAGAATTAATAAAAGAATATCTATAACATTATATGTATCCTTTAGTGTGTTTTAGCCAACTAAAACGTTTAAGAGATTGCGCATTGTAATGTATTGGCACATGAAAAATTTTTGTATCAAAGATTTGGCCGATTTTGCCCCCCCCCCCCAGCTGTAGGATATTATAGATTGAATCGTACTGATATCGGATAACCCCCACAGAATTTAATTATATTCGGTTACAACAAAAATTGGCTTGGTAAACAATAGCGACAGTAGGAATGAACAAAAGGATGAGAAAGAGTAATAATAATTTCAGAACTTAATTAATAATTTCAGAACTTCACTTTATCTGTAACCCCTTTTCAACAGGATTTTTTTTTAATTAAATGCAGTCTAACCTGGAGACTCCTATCAAGGAGAGCCGCGGAAATTAAAGTTAACCCAATTTTAAGATACGCTAATAGTTTTAGAATGACCGATAAAAAAAAACGATAAACCAATAAACCTCCCAAAAAACAACTAGGACAAAATAAAAGAATACCATGATCCGGGGTCAGATAGAGGCCCGCTCTCTCAGGGGCCAGATCATGCACAATGTGCATTGCACATCCCCCACAAAAGAGCTACGTATAATGGAGGAAGCCCGCCTCCTCTGAGAACTCAAAAGAGTCTTGAGAGAGAGAGAGAGATAGATAGAGAGAGAGAGAGATAGATAGAGAGAGAGAGAGAGAGAGAGAGAGAGAGAGAGAGAGAGAGAGAACAGACACCTGGGCGACCCTTTTTGTCTGCGCTAATGGAGATGTGAAATTATGAGACGCCGTGGTGACCTGAAATACATCCATCACAGGAAGCTGCGACAAGTTTGAGAGCCCAGAAGGTCCCAACTGAAGTCAGACAAAGTTCGCCTCGCCGACTTAGGAACCTTCCCGCGCTCGCGCTAAAAGGACAAGATTATTCTCGTCTGATCCTAGAACCTCCCCCTTCGGACTGAGGGGGGAAAACCCCATTCTACCCCTATAAATCATCCGGCGCCAGAGTTGGAAGTCAGTATCCGCCGCCCGCCCTTCCCCATCCGTATCCGCCGAGTGCACTTTCCCGTTCGTACCCGCTATTCGCGTCCCTTTTGGACTCTTCACAATTCTTGCAGAACCCCTCAAGCTCCCGGTATTCTCGTTAATTCACCTGAGTCTGCCTCGACCCGCTTCTTCCCGCTCCTTGAACTCAGCGCGCTCAGTCTCGATTCGTGTTACTCGAAAGTAAGATTTAAGTTCACCCCGCAATAATCATTGTCATATGACTATTGTTTGAACTTTGCGCAAAGGCAAAGATTACTCCCTCGGACCAAATCTTCGAGGTTACAGCTACGCACTTCTCTCCTGTTCAAGTGCTCTCTCTATTCCCCCCCCCTCCCAGTGTAAAGCCTTCATCATCCGCTTAGTATACGCTCAAGGTCCTTCGAGCGTCCCTCGGTCAATATTGTTCGTTTGTTTGTACGGTGACCATCCTCACCAAGTCTCCCCCTCCCCCACTTAGCCACTGAGACCCGTGCATATCTAATATGTGTATAGCTTGGTTTAAAACTCCTTTTATTCTTGTAAAATAATATTAATTTGCATATTAGTAAAGTTATTTTTGTACCCGTTTTTCTGTTATACTGGAACCTCCAAGATAGTCGATTGGTGGTCAACCTACATTCAGTAATTTGCACTCTGCTTATATTATAAATCTGCCACGCTCTCGTAAACGCAGAAGGGTTAACTTGACCCTATTTTACGACAAGTCCCAAATTTGTCTGCACGAATCCGTACCAAGTACAAGGAAAAAGTGGTAGCGACCCCGCTCATCTCAGTACCGAGAATGGTAATGCGCACGAAGCTCCCCCACACTGAGACATTCAACAAGAATATGCCAAACAGGTTGGGGAACCAAGCGTTAGTGACAGTAGGGTTAAAGGAGACTGCTACGTCAAATGGGAATTGGTCACACGAGTGTATCCGATTCGAAGGTAACAAAAAACGACCTGAAGCTGTCGAGGCATTTAAGGTTAGGCCCAAGAGAAAAACCTTGGCGCAATGGTAGGCCAATTTAAATTATCGTTGGCGGTATCCTATTTTCTTTGCCATGCAGCTGTACGTGCTTACCTGATTCCTGACCTATAGTCAGGGTGAGGGAGAGCGAAATGCAGGTCCAGTCACACAGTCCTCGCAAGCTGTTTGACGCCCTAACAGAGCGCTCATTTCCCGTAATCCTGCATATCCGGGAACTAAGCAGAAGACAATATCGACATCACCCCGGATCTCAAGAACCAAGCTTCTACGGATACTGCAAACAAGGGAGTGCGGATATTCCAAAGTTTTGAAGGCAGTTCGTTGTCTCGACAATTTGGTATCAGAATAAGGACACAAAGCGTAATCTCCCGACCGAGCGATGGATTGCAATCAGCTCAGCAATATAAGAGCCTCATTGGCTTCAAACGAGGGAGGGGGGGTCGATGTGTGGAAGCCGATCCCCTCTTAGGATTTGGAGCCACGTGTGTACAATGTCTCTGCTCTATGGGAGTATAATATGTGCTGATAGAAAAGTAAAAGCAGTACTCCCGGTGTTGTAGAAGTTTTAGGAGCAGAAGCGTGACCACAAAAAATCAGAGGTGGCACCATCCAGGTGGCACCCTGGGAAGAGCCAGCGGTTATACTAATCCAAAAGCTACATCTACCTATCGGAGGAGTTATCTTGTCGTCAACTCAAAAGATTGAGCGAATGACTTGCGTCTCGCAACGGGATAGGTACCATCGTGATCGGTTTCCGAGGAAATGGTAGTTGTTAGGAACCTAGGGAGATGCTAGGCTCTCACGTGCATGCAATAATGCACCATGTAAGCTGGAACGCAAGCGCATCTCCACAGCATCGACGAGGCTCTTTAGATGGAATGTGTAGTATGTATTGCTCTCCAAACGGAGACCTAGTGTTAGATCGTCGTCTAGCTTAGAACAGACGAAAGTGAAATAACGCTATCAGCACTACAGATGCCTAATACCCCGAAGCAAATAATGTCCATGACGCGGGTATAAGACACCCTAAGGCTGCGAATGTGCGTCGGTCGAAAACAAGACCAAGAAACCATGGTTATTCTAACACATCCTGGCGAGTTCCATTTAAGAACAAGGTTGGGTCGGAGTTAAATCTTCATGGATGCAGTAGCGTACGACCTTAAGCTTGCCAAAGAAAACCAAAACGTTTCTGCTTCACCATAAGGAGGGATATGGTCCAATGCCTGTTGAAGTTGACGGTCAAGTGTAAGACATCTGTTCCACACCAGAAGATATCGAAAGGTCGTCTACCTAGAGGCTAGAGAGAACATCTTCCGGCAGCATCAAGGTAATACCGTTGATGTTCAAGGCAAAGTGTGTGGCACTGAGGACACTTCACTGCGTGACGCTCACTTACTGCCTTATTGGACAGAAAATAGCCCTTCCATACAAACACATATACACGTGCGCAGACGAGAGCATTGCCTGTGTGAGAACCACCCTTGAGCCAGCGCCCACTCCAGAGCAAGGTCTTCCCAAGACGAGAATGGCCGCCGAGGACTCAGATGGAGTGGAGGGCCCTCTCCCTTTTATGGGCCCCCAAGACAACGATGTCATTCTCAATGTCGGAGAAGGATATGGCTGAGGCTGATTTTTCAGGCTTCGCGGATCTTTCTAGGGGAGGAGAGAAGAAGGTGCATTTCCCACCATCATGTCATAAAAATAAAAAGAAAAAATAGGAGAAAGAATAGAACAGGTAGAGGTTCATCTCCTTCCTGAGAAGTTCCAGGAACGAATGGTTGTAGCGATAAGATTATGTAATAGGTAGGCTACTGGCACCAAATTGCAGGATTCAATAGCCCCAACAAAAACCTCACCAAAATGGAGGCGCGGTGGTCATATTAAATCCCAGCACACTCCACACACATATAAAAAAATATGTCTGAAATTGGAATAAGGAAATGAGAATCTATAGATTAATTTGCATCTATGAATTTGAATAAAAAAGATAAGGAATGTAAAGATATTTGTTAATGTATATATAAAGAAGGCGAGCAACCGTTGGAGGTGAGCGCCGGGCAAACAATGTACGAAAGGTCAGAAACACCTGTGTCGATAAGACAACGCGTAAACAAACATTTCGCATCTCATAATAGATTTATCGAAAGACGGAAGTCTACGAAGCACCTGGGTAAACATACCCACTGACCAAAAGCTGCGACAAGCATATCCTGTTATATTGATAAAACTTGGGATATACACAGCTTTCGTTAGCTCCGCCTTTGAGGCAGAGAACAATGATTCTAGGCCACACGCTCTAGAAAATAAGCATATATACAAGGGGCGGTCAATAAGTTTTGCAATTCGGATATAAGGAAACGAGATATGAGGAAAAGTGTTATATTATTTTTCAATATAACTACACTCGACTTCAATGCACTTGCGCCACTTGTCCCTGAGGCTTCGAATTCCCGACAACTAGAAATTTCCCAACTGCTGTTCAATCCACTCCTGGACGGCGAGCTGGACATCTTCATCGTCCCCAAACCGGCGTCACGCAGTGCAGCCTTGAGCTGGCGGAATAAGAAATAATCGCTTTGGACCCGATCTCGACTGTAGGGGGGATGGTTGAGCTCCTCGAATCCGCACTCACGCAGGGCAGCTTGTGCAACTCTGGCCTTGTGGACTTTGACGACGTTGAAGTCGATGATGGGGCGTGAGGTTTCTAGGGACCCAACGGGCAGAGACCTTGGTCATGACCAAATTGTCGTGGATGATGTTGATAACACTTCTATGTGATATTCCAAGTTCTCGCTCGATTTCTTCGACCTTCACCCGTCGATTTTCGAGGATCATCCTCTCCACACGGGCCACATTGTCCTCGTTGGTCATATCTGATGGGCGTCCTGGACGGGGATCATCTTCAAGGGACTCACGACCATGGCGGAACTCCCTATTCAAACGAGCAATGGTTACATAGGAAGGGGCTGTGTCGGTGTACACTGCAACCATGCGTTCATGGATCTCTTTTGCATTCTTGCCTTCCTTGGTCAAACATTTGATCACTGCACGGTGCTCAACCTTCTCCATTGTTAAAAAATTTGCGACTGAAGATCTGCGATCAGCTACTGCTTCTTAAATAGAGGAGGCAGGAGCGTGCGGCTGCAGGTCCTGACTTGTCATAACTTGTCCTAACACTCCCATAAACAGCCATCCCCTTCCTCTGTTTTGCCCTACTGATTCGCAAAACTTATTGACCGCTCCTCGTGTATATATATATATATATATATATATATATATATATATATATATATATATATATATATATATATATATATATATATATATATATATATATTTATATAGCTGGAGCAGCATTAGATTAGTATCGTTAAGAAGATCATCTCGTTCACGGTCCCCCTTTTTAATTCACCAAGTCTTGTCGCTCCAGAATTTACCTCGATTTACCTTGAAACCTTCGTTAAGCCCAGCCAAAATAAGAACACCTTGAATAAATCATCTTTGGAGTCACATTCTCAATTCTTCTTCACCAAATATTTGTCACCTCTATAAACTGCTGCCGCTATAAACCTGCTGACTCGGCTGGTAACCAGGCCAAGGATGGTCACTCTAGCATCGGAACGCGTTCAGCGGTAATTTATAAACCCCAACTGAGTCAACCACTGTGTAAGGTGAGCGGAGCTTCGATGATATTGGGGCCTTTCATCGAAAGATTGACAGGCGTTTTCGAGCCTGCCTGCCGTAAATCTTTCTGATTATACAGTCCACTTATGGTCGAATGTGGTCCAAAGGACAATGTTCCATCAGCGCAAGGCATTAGGTAGAGTCTAGGTAGAGAAACAAAGGTCCCCCATCTCTCAAACGGAGCCATTCTAGTGAATGCAGTTGGTCCTGCCAAGGCTACCATAGTGAGTGTAATTTGGACCCTCAATGGCTCTCCTGTGCAGGTGTCACCGCACTCTAAGGTGGACTTCGTGAAAGGATAGTCTATGTTAGGGAACTCGTTGACTACTCCTTATTTCATATCACTCAAGCAAGACCTTGCCGACCAGGGTGTGGGCAAGGTCCAGCGTTCGATGAGGAAATAGGGTGGGGGCGTCGAGACCCCGCCTCTACACTCTTCGTCATATTCGATCGTGGGTCAGTACTAAATGGCTATCATTTCACTGCCAAGGCATTTGCGCTATTGCCACGAAGATGCTACCATTGCTAGCGCACTGGCCATGCGAATAAAACGTGGTAAGTCGGATCAATCCGAAAGTTGTGCAAACTCCTCAAAAGCCGATCATGATATATCTCTATTATGCAAGGCCAAGTGTGTAAATTGCGCCGAGTAACACCTTGCTTGCTCGAAGCAAAGTGGTTCGTAGTTTTTCGAGGAGGTCCTGGCTGTTCAGTCGACGAATCGAATCTCTTTCAGAGAGGTGAAAGAATTGGTCATCTCGAGACCTGTCCGACATGTGACTTCCTACGCCTCTAAAGTTAAGAAACCACCCTCTGCTACTGGCCCCTCCAGGCCTAAGAGCATGGTAGCCACAACACCATTTCGGAACTCTTCAATGGGTTCTACCGCTCCCCAGCGCCACCCTGGTAGAGCTGGAGACGACACTAGCTCGTGCCTCGCCCTAGCTAGAACCAGTAACCAACTCCCCCCTGTCTCTTCGACCCCTTCGCAAAAAGAGAAGCTGCTGCGCTCCTCAACTGAGTCGGTAGGCTCACGGGAGGCATATCTCCGAAAGGTAGTCGTGAGACAATCCGTGGGACTTCCTAAATATTCCCCCCAAAAGAGGGCAATAACAAGGGGAATTCGGCTACCTCGCCCTTGTCCGAACCTGTCCAGGGTATATCTGGAAGTTGGAGCCTTGCAAAGGACGAAGGACGCGGCCACAAAGCTCCAAAGCCTGTTAAAGGTTTCAAGAAAGTATAAAGGAAAGCTCGAGCGATAAGTCAAACGACCTCCAGAAAGCCATCGAAGTCATTGGCCCCTTCAGCGCACTTTGTCGATAATATGCTCCAAAGCTCTATTTGAATGAATGTTACAGCCATTCCAGTGTGGGTCCTAAAGACAAAGAGGGCACAGCATCTCCTTCGAGGTAGGTCTGGAGTTCTTTTTCCTATAATGGCATTGCAATGAGCCAACTAGGAAGAGCAGCCGAAACTAGTCACCTCCCGCTTTCCTCTAGATATTTTCATTCAGGATAACCTGTTGGGCGCGCTCCCAATGCCCACCCTTCAGGAGTATACGGGTTTCGCAACCCACTACCACGGGATGGGGGCCGGGCAGATGGATGCCCAATTTACACCGGTATGATGTCTCCGAGTTTTAAATAGCTCCTTTCAGGCAGTGACCGTTCAACAACGCCTGGATAGGAGGTATACTTTTATTTCATCGTAGATTCCTCTGTCAGGTGACTTCAATGAGGCAGACTTCCGTCGCTTCGTGACAAGGTAGCCTAGACTCTTTCTCCCCCTGGGGATCTGAATGGTAGGCACCTCTATAGGTAGACTATATGATGAATCCTACAGGGTTAGGTCCTTGCTGACATAATCGACATCACTATCTGAGAACAACTTCATTTTCTTCCCTCGATCGATATCTGTGCTCTTCGGACATGCAGCATGATTTTGGGTGGGAGGTGGTTTATGAACTTCACACTATATACCTGGTGTCCCATAAAAAAGTTAACCGTAATTTGAATTAGTATAACTCAAAAACTATTAGAGAGATTGGGTCCTGCAAAAAGGTGTTTTATTTACCAACTATTTATCTGTTGATTCTGGAAACTTCATTAAATTCCCTTGAATGATATTGATACACTAATGGGTTTAGTGGAGGCTATCAAAAATACGAAGCCTAGGAAGGCTAGGCCATTTTGCACTTCCAAGAGAAGCGTAGGGAGCCTAGGTAGCCTAGGTCACTGTGCGATTCTTCAAGCAAAGCCTAGGCCATTTTACAGTGGGTTTTCACCACGCTGTGGTATGGTCTCGTCATTACTGCTTACTAAGCAAATGAAAGCGTGTCTGTGTAAAAGTTTATTTGCATAGTTAACAAAAGATCAACGCGTTTTTATAGTCACCCACTTTATTAAGACCGTCAGTACTAAACAAGTACAAGATTCATTTGAACAACGTTTTCTAGGTAGGCACCCACCAAGCAAGCCCACACTTTGGATAAATGTTCGCAAATACCAACATGAAGGAACATGCTTAAATCTAAATAAAGGTCATTCGGGTCGTATGAGAACCATAAGAACAACAAAAAATAGCGAAAATGTTCAGATGACACTTCTTCAAAATCCACATGTATCAGGCAGAAAGAATGGGTTACAATTGTTAAAGTCATCATTTAACCGCATTAATAAACATGACTTAAAATGGCATCCCTATAAGATGCATGCAAGAACCAGCTTCTTGAAACTGATTTTCCTCGTCGTAGACAATTTGTCGAATGGCTTCTCCATAAACCTGCTCGTTTCTTGGAAAACATTGTGATTGGTGTCGAGGCAGCCTTTTTCATGAATGGAAAGGTAAATAGCCATAACATTCGGCAATATGCGCCGTTGAACCTCCCTTCCCCCGCAGCATTCAACTTTGACACATGTATTTGTCAGCAGAAAGTGTCTCTGTTGATCGGAATATGCGGGAATGGCTTTCTTTTCAGCCCATTGTTTTACGAGAATAACTTGAATGGTGCTGCCTACCTGAGCATGATCAACGCAAGGATCTTCCTGGAACTCCGCCAGATTCACGGCAATCAATTCAATAGACTTTGGTGGATTCAGGAAGGCGCACCAGCTAATAGACAGCTTGCTGTAAGAACAAAACTAAGAGAAACGTTTGACAACCGCATTGTCGCGCTAAATCATGCAATCGAATGGCCCCCAAGATCCCATGACTTAACACCGTGCGATTATTTCTTATGGGGATATCAAGAGAATAAAGTGTATTCTACTCCACCACAAAGCATCAACCAGTTAAGAGATAATATCACACGTGGAGTCAATAGACTTAAGGAAAATCACAAGTTAATCAAAGAGGTTGTTCAATCAATGCGATCAAAGGCGCACTGTGCTTGGAAAGAAATGGAGGACATGTGGAAGGAAACGGTGCTTAGAAAATCAAAAAACGAATTTGTATTACCCATATGAAGAGGTGTTTTTGTTAAAAATGAGTTTAAATATATTTGTTGATTTTAAACTTCGAATTTGCATTATTTTACTTCCTTGCGCAAACTTAATTTGATAGCCTCCATTAAACCCATTAGTGTATCAATATCGTAAAAGGGAATTCAATGAAATTTCCAGAATCGACAGATAAATAGTTGGTAAATTTGTTTTCTTTTGCAGGACTCAAATATATCTAATAGATTTTGAGTTATACTAATTCAAAGTACGGTTAACTTTTTTCTAGGACACCTTGTATAAGTTCTCATCCAAATATCTTTTTGTTGGCTGTTATATAATAACCTAAGGAAACCAACGCCGTATCCACTTGGCTAGCAAGAGCTCTACATTTGTCATGGTAATTCTCTTTTCTGGCCTTCGCTCTATTTTGGGAAACTATTATCATTCCCTGTTGCATATATATTTAGATGACTAATGCTGGGAATTCTGTCAATCGCTATTTGTTATGTAACCAGCTGAAGTGGGTGACTCGCAAAATCTATTTTTTCTCTATTATAATCGAAATATCAAACTGTCACATGTGTTTCAGAATGCCATCTATGTGGTATATTATCGTATATTACCAACAAAAAATATTTATTTTTCAACATATAAGAAAGGCCAAGGTTCAAGAAATGCAACTCATTCTTCGCGACGTAAAAGAAAATGAGGAATTATAGAAATGAAAATTAACCTGCTTTTGCTGTACGAAAACAACACCCCCCTAGGAAGGTTGCGTTGTATTCTCGTTATCTAGTACCGTTATAATACCTTCCCTTCGCACGCAAGTTGTCTCTCTTACATCGTTGCTTCCTCCCTTCCATTATTTTCATTACTTTCTTAATACAGCTCTTTTCGCAAACATTTTGGTGTCACAATTCATCGGGATCTGTTGTTTTGTAATTTAAAAATAAGACAATATTTTTCTAATAAAACAACCGCCAAATTGGTCAAGAATAGACTCATCTGTCGTCAGACGAATTGAATGCGCGCAAAAAAAGTAGTGCCGATATTTTGGCATGAAAGTGGTGGTCATCTATAATAAAATGGTAAAGTTAATCTATCCCAAGGGTTTTACTGTTTGTGTGACAAATATTTCCTTTTGTTTGGTTATCTAAACATTCCCAAAATTCCGAAGAAATTTCTGATTTTCAAAGAGTACCGATAATTATTCGTCAGTTGTAGGGGTAGTGTGGCCAGGGACGTAGAGCTACTCATCTCCAAGTTCCTATTCGACTTTTAATACAAGATGGCAAAATTATAAGAGAAGCAGGCAATGGCTTCGCCACTCCCCCCGACGGGGGGAGCTTGCGCTTCGCTCCTAAGATTAAAATTTAAAATCTAAAAAAAAGCAGCCATGGTTAAATTTTTATAAATTTTCTGAATTTGCCAATTATAATAATTTTAAAAAGGAACTCTAAAATAAATTTACCCACTTTCCAAATATCAGGTTGCTAAAATATAGTTATAGAATAAGATATATAAAAATAAATTTTCTGAACTTCACCATTTGTAATTTTGGGGTTTTTAAAAAATTCACAAAATTTCAATACTTAGATTTATTTCTGAACTTCACCATTTTGTTTTTTGATATTATAAAAGAATTATTAGAAATAACTTTGATAAAAAAAGTTATTTTTTTCACCTATCTTCAAAAATCCCGTTATATAATTATAGAGTTAGTGATGATGATGATGATGATGATGATAACCTCCCTGGTATATGGAGGTGCATTAGATTTTTGTTCATTGTGATTTTTGGGTGAGGCGTAAAAAACAGCGGAAGAATCTTCACCCAGAAGTTCCAAAAGAAAGTGATGAATTTAGACAAAGTAGAAATGATTGAAAGGTACATATTCGAATATAGCCATATTATACCAAAGAACATTAGTCGGGGTAGTAAAATATGGAAGTAGTGAAACTCCCGTGAGTTTATTCTTCATTCCGTTGTGTATAACTAGCCGTGCAAAGGGTGCAGCTAGGTGACAGACCTTTCAACAACTTATCAAAGTGGGCAGCTAGGTGACAGATCATTCAAAAACTTGGAAAAAGGTGCAGCTAGGTGACAGCTGAATTCGCAAATTAGCAAAGGGTGCAGCTAGGTGACATCCCACTCAACAACCTGACAAAAGGTGCAGCTATGTGACAGCCCATTCAACAAGAACACTTGGTCGACTCGGCTGCCTCCAAAGAAGGGATTCTAAATTACGGCCTACGGCGGGCCACATCAAGCCCCCCGAAAAATTTCATCCACCCACAGCAACATACATAGTTCTCATTTAATCGACAACGACGTTTCAGGATTACTAACAACCTTTTGGTAACCTATGGGTACCAAAATGCATAATTTCAATCAAAACTAAGCAAATATGAAATTTATGGTAACAAATTAGAGCGGGCTCACACTGAACAAATACAATACAACAAAAATACAACAATTAGGTTATTGAGGTGATCTTTGAAATAAATTATTGCTTAAACAGAAAAACGGCGAACCTTTTGCGAAGAGCAAAGTCGGAGAACTGAAGAATTGATTTTTGTACGTGACGCCGTACGATCGGGGGGTTGTAAACTTTTAAATTATGAGATCAGGAGGGGAAAGGGTGTATCGTCAGTATTGATATTGGGGTTTAATTGATTTATGAACAGTGATTACGTGATTTTATGGGAGGTGGAGTCTTTGGGACTCCGAAATTAGGTGGGAAATATTTATTTTACATTGAACAGAGTGATCACGAATGAGTGACTTCTCTTTAATAGTGAGAACTGAGCCAATGCGAGGATTTATGTATAGGTGGGAACAGACGCTCGCCTTCAACGAGTGGACGGTACTTCCAATATGGTTCCTTGGTGGCACTTAGGGCAAGTAAATTATTATACGACCGAGCAGCTCATCTCAGGAGGGGGGGCGGGTCTGTCCTTACATCGAAAAGATTCCCCTAAATGAAAATTATTACTGAACATTATTTTAAAGTTAATGTGTGCGAAATATCTTTTTAGGAGATTATTGAGTTTGAGGCGTAAGTGAGAGATAAGAGGACCAATATTTGGGAGGAGTCAATATTGAAAATCCTTAGGAACGGTGATAATCGATCGAGGTATATTGTAACTTTCGTAACAAGAAAAAGAAAAAGATGGCAAAGTCCCATTTCTCAATATCCTTCTAACTCTCATATCAACCAACTTCACCACTTTGGTATATCAGAAATCCTCTTTCACAGGTCTAGGTATGAATTTTTATAGTTTCTGTGACATTACATATACATCAACAGTTAACTCTCCTCCATCATGGCTATGAACTATCCTCTGACTATTTTCTTGTACACGAAGATTTTTAATCCTCCAAGAGTTATTTCCGAAAGATAGGTTTTAGTTATCCATTATCCAAGGGTGTATTCGTCAGTTTTTGGCAAAGGAAATATACAATCCACCTCAACCGATCATCAATGTTCTGAAAGATCTTCGCGATTGTCTCTTTCTAGATATTGGTTCCTGTAATATATTGTATATAGTTCTTATTATTTCACTAGTATAGCTCTGCATATATATACTGTTGTAGAATTACTTGAATTATTACCATTTCAACTGCCACTACTGTTATAATTCTGTACTCTGTATTTCTTCCGAGTCAAGGTGGAGCATGTTTCGAAGTACTCATTTGGGTGCAGTCCCGCTAAGTTCAATAAGATATATCAGAAAGATGTCAGATAAGTTAAAGTGCTATTTCCTACATTTCTAACCCGTACTCCTTATCCTTACCCATACAATCCTAAATCCTTACTATGCACTCCTTATCTAATCTTAATTACATTTCGGACACTCAAAAGGTGAGTAATTTTATATCTTTGTAATTCTTATAATTCGTATTTCAAAAACACTATAATTCCCTTAACTCTCACGCTGCAAACTGATTTGCCACTTGCACTCAGATCATACCGAGACTTCGTTCTTTCAAAGACCCTAAAGTCGGTCACATTGAATATTAGCTAGGTATTGTAACATATATTATTTTGTTCGTTTTAGTCTAATCATTATCTAATACTGTATTGTGTTTTAAAAATAAATGTATAAATAAATATGTCTACATTACGTATTTTCACCGTTGGCAAATCTGAATTCCACGCATATGTGTTGTCTCGAAGACCATTGGCTGAATTCATGAATTCAAATCCTCTAAAAATTGGGGTAAGGCAAATTTTGCCGCTTGGTATTCACGCTGGAAGGTTTGGTGTCAATCTGAGGACGGTGCAGAAGATCAGAAAAGAGTTCGCTGAGTCAGATTGTGATTACGAGGGTAAAGCGGTACGGAAACCTCACTCTAAGCGTCCTGATACGAAAAGAACTCCGAATTTTCCGCGGAGATCTATACCATTATTGACGATGATCACAGCAAGTCATTGAGGTCCTAGTCAGGGACAATGGAGTGGCAGTGTTTCTCATTACGCAGTCAGTACATGAGGATATCCGCTACTACTCATACAGGATGAGTAAATACTAGCTTCTGTCGCTGAACATGAAGGACAAGCGAAAAGAACATGTTGCGAAGCTTGTGAACAAACTGAAGCATCCCCTCAAGCCTCGCAAGGTTTGGTACTTCTCAGAGGGAAAGAATTTCTGCCAAGACTAGGTGGTGAACTTGCCAAACATCCCATGGCTTGCTATATCCGCCAAAGATGTACTGAGAGTCATGAAGATCAAGTTCCCGGTCTATATCATGGTATTTGATGTAGTCAGTAGAGAGGGCCGCATTATAGCCCTGTCTATCGTGCCGGAGGGCTACATCAAGTGCCTGGAGGAGTTTGTGTTGCCCTGAATCCAGCATTTTGCCCCTGGAAGACCGTACCTGGGTCAGCAAGGCTCTGCATCATACTCTACAAGCAAGAGGACCCAGTCTTGGCTGTCAGACATTTATTTCACCACATTACTCGGAACATCTAGTCGCCTAACTCACCAGACTGCAGCCACCTGGACTATTTTGTTTGGGGCGTAGTTAAGAGAGAGAGATCAATAAGACCCCGTGCACCAGCAAGGTAAAGCTTTGGTTCAAGATCACCAGTTTTCACCCAGTTAAATAGAGGGACCTTCAGAAAGCCTGCATGATGCACCGACGGCTCCTGGGGGCCGTGGTAAATTTATCTAAATAAGTGAACTCTGGTTTGAACCTTCAGTTTTGCCTTTCGTAGGCGGAGCTTCGCTCTTTTTTTCCTCTCACTATACATTATACACAATTTTCTTAATATTTTTACTCTTTTCCTTAATAATGAACTGAATAAAATTTGAAAGAACTCGAAAATAGCTTTTCTTTTTTCCTGTGGGATTTGTTTGTAATTATTGCTCCACATTAGCCCGCAAAAGTTTACAACATACTGCTAGAAATGAAAATTTACATACCTTATTTAACGCAGGTTAATGAAATTTACAACGCAAGTGGCACTTTATGTAATAAATACAATGTAACGATCAGAAAAGCAAAATATTGGACATAAAAAAACTTATAAGGACAATAGTGAAATTTGACAACACAAGTTTACAACACATCATATAAACATGGTTTAGTATTTGGTTGTCTAACCCTTGTTGTCACTTACAGCTTACAGGCACTTTGAGTAGTCTCCTACGATGTCTCTACAGGTGATTGGGTTTATTAGGTTCCATTCCTCCAAGCATGTTTTCTTCAATGTCAAATGAGTTATTCGGATCTTGTTTCTGGATCATGAGTTTCAATTCCCTTCACAGATTTTTGATGCGATTCAGATCCGGAGATTGACTTGGCCATTCCAAATTATACCTGTATGAGGTCAATTCGTACTTTGTTTTGATGTAGGCTTGTGGTCATTGTCTTGTTGAAATGCCTATCCTGGCTTCAAGTTCAGAGAACCAACGCTAGATAATGAATCTCCATCTAAAATTCCCCTGTACATTTCGCCGTTCATTTTTCCTTCGACTACCTCCATTGTTACAAACCCGATGAGCAAAAACAACCCCATACCATCATTGACCCACCACCGAATTTGACTGTAGGGATCGTTTTCTTTGACCGAAATTTCTATTTTCGTTTCATCTGACAAAAGGATTTGTTCGTAGAATGTTGCCGGTTTATTTAAATGTTCATTTGCAAACGTCAAGCGAAATCTTTTCTTAAGGAGTCGGGTCTTTGTTGGAATACAATAAATGAGATCATAACGATGCAGCATTCGACTGGTAGTATCTTTACTATCTTCAACTCGACTTGTTTCCAGACTTTAGTGTTCCAGCAAGTTTTCAAGATGCGCGTCCCTTTAGCATCTGAAGGATGAATTGAATTACAAGACTTCCAGTTGCGTATTATGGTACTAACTGAATTTAGAGGTACTTTAAGTTGTACAAAGATCTTTCTGCACACAAGGCTACTCTTATGAAAGGCTACAATACCTTTACGAAGATCTTGACTGAATTGTTTGTTTTTCCACACGGTGAAGATGACAATATGACTATCTTGTAGGAAATGACGTACTAGCCTTACACGATGACGAAATAAACCTCGCATTTAGTTTATATATTTTTTAGATATTCGGGAACAAATGAGGCTTAGTTTTTAATGAGACCTTTTGCAGATGTAGCCAATTTATCATCGTCATCATCATCATCACTAACTCTATAATTTAAGACAGGGATTTTTTTGATTATTTGAATAATAATTTTATCTCAGTTTGGTTATGACTTATGTTTTCTTATCAAAGTTATTTCTAATAATTCTTTTATAATATCAAAAAAACAAAATGGTGAAGTTCAGAAATAAATATAAGTAGAATTACAAATGGTGAAGTTCAGAAAATTTATTTTTATATATCTTCTATAACTCTATATTTTAGCAACGTGATATTTTGAAAGGGGGGAAATTTAGTTTAGAGTTCCCTTTTAAAATTATTATAATTGGCGAAGTTCAGAAAATTTATAAAAATTTAACAATGGCTGCTTTGTTTAGATTTTAAATTTTAATCTTAGTAGCGAAGCGCAAGCTCCCCCCGTCGGGGGGAGTGGCGAAGGCATTGCCTGGTATGTATTTATATGAATCTGATGTAAACTTTTGTGGCTCACTGTATATAAGGCCCGCGAAAATCTGTAAAGTCTAGGCGTTTGGAGGAGTCTGCTCTGAGCCAACTAAGAACTCATAAGAATTAACAAAAGTGTTATTGTTTGGAACTTTATTTTGAGTTCTATATTTCTAAATAAAGCTTCTTGCGCCTAATTTTGTTTATTTACTTGCTTGTTTCTATGTAGGGAAAACGTCCATGCAACTAAGATGTTTTTTTTTTTAGCGGCAATCAGAGGTATTATCGTTACCCAATTCAAACTCGTAAATACAGATAAAAAAATAATTCATTGAGATAAGATAAAATAACTAAATATTGCCCATTGCGATAGTAGAAGATAGATATGACTCAGGGTGGAAGGGTTGGGGGAGTGGAATAAATAGACCAAATAAACAGGTTATAATAGTGATTTTAAGGGGTCCCTGCAAAGGTGTGTAATCGAGAGGAGTGTCTGAAGGCGTAGTAACTTTTGTTTCAGCTACCCTAAATCTCTTACTTGTGGCTCCCATCTCGACTGATGGACCAAACCAAGTGAGGGGGCCCGCTGACTTGTGGGTTAGCCCCTTTTGGGCAAAAGACTTCGGGAGCATAACCCTGAGGAAAAAACATGCCCTGGAGGTAGGTATAAAGACGACGCCAGGATACTTACTTCCTTGGTTATCGGCAACCTTCTGCAACTACTAGTTCATCCCAATTGTCTTGGTTATCCTTGCCATTGGGGCCATGGGCTGGTGGTCAAGATAGTGGGTCTGAAGATTGCACGCCTCCTTACCCAATCAAACTTTTAGTGCAGGCGCTTGTGCCTTACATGAGTAGTCCGGCGGCGATGGGTAACTGGTGATGGGGTCAGGTTGTGGCTGCGACTGGCGGTACCTAGCTGGTAGTCTACACGTCTGGCGGCGTGGAGCTAATGGTGGCTCACTATCAGAGAGGAGGCAGCGGATGTGTTTGGCGTCTCTCTGCGCGACTGAGCAGCCCTCTTTAGGACCACACTGCTCACCCCTACACGGGAAAGGGGCATAGAAAAGGTTGCCCACAAATTGTCTGCTTCACCCTTAACCGGGCGGGTGGCCACGCTCGTCAGTTCACTTCATAGATGTGGCCGAAGAATAAGAAACAAAAATGTAAAAATCACTATTGGAAGTTGGAACGTTCGCACCCTGATGGAAATGACAATCGACCCCCACGGAGAACAGCTCTGGTGACCCTTGAACTTCAGAGATATAACATTGATATTGCAGCATTGAGTGAAACAAGGCTGCCCAACGAAGGTTCCTTTGTAGAGGATGCTAGTGGCTACACATTCTACTGGATAGGCTACTCAACTCAGGTGCGATGCAACCATTGTGTTGGCTCTGCTATCAAAAACGGTATATTGCAATCAATCACTAACACACCAATACCAATAAATGCACGTATGATGAAATGGAAAATTCCTTTAATTGCCTGTCGATATACCACAATTTTTAGCTGCTACGCACCAACTCTAAATAGTACCTAAGAGGATAGGGAATGCTTTTATGACTTGCTTGATGCACATCTTCAGCTGGTAGACAAAATGAAAAGATAATCTTTCTCGGAGATTTTAATGCCAGCGTTGGTGTGGAAGATTATGTGTGAGGAAGAGTACTTGAGCATCATAGCATTAGAAAAATGAATGAAAATGGACATCGCCTTCTTGCGCTATGCTCAGAACACTCTCTTGCGATTACCAACACCATCTTCCAGATGAAAAATCACTCCCAAACTGAGGTCCTCCTCGTCGGCACCACTGCTCTTGTCAAAAAATCTAAATCTCTCTTCCCCTCGCTTACACTGGGCGGTAATACTATCATTTTATCTGACTGCGTTAGGAATCTGGGTGTTGTTTTCGATGAGCATCTCTCCTTTAAGCCTCATATTTACAATGTCAGCAAATCCTCTCTACGTTTCCTTCGTAACTTCTCTCGCATTCGCTCTCACTTTGATCGCCAAAGTCTTGAGACTGCTGTTCATGCCTTCATCACCTCACGCCTTGACTACTGTAACTCTCTGCTTGTGAATCTGCCATCCTCCTCTTTCTGCCCCCTTCAACTTGTACAGAACTATGCCGCCCGGCTTCTCCTCCGTCGCCCTCGCTTCTCTCCCTCGAAACCCTTGTTGCATGAACTGCACTGGCTCCCTGTCAGATCCCGTACTCACTTCAAGATACTTCTCTTCACATTTAAGGCCCTAAACAACAAGGCCCCCTCTTAACTCTCTTCTGCCCTCTCGCCACGCCATGTCCTTCGGGCATTCGGGCATCAAATGCACCTCTTTTGAATATTCCTCGTTCATCCCTCTTCTCAATGGGGGACTGCTTCTTCTCAATCTGCCCCCCTAAGTTGTGGAATGCTCTTCCTGCTAAAATCAGGTCTTTTCCCTCTCTTACCACATTTAAGCGTCTCCTGAAAACGCATCTTTTCAGTATTGCTTTCTCCCCCCTCTTGAATTTCCATTGAATTTCCATTCTCATCTCAGCACAACGTGTGCTCTGGGAAGGCCTCAGGCCTTGAAGAGCGCATTACAAAAGACTTATTATTATTATTATGCAAGGGCACATGGATGCATCCAAGATCTAGACATTGACACATGATGGATTATGTGATCATTAAACAACAGGAGAAACAAGATGTATTAATCACACGAGCGATGCGTGGAGCCGAATGTTGGACCGACCACAGGCTGGTTAGATCTGTCCTTCAGCTACGAATTCGACTTTCCTGCCGACGCAGAGCCCCTAGGAAGAAATTAACATACAGAGCAATAATAGATCCACAGACAAAAACTGCACTAGCTACAAAAAATACGCGGCAGGTTGAACGAGCTCCCACCGTTCAATGAAATGGGCACCGTTAATGATGCCTGGAAACACTTCAGGAATGCCATATCAAGTGCTGCAAAGGATTCTCTTGGTTTCGCCACGCTAAAAATTCAAGACTGGTTTGACGAGGGCTCAGAAGATATTAAAATACTACTGAAAAGAAGAAATGACGCCCACTCTGCATACTTGGATAACAGAAGATCTCAAATTTTATTACAAAAAATGGAGACTAATTCCGGGTGAGACACAGAGAGCCTTAAGAGAAATGCAAAACAAGTGGTGGATTGAAAAAGCCAGGAAAATACAAGGATTTGCCGACGTGAGAGACAGCAACAACTTCAATGATGGGTTAAAGCAAGTATACAGCCCATTCGAACACAAAATAACACCTGTTAGATCAAAGGATGGAAGCACACTATACACTGAAAGAAATGAAATTGTTGCAAGATGGAAAGAACACTATAACCAACTCCTAAATACATGTAATCTTACTGACCCCACAGCGCTAAACCTACTACAAGATTACCCAACAATATATGAACTGGATGCTGAGCCTACAATAGAAGAAATTAACAGAGCAATTCAGAGTTTTAAAAAAAACACAAATCACCAGGCCTGGATGGAGTCCCCTCAGAAATATATAAAAATGGTGCAGGATCATTGATACATAGGCTACACGATCTAATAGACCTTATCTGGCAAAAAGGAGACCTATCAGAGGATTGGAAAGATGCTAATATCATATCTATATATAGGAATAAAGGTGACCGTACAGAGTGTGGGAACAGCCGAGGAATATCTTTGCTAGTCGTGGCAGGGAATGTTCTGGCAAGAATCATACTATTCAAAATTAATCAGCATCTGATTGACAGAGTTGTTTCTGAGTCTCAATGTGGCTTCCGCAGGGAGAGGAGCACAGTTGATATGATTTTTGCTGCGATGAAATTTCAAAAGAAAAGCCGAGAGTAACAACAAAATCTCTGTATTGCATTTATCGACCTCCCTAAGGCAATTGATACAGTGAATAGGGAATTGCTTTGGAGAATATTAAGGAAATATGGATTTCCTCAGAAATTCTTGAATATCATCAAAGCCTTCCATGATTGGATGATGAGTACTGTTGTGATGACTGGTGCAGAATCAGAGCCAATGTTGGGGTCCGACAAGGTTGTGTCTTAGCTCCGGTAATATTTAACATTTACATGGCAGCAACCACCCAACTATACCACAATCTGCTTGAACCTCAAGATGGGATAACAAATTCTTATAGACTTGACGGCAATGTTTTCAACCTGAGACGCTTACAGGCCCATACTAGAACACAACAAGAATGTGTGCTGGAACTCCAATAGGCAGATGATTGCGCTCGTGTTGCCCACAACCAACAGTCATTACAACGAATGCTTGGACTAATACATACAGTTTACCAGCAGCTAGGTTTAGAAATAAACTGCAACAAGCCAGAAATCATGTACCAGTGGGATGAATTACCTGACAACGTGCCCGTCACTGCATTAAATGAAACCCCTATAAAAGTTGTCCCCAATTTTAGTACCTGGGCAGTATTCTGTCTGCAAACTGCACCATAGACGGAAAAATACAAAGTAGAATAAACCAGGCATCATCTGCTTTTGGAAGACTGAGAGTGCGTGCACTAACAAATCATAATTTAAAATTGGAAACAAAAGTCTCAGTCTATAGATCTGTATGCTTGTTCATATTATTATATGGTTGTGAGGGATGGACATTGTACAGAGAACATATGAGGATGCTCGAAAAATTCCATATAAGATCTTTAATAAGAACTCTGGGGATAACGTTGCAAGATAGAATAATACCAAATACAACGGTCTTGACACGTGGTGGAATCACCAGGCTCAAATGCATACTGTTGGAAAACCAGATGAGATGGGTCGGGCATGTATTCGAATGCCAGATGAAAGAATGCCAAAGAAAATAATATACGGACAGCTAAGACAGGGTGTTAGAAGTGCTGGTGGTCAGAAGAAGAGATAAGAGGGGCGTTCAATAAGTTTTGCAATTCGGATATAAGGAAACGAGATATGAGAAAAAAGTGCTTTATTATTTTACAATATAACTACCCTCGACTTCAATGCACTTGCGCCACTTGTCCCTGAGGCTTTGAATTCCCGACAACCAGAAATCTCCCGACTGCTGTTCAATCCACTCCTGGACGGCGAGCTGGACATCTTTATCGTCCCCAAAGCGGCGTCCACGCAGTGCAGCCTTGAGCTGGCGGAATAAAAAGTAGTCGCTAGGCGATCCCAGTGATGGACCTACGTTTCATCACCTGTCACTATGCGTGACTCGAATCCCACCCGGTCTCGGTTGTACAGGAGCAGCAGCTCCTCCGAACTTTGACGACGTTGAAGTCCATCATGGGGCGTGAGGTTTCTAGGGACCCAATGGTCATAGCCAAATTGTCGTGGATGATGTTGATAACACTTCTATGTGATATTCCAAGTTCTCGCTCGATTTCTTCGACCTTCACCTGTCGATTTTCGATCTCGTCGGTTACGTCTGACGGGCGTCCTAGACGGGGGTCATCTTCAAGCGACTCACGACCATGACGGAACTCCCTATTCCAACGAGCAATGGTTGCATAGAAAGGGACGGTGTTGGTGTACACTGCAGCCATGCGTTCATGGATCTGTTTTGCATTCTTGCCTTCCTTGGTAAAAAATTTGATCACTGCGCGGTGCTCAACCTTCTCCATTGTTGAAAATTTGTGACTGACGATCTGCGATCAGCTACTGCTTCTTAAATAGACGAGGCAGGAGCGTGCGGCTGCAGTTCCTGACTTGTCATAACTTGTCCTAACACCACCACAAGCAGCCACCCCCCTTCCTCTGTTTTGCCCTACCGATTCGCAAAACTTATTGACCGCCCCTCGTATAAAGATAATGTAAAACAGGCCTGCATAAATATCAACCCCAGTCAATTGGAAACATTAGCGTCGGATAGGATACTCTGGAGGACATGATGCCGTGAAAGAATAAACAACTTTGAACAGCAACGGAGGAATGTACTTATTGGACGTCAAAAGGAGACACATGAGAAGTAGGGCACGGCCTCCACCGTGCGACCCTGATATCAAGTGCAACATCTGTAGAGGGCAGTGCAGAACCCGTATTGGCCTTCTCAGTCATCGTCGCTCCCATCAAAGAAGATTACGCTGAGACACAAGGTCATCGTCGGATTACGATGGACTCCCTTAATCGAGAAAAACGGAAATTTGTTTAATCCAATGAGGACCTGATTCCTTACCGGGGAAATTAGATGGAGAATGGATATTTCATATGAAAGTGCCGTATTAGTAGTAGTGGTTATAGTTCGCCAACCTGCCTTCATCCAGGCGGATCCCCGACCGGATAATGAAATAGACATAAAGGTCAGTATGACAATCGCTGGTGAGAGGTGTCAGGTAGTTTTATGTTTTGACACCAAACAGCGTTCGGGTGGAACCTTCGTCGCCTACCTAGTAGCAGGTTGACACCATTGTGTAGTAGGTGGTGGTGGAGCGAGCTTATCATGGTGTGCTCGTGTGATGATGATTTGGGTGTTTGTAATCTAAGTGTAATGGCTGAAATTATCCATAAATATTGGGAAAGTTCACTTAGGCAAATTCTATAATGAAATCGAAAGGTAATTATAGGAAATCGTTCACATCGGCTTTTTTTAACATTTATTGACTGTGATTGAGAGAGGTTTTTATTTTTCTCCCCCCCCTCTCTCTCTCTCTCCCTCTCTCTCTCTCTCTCTCTCTCTCTCTCTCTCTCTCTCTCTCTCTTTCACTCTCTCTAGTTATATTTGCGGTGGGAAAAATATTATAATACGAAATTAGTTTCTCGAAAGTGGGTTTAATGGGACTTTTTAACATTCAATGTGTTTTTTTTAACATGCAAAACTTATAGTTAATTATGCAAGGAAGGAACGGGCGAATGCTATTCGGTATTAGAAGTGTACATGGAGTGGGTTGACCTAGGCCTATTTTTCTCAGGGATGTATTCCTTACTCGAAGAGATGGTAGGCCACATGACCACCCATCTGAATGAATGGCCGATTTGGCATGGGAGAAATGATGGTTGCCACTTTGCTTGATAAGCATAAAAATGTGGAAGAGAACGGGCAGCTTTCTGTGGTGCTGATGCGTACCAACCGCAATTTTTTTACGAGTTTAATACCCTCTTTCACTGGAAGGTGGTAATGGGAAATTCTAATCAGCGATTTAATGGTAATTTTGCATCTGATTCGACGGTTGTTGATTAATTGAGATAGAAGGAATTTGTCTCCCCAAAGTAAATAATCCCTTTTTAAGCCCCGCGGGGGGCGGGGGATAACAGGGGCAATATTGACCCGTACTACAACTGAAACATGGAGCAGCGGGATGCCCTCTGGACCCCATTACCTCAAAAGAAAACCAGGACACACTCTCTCTCTCTCTCTCTCTCTCTCTCTCTCTCTCTCTCTCTCATTATTAAACCACGGCGGATTGCCTCTATTCGCGTTACTATTCCTTGTCTTAAGAGGAACATGGTTTTCTTGGGCTATAAAAAATAGTTCTTTAAATTTATTCCAAAGTTGATTTACATCTTCTATTTCTATCAGCTGCTCGTGAATATTTCTCAGGGCTTCTCTAAAGCGAAAAGCAAGCACCACTAATCCCAAACACTTCTATACTTATATCAATAGAAATAGGCAAATGAGAAGCGGGATTGGCCCCTTGAAAAACCAGTTGGGTGAAATTATTTCAGATGATATGGGTATGGCTAATATCTTAAACGAGTTTTTTAGTTCAGTCTTCACCTTAGGATATACTAATAACGATAATAACGAGTCTAAACAGGTCAGACACCCATCACTAAGGAGCCTGGAAGTAAATCTGCAACTAGTAATTGATAAATTAAAGAAAATGAACTCGTACAAGACTCCTGGGCCTGATAAATTTTACCCGAGAATCTTAAAACATGTCCATAATGAGTTAGCAGAGTCACTTGCTCTCATTTTTAACAAATCTCTCGAGCATGGGGTCGTCCCTGATGATTGGAGGGAAGCTAACGTCACACCTATCTTTAAGAAGGGATGTAAAAACCAGGCCAGTAATTACAGACCCATTAGCTTAACCTCAATAGTTGGAAAGTTGCTCGAAACGATCATTAGAGACAAGCTAGTAGAGTTCCTCGAAAACAATAACCTTATACGTGATAGCCAGCATGGTTTTAGGTCTAAGAGATCGTGCTTAACAAACCTAATCGACTTTTACCATAACCTTTTCAACCTATATAACGATACTAAATCATTAGATATAATTTACCTAGATTTCAAAAATGCATTTGACAAAATTCCCCATCAGAAACTCATGAACAAAGTGCGTACGCTAGGAATCAACGGTAATATATACGGATGGATTAGTAGCTGGTTAAAAAACAGGAAGCAGAGAGTGATAATAAATGGCGTGGAATCGGACTGGGTATCTGTTACTAGCGGTGTTACCCAGGGATCAGTCCTGGGGCCTATTTTATTTACTATATACATCAATGACATAGACGTTGGAATAAATAATATCATATCTAAATTTGCAGATTACACGAAAATAGGTAACTCAGTATTATGCGAAGATGACAGGGCTAGCCTGCAAGCTGATATAAATAAAATTACCGAATGGTCTGAAAAATGGCAAATGCCATTTAATATCGACAAATGCCAAATCCTTCAGTGCGGAACAAAAAAACAAAAATACACCTATACAATGCAAGGCGGCTTAATAAACACAACCCCGCAGGTTAAAGATTTAGGAGTAATAATTACAGAAAACTTAAAAACATCAAACCAATGCGCAGCTGCTGCAAACAAAGCTAACACAGCACTAGGATTTATAAAAAGAAACTTTACTTATAAAAGCGAGGAGATAATTATGCCACTATATAAAAGTATTGTCAGGCCCCATCTCGAATACGCTGTACAGTTCTGGGCCCCTTACTTAATAAAAGACATAGATAAATTAGAAGCTGTACAACACAGAGCGACAAAACTTATCCCGTCAGTACGTAACAAACCTTACCACGAGAGGCTAAAAAAACTCAATCTATTTTCCGTCAGAAAACGAAGACTAAGGGGGCAGCTTATAGAGTGCTTCAAAATACTTAAAGGATTTAACAACGTTAATGCCAATAACTTGTTCACACTGACAGGGGAGTGTCCCACCCGTGGACATGATTCAAAACTTCAGGGTAAAAGAGCCACTATGGATGTAATAAAAAACTTCTTCACTTACTCGATTATTAATGATTGGAATAATTTGCCAAACGCAGTAGTGGACAGCAGAACTATAGATTCATTTAAAATGAGATTAGACAAACACTTAACAAATATTGGAATTGTTTAGCATAAGCTACAAAATAAAATAATATTACAAAAATATAACTCTTTCAGGTTTATGTAAGTGGTTTTAATATTCATTTCATTTAATTACTATTCAATGCAAATTTCCTTCAGGTACTGTCTTCTTACACCTGCAAGGTACTTTTCCCAAATTATTTCATGTACGGCTTTTGCCGGAGGGAGTGGAGGGTGGGAAGAGCCTAAAACTTTTCTATACTTTACTTCTACTATTCTATGTGTAAGTGGCAGTAGATTTAAGGCCAGATCACCTTAGTCTGGGCCGTAAGGCCCGTGTGATCTGTGTATCTATGTAACTCTATGTAACTCTCTCTCTTGTAGCACTACCAAATTCTTATAATAATCTGCAGAGCTCCAAATATAAACAATTATATCATATATATATATATATATATATATATATATATATATATATATATATATATATATATATATATATATATGTGTATAACTGAATCACGAAAATAAGGAACGTGAGGAATTTATGAATAACATTACAGCCACGAGGAAAATAAAACAACGGAGAACTGCGAGGCCTTTCGACTAATGGTCCTTTACTGAGCAGACTAAGAGACAGGGAAAAAGAGAAAGATATTTATACACCTGATTAATGAAAATATGGGATATAAAGATTAAAAGGGGTGGGATTAACAGATACCTGGAAAAAACCTATTAACAAGATGAGCCGTCAGGGTTAAAAAAAGTTTACGGGTTACAAAAGAAAGGGGAGGGGGCAATGTTTGGGAATCGCATATGCAACATGAAAACAAAAAAAGTTTACACATGATAACTAGAAAATATGACAAAAGAAAAATATGAGGAAAGGTTTTTTTATATAAATAAGCTAAAAAAACTTCTATGTGGTAATCATTAATTCAGAAATTTTATCTTTAAAGTCATTCTTAAACATTCTTTTGATACAAGGGTCCAAAAAGTACATTCCAGGGCTGAGATTAAAATTCGAAGTCAGTTGTATAAATGCTGATTCTAAAAGATTTCGTGAAAAAAATTCATTTGATTTGGCAATCACAGAACTCTCCTTCCAATTAATACGATGGGAATTTTCACTCAAATGGATAAAAATGGCATTTGATGTTTGCCCAGTGCTTACAGAGTACTTATGTTATGTTACTAATACTTTAAAAAGAATGTTAATAAAAAAATTGCCCTAATGAAACAAATAATGTAATTTATAAAATCCCTTGTTTGGATTGCCCTTCATTTTATATTGGGCAAACTAGCAAGGATCTGAATGTGCGTATTAAGCAACATAAGTACTCTGTAAACACTGGGCAAACATCAAATGCCATTTTTATCCATTTGAGTGAAAATTCCCATCGTATTAATTGGAAGGAGAGTTCTGTGATTGCCAAATCAAATGACTTTTTTTCACGAAATCTTTTAGAATCAGCATTTATACAACTGACTTCGAATTTTAATCTCAGCCCTGGAATGTACTTTTTGGACCCTTGTATCAAAAGAATGTTTAAGAATGACTTTAAAGATAAAATTTCTGAATTAATGATTACCACATAGAAGTTTTTTTTAGCTTATTTATATAAAAAAACCTTTCCTCATATTTTTCTTTTGTCATATTTTCTAGTTATCATGTGTAAACTTTTTTTGTTTTCATGTTGCATATGCGATTCCCAAACATTGCCCCCTCCCCTTTCTTTTGTAACCCGTAAACTTTTTTTAACCCTGACGGCTCATCTTGTTAATAGGTTTTTTCCAGGTATCTGTTAATCCCACCCCTTTTAATCTTTATATCCCATATTTTCATTAATCAGGTGTATAAATATCTTTCTCTTTTTCCCTGTCTCTTAGTCTGCTCAGTAAAGGACCATTAGTCGAAAGGCCTCGCAGTTCTCCGTCGTTTCATTTTCCTCGTGGCTGTAACGTTATTCATATATATATATATATATATATATATATATATATATATATATATATATATATATGTATATATTGTACGCTTGGTGTGACGGCATGTATTCTTAGTGTTCGACTAAGGCTGGCATGACAAACTCCATGCCGAAACTGGTCTCGAGATAATAAGAAAATAAGAAAAGAAGGAGACTGCAAAAGACCATTCTGCCTACACTTGGCAGCTCCTGTTCCAGTCAACAGACACAAGATTTCTTACCAGAGAAAAGTCATCAACATTGTCACCCTTTACAGGAGTTCGTCAGATCTAATCTACAATATACATAAAATGCATCCAGAGGATTATGTCCATTTATTCAACTGCAAAATATAATCTCCCCACTTCTTAGAAAAATATATACATATGTACATAAAAAAGTCAGTCCCATCTAGCAGCTTCATCCATATATTTATCTAATCTATTCTTAAAACTACCCAGAGAGGAGGCTTCTATTACATGTCTAGTGAGCCTATTCCATTCATCTACCACACGATTTGTAAACCAATTCCTCCCAATCTCCTCCCTAAACCTATAATTATCAAGCTTAAACCCATTGCTACGTGTCCTGTCATGTTCACTAAGTATAAGAACCTTACCCAGATCCCCTTTATTATATCCTTTTACCCATTTGAAGACTTCAATCAATTCCCCTCTGACTCTTCTCCTTTCCAATGTATGTAGATTTAGTTTTCTGAGCCTTCCACCATAAGGTAAGTTCCTTAGCCCACCAATCATCTTTGTCATCCTTCTCTGCACAGACTCAAGCAAATCAATATCCTTCCTATAATATGGTGACCAAAATTGTACTGCATAGTCTAGATGAGGCCTAACTAGCGCCAGATACAGTTTTAGAATGACTTCAGCACTCTTATTGCTTACACTCCTCCTAATGAATCCCAATATCCTATTAGCTTATATATATATGAAACTATATATATATATATATATATATATATATATATATATATATATATATATATATATATATATTGTACGCTTGGTGTGACGGCCTGTATTCTTAGTGTTCGACTGAGGCTGGCATGACAAACTCCATGCCGAAACTGGTCTCGAGATAATAAACTACTACGCTCCCCGACAGTGGTTTTATTTACACACACCCGCATATACACATATATATATATATATATATATATATATATATATATATATATATATATATATATATATATATATATATATATATATATATATATTAAACTCTTTTAAAATGCGTTCCAATATTGTAACTGCAAATACTCCAAAATTTTGTAAGCGCACACTCTCTCACTCCTGTCCTCGCTTCTATCCAAGAAGGTTCGTTTATAAATTGTTCTAACGTCAAGTGTACAAATCAATCTCACAACGTGTGAGTACTCTACTTATATTTATTTTCATTTGTTGCAAAACCTAATTTACCTATTACCATTTGTGATCTTTCCTTTCCTTTTGGTCCCCATTCATTTAATATCCATTTAATTACCATTTAATATCCTGTTACGCTTGGTGTGACGGCCTGTATTCTTATTGTTCGACTGAGGCTGGCATGACAAACTCCATGCCGAAACTGGTCTCGAGATAATAAACTACTACGCTCCGCGACAGTGGTTTTATTTACACACACACGCATATATATATATATATATATATATATATATATATATATATATATATATATATATATATATATATATATATATATATATATATATATATATATATATATATTAAACTCTTTTAAAATGCGTTCCAATATTGTAACTGCAAATACTCCGAAATTTTGTAAGCGCACACTCTCTCACTCCTGTCCTCGCTTCCATCCAAGAAGGTTCGTTTATAAATTGTTCTAACGTCAAGTGTACAAATCAATCTCACAACGTGTGAGTACTCTACTTATATTTATTTTCATTTGTTGCAAAACCTAATTTACCTATTACCATTTGTGATCTTTCCTTTCCTTTTGGTCCCCATTCATTTAATATCCATTTAATTACCATTTAATATCCTGTTAACTACCTTAATTATCTTTTACATATCCTTTAAATATCCTTTTATAACTTTAAATATCATTCCAAAATTCACATTTAATCCTGCATATATCTATCACGTCACTCTCTCGATGTATACCTCGTTTTATACCAATTTGTATCTTGTATTATATCCAATCAATTAATATATCTGTGTGATCATCTGTTAATTTTTAAATATTGGGTTGAGGAATAAGTTCTTGCGGTTTTATCACATATATTCATTACCATTAACAATTTTAGAAAAACTTCATTTTTAATTGATAACAATATGCAATTTAATCAATAATGTAATCTCCGTTGTTATTTACGACTTCTACCCAACGCTCAACTAGTTTTTCGATGCCTCTGCAATAGAAATCTCTGGATTTTGACTCGAAGAATTCCTCTAACCAGGTTCTTAATTCCACATCAGTATTGCACGAAACGCCGCGCAAATTGTTGGAGAGTGATCGGAACAGATGGAAATCCGATGGAGCCAAGTCTGGCGAATATGGAGGATGCAGCAGGATTTTCCAATTAAGCGTTTGGATGGCATCTTTTGTCATATTGGCAATGTGAGGGCGAGCATTGTCGTTTTGCAGAAGGACTCCATAACGTCGATGAGGTCGCTTTTAACGAATAGCTTCGGCGAGTCGATACATTTGTTGAACGTAGAGTTCTGCATTGACAATCTCGTTGTTCGCAAGGAGCTCATAAAGAATGATGCCTTCACAATCCCACCACACACACAGCATCGTCTTTCGTGGATGACGTACTTGATTTAATCGCGGAACTGTTTTATTGGGGCTAAGCCATTGTTTTCGATGGTTCCTGTTGACATAAACACACCAATTTTCGTCGCCAGTGATGATGCGGTAAAGAAATATGTCCTTATATCCACGAGTAGCCTTGTGACGAGCAAGCAAACCTGCGGCAATCGTGGAGCGTTGAAGTTTGTTGCTTTCGCTCAAAGCGTGCGGAACCCATGCACCGAGTTTTTTTTAACTTTTCCCATCGAATGAAGGTGATTCACTACAGTTTTCTGATCACACGCCATTTGTATAGCAAATTATCTAGTCGATTGACGAGGGTTTTCATGAAGAAGGTCGTTCAATCGATCTTCATCCAACTTAATGGGGCGACCAGAACGTTCTTCGTCATTAAGATTGAAATGACCGTTTTTGAAACGTGAAAACCACCATTGAGCTGTCCTTTCTGATAAAGCATTTTCTCCGTACACAGTACAAATATCGCGACGAGCTTTGGCTGCGTTTGCATTGTTCCCGTCTCGATTGAAAATGAATAACAACAAGTGTCGAAAATGCGCCTTTCTTTCAACTTGACATTTCATTTTGAGGGTACAGAACAAAAGTTAATTAACACAACTTTTAAATAAACCGCAATGACTTTTTACTCAACTTAAAGACGTAGCCTAACTCAACCTTTTTATTATTGTTTCTTAATATGTGCACAAATCGCGTCAACAAAACTTAAATCAAGACAACATTTAAAAAAACGCAAGAACCTATTCCTCAACCCAATACAATTTATTTTCGTACATATCTCGTCGAATTCAATCCCTGGTGTCTTTACCGCTGGTCGTCACGTTCAGGCCTAATCTCCAAATTCAGCCTTCATTCAAGCAACCTAATTTATGTGTGCCGGGAATTATTTATATATTTCCTATCTAGATCAACAATATAACGACCAGCACACATAAAAATGGTGCCCAGAATTAAATAATCTCCCGTCAATCGATAAATATAAATTTAGACGTATATATAATTTTCCAAGTTCCTCATGGCCATTTACGTTTTTACTTTTGGAACGCCCATTTCATTCACGTGTTTCATTTATCACGATTAATTGACAGCACCCTTCTTCCAGTTGTTACAATTAATATCCCTCAAATACAACGAGCGAGTAATTTCCTCTTTATATTATTTTAATTTTTTCACTTTTCCATCGTGTGACTAATTTGCGAACACACTTGTATTATACTAGCCCTTCTTTCACGCACATCATTACAATTCATACGTTCTACCGTTTACTTTATTTCTCATTAACTAACATCACATACAAGATAACGGGATCACAATGGTAAACCAAACAACAGCGAAAATAACGGTGAATGACCAAGCATTCTCAACAATGCATCTTCAACTGAAACCCAGCAAGGTTCATTCAAAGTCCTACACAGTGGTAGGCGCGATAACGAAAAAAATGTATCATGATAACTGATAAATCGATAACGATAACCTTATCGGCGATAACCGATAATCGATAACTGGCGATAAATTTATCGCCCGATAAGGTGATAACCGATAAATCAATAAATTCAAAATTATAATACAATATTGATTAATTATTGACTATATATAGCGTTATTTTATAATACACTAGTAAGAATATTTGAATACGGTTTCTTAGTTTCTTACCTAGTGAGGTTCTCCTTCATCTCCTTTTAGGTTTTGAGGATCCTCCTCCCCAGTGTCCTCCTAGAGGGTACCTCTCTCTTAGGGTTGAGGGTGTGGACAATGTCCCTGAAGCTCTGACTGTCCACAATCTGCAGCGGCAGCATGTTGTCCACCACAAACCTGACAATTGTTTTGTCGACGGTGGACTGCAGGACGGAGTTGCCCTGGGCCATGATGCCAAAGGTCTCGGCGATGTATATCTGAAGCTGCTTCTTGCTGGTTGACCCGCCGTCGTCTGACTGACCGGACCGGTTCCTGCTGTGGCCGCAGGCCCAACGTTGGCATTGCAAGCTTCATCAACTTGTTGTGCCTTGTCAGGATGAATCCTGTTGAAGTGGCTCTTCAGGTTGGCCTTTAGGGCCCTTGTTCACCTTCACCTCAGTGAGTATGGAGAGGCAGGACAAGCATTGGAAGATGTAGCTATCGCCAACCATCTCTTGTACTTCACCCACTTGTCAATGAATGACCAGGGTGACTGAGGCTCAACCTCAGTGAGCTTAGAGTCAATAGACTCAGCTGGGTCTCTATGACTTGATGCGGGCACAGCCTCTTGCGACGCCATCACTAATTCAATACTATAAAATAGCAAAGCACTGCACTACTAAATTACAATAAAAATAGGATCATTTTAGAATAGGGGCGTAACTTCGTAAGTATTCAAAACGTTAACAAACGGATATTTAAGAATAGCACCGAATAGTACATGCATTCATATACACGTGCACAAAAAAATTAGAACGAAAGAAGCACGGGAACACAGGGAAAAAATCATCAAAGAACGCATAAAACCGGTAGCGCGCAAGAGCGAGCAACACCTCGTGACCTCTCGTCCGACAGCTGGTTCCCAGCTCGGACTTACCTATTTCTGCCTCCAAGGCACGCGCGGCTCGCCCCTGTGCTAAACTAGAACCACAAACTGAAATTATCAATTATCGCTAGTTTGGAACCAAAAGTATCGGCGATACCGATGAATCGATAACGCGGAAAAATAAATCGGATAACTGATAACCCGATATCATTATTGCGATAATTTATCGCGATAACGCCCACCTATGGTCCTACATGCCTTCCTCACTCTACCAGGTTTTGATTCATCAAACCCACTCGCATGGCTGGACATTAGTGAGCTGATTCTCCGCCCTCAAGCAATAACAAAAGAAGAAAAGATAGCTTCAATCATCCCAAAAGTTCCCATAAGTATCTTCATTAATTTTAGGGATATTTTATTTAGTGGGAAAGAAGTGGAAACATATAACGAATTGAGGAAGGCCTTCCGAAAGGAATTTGGGAAGTCACAATTTGAAGACTTAAGGGAGCTCCTTAATACTCAAAGGATAGGAGATAAGTGTCCCACTAACTTCTTAAAGCATTTGAAGGACCTTATCAGGGCATAAGGCGCGCAATCTGACTTTTTCGACCCTCTCCTCAACGAAATTTGCATGCGGTGTGTCCCAGAGTATATTAAATCCCTGATTCTTATAGCATCACCGACCGATGTTGACCAGCTGGCAAAAGCAGCCTGCCAGCTGGATAAAAATCCTTATGTAAATTGGGGCAGCATACAAAATCACGGTCTATGCCTAATTATTCCATTTTGCTGGTTCGGGTAACGTCGAGGTCTGATTATGAACGTCCAGAACGTGGCAAAATCCCCCTTCCCTTAACGAAGGATTTAGCAGCCAAGTTATCGAGGATTGAGAGTGACCTCAGGCAGTCGAAACTGCAGCAAGGGGCAAAGAGTGCGCGACGTCACGGGTATGGTGAGCGGAGGAAGAGGACTCGTTCGAGTTGCCGTAAAAGAAACCAACGAGGGAACGTCAACACAAAAGTTGAGATGGGGCAAGTTTCACAATTTTGTTCCGCCTATTCTCTCCATAATCTTTCACAACAAAAGGGTCTCTGCTGGTACAATCAAAGGTGTGGTAAAAACACTGTATGCTATAACAGACTTGTAATCACCATTATGTTTTTTTTTCCATCCTGTGCCTAGTAGTCTCTCAAAGCATAATGTAGCTTTCACCCAATCAACTCAATGGTGCTGGTACCATAACAAATTTGGCGCACAAGTTATAAAATGGTTACAACCGTGCACATAATTTCGACCAGTACCTCTTCCTTCACCTAATCTCAACTCTCCACACCTCATCTCAACCAAACTCTTCAAATTTTCAAACTTTAATTTCCATCTCCAATTCTCCTTCTTTAAACTAGAAAGGCATAGGAAAAAAAGGTCTACATCCCCTACCCTCACATCACTTGCTCAGGTAGGTCCTCCCTTTTAAAAAAATTTTACCCACTCTCTGGTTTCTCATTCCTGGTGGACACTGGTGCATAATGCAGTGTTAAGCCAATTTCTAAGGGCGACAAAACTTATTCTCCCTCAGATTTAGTTCTGAAGGTAGCTAATTCGACCAATATTAGGACCTGTGGAAGGCGTAACCTTCAAGTCTCACGCACTCTGTAGAGTTATTAGATTTACCTTATTCAGGGCCGAGATAGATTGTCCAATATTGGGCCTCGCTGTTTCAGTTAGTACTCACTTTTACAAAGTTCCATCCTTCCTATTCGTCTCCCACCCACCAAGCTCCCATTTCAGCGCCTTATGCAGGAGTTTCCCCACCTTACCTTCCACCTTTGAAGGATAAGCCCATTAAAAATAATGTGGTGCATCGTATCGAGAAGTCAAGAGGACTTCGTCGTCTAGCCCCTGATAGACTTTTTGCAATGCGTGATGAATTTCAAATCATGATGGATGATATCTTTTGTAGGCTTTCCTCTTCTCCTTAGGCCTCCTCACTCCATATCGTTCCAAAATCCACGCCAGGTGAATTAAGAGCCGTTGGCGATTACAGAGTCTTAAACGCGATAACAACCTCTGACCGCTATTCATTGTCGTACATAGCCGATTTCACCTCATCTCTCTCCGGCTTTACAATCGTTTCTCGCCTGGATCTGGTTCGTGCTTTCAACCAGATCCCTATTCACCCAGATGCTATTTCAAAGAATAGCATCAACACTCCGTTTGGCTCTTTTGAAATGATCAGAATGCCCTATGGTTTGCAAAATTCTGGCCAGACCTTCCATCGTTTCATGGACCAAGTTTGAGAGGTCTTTCCTTTGGCATTTGCTACATTGAAGACTTGCTAATAGCATCTTCCTCGCTCGAGGAACATATTTTTCACCTGCGTCAAGCCTTTTCTCGCCTTTAAGAGTACAGTATAGTACTCAACACTTCTAAGTGTTGTTTGGTGTCTTGCAACTCTCCTTCTTGGACATGTTTGGAGTGTCGGGATTAGCTCACTCGAAGAAAGATGTTTCTGTGTCATGGTCAACTTCTACTACATATTTATTGCAAATTGTGCCCTGTTCATGCAACCTATCAACTCCATGCTGTTGAAGACCAAAAAGAATTCTCCTCTCGATTGGTCTACTAAGGCGTGCGTTTCATTTTCTCCCATCAAAGAGGATATTGCACGCGCTGTGGAATTGGTTTATCCGTCTCCAGGAGCCCTCATCAGCGTCGCTTCAGACGCATCCTCAACTCACGTAGGTGAAACCTTGCAGCAAAAGATTGGTGACATTGTTTCTTCTCGCGGTCACTTTCTGACTCTCAGAAGAGGTATTGTACGCTCTCGCGTGAGCTGCCTGGTATATACATCGCAATCCGTCACTTCCGTCTATATTTGAAAGGGCGTGACTTCACCTCTTTTACTGACCGTAAGCCTTTGGTCTGTGCTTGCTCGTCTCGTTCCACGTCTTCGGTACACACTGCGGTTGATACTCTTCGCATTGACTTTATCCTGCAGATAAAGAGTGATATTCGCTATGTTCCTAGCACTTCAAAGATCGTACCAGGCGCGCTTTCTCGCATTTCCGCGATTTGGGGCACGCAACTCTTTCACACTTCGCCCATCGATCATGCAACAATAGTGCTGGCCCTAGAGCAGGATTAAAACACGCAAATACTGCCTCACTCTTCTCAACTCGTTGTTAGCGAAGTTGAATTACCAGACAGTCCTTCCAGGCGCATCCTGGTCGACTATTCATTGCCTGACTATCCTCCTCTTCTCATTCCTCTTGCTTACCATCGGCATATTTTCGACCAAATTCACGGTCTTCCACACCCCGGCCTCAATGCAGCACGCTTCGTATGGCCAGGTATGAATGCCGACGTAGCTAAATGGACTCGCTCATGCCTGGCATGTCAGCGTACCAAAGTCTACCGCCACACGAAAATTCTTCTGGTCCCTTTCCCTCTTCCTTCGTCACGTTTTGACGCAGTTCACGTCACTCTATTAGATCCTCTTCCTTACTGAAATGATCGATCCTTATATTCGTTGGCCAGAGGCAGTTCCTATCACTGCCATCAGAGCTTTCACCATCACTCGAGCTTTCGTCTCAGGATTGGTTGCTCGTTTTGGTGTTCCACCCATACTCATGACTGACCGTGGTAGCCAACTTGAATCCGACCAATAGGATGCACTCATGTCAGTGCATGGCTCCTTTTGCCTACTTACCACCGCGTGAAATCCTCAAAGCAACGCCGCGGTTAATCGTTTGCACAAATCCCAACATTACTTTGGTGGGCAAACTACCTTTGATTATCCAGGGTATTCGCTCGTCCTTGAAAGAAAATTTGGCCTGTTCTGCAGCCGAACTGATGTATGGCACCCAACTTTGTCTCCCTGGTCAATTTTTTTCTTCTTCTGACCTCGATCCTGCTTCTTATGTACGCGATTTTGTACGGGTGATGGCATAGCTGAGATTAAGACTACCTCCCCTAGAATGCCTGCCAATCACAGAACCTTCGTGCCGAAAGAGGGGACAAAATGTTGCAATGTTTTTGTCCGTCGCGATTCAACTCGCTCTTCCTTGCAACCTGTCTATGATGAACTCTTTCTCGTAATCTCTAGGAAGCCGAAATTTTTCTTCCTTCAGCTTGGCACCAAGCAGGATACTGTTTCCATAGACCGCCAGAAACCTGCCTTTATTAAAAATATTCACCTTCAGCACCCTCTTCCCACTTCTTCTCCCACTATAACATTTTATGGTTCAGAAAGTCCCCCTAATAACCTCAAACCCCACTACACGAACATCACCTTCCGTTCTGCTGCGCTTCCGCATCCACCTCTTGTGTTGCAAGAACTCTCGTCGGCAGCAGGGGTCAGTCAGGAGCAGATCTCTCCACTACTGGTCACCCCGTCAGCGGAAAACCGGACTTAAGACTCCCACGTCACACTTGACGCCATCTCAGAAGAAACAAAGAAGCGGATCACCTTCGCTCCGTCAACCTCCACTCGTGCCGGTGCCTCCTCAACGCAAATGGTACTGTCACAGCGAATACGTGTCCCCGTGCTCGCACCCAAACCACTGGCTTTGTGACACGCTCGGGTCGCGTCGTAAGGAGACCTCGGCCCTATCAGAAATAGCAAGACCATATAAAGAAACGGAGAGGGTACCTTCCTTGGTGGGGAGCGTTTGTAGCACTGAGAGATTCCTATAATAATCTGCAGTACTCCAAATATAAACAATTCGTCAATGCTTCCCCCTGTATTTCACTGCGGATTAGTCAATGCTTCCCCCTGTATTTCACTGCGAATTAGTCATTTCCTCCTCCCTGCATTTCACAATGAATTATTTAATGTTTTATCCCGTATTTCACTGCGAAGTACTCAATGCTTCCCCTTGTATTTCATTGTGATCTAGTCAATGCTTCCCCCTGTATTTTATTGCGAATTAGTCAATACTTTCCCCTGTATTTCACTGCGAATTAGTCAATTCTTCCCCTTCTATTTCATTCCGAATTAGTCAATGCTTCCCCCTGTATTTCACTGCGAATTAGTCAATGCTTCCCCCTGTATTTCACTGCGAATTAGTCAATGCTTTTCCCTGTATTTCACTGCGAATTAGTCATTTCCTCCTCCCTGCATTTCACAATGAATTATTTAATGTTTTATCCCGTATTTCACTGCGAAGTACTCAATGCTTCCCCTTGTATTTCACTGTGATCTAGTCAATGCTTCCCCCTGTATTTCATTGCGAATTAGTCAATACTTTCCCCTGTATTTCACTGCTAATTAGTCAATTCTTTCCCCTGTATTTCACTGCGAATTAGTCAATTCTTCCCCCTGTATTTCATTGCGAATTAGTCAATGCTTCCCCCTGTATTTCACTGCGAATTAGTCAATGCTTCTCCCTGTATTTCAATGCGAATTAGTCAATTCTTCCCCCTGTATTTCATTGCGAATTAGTTAATGCTTCCCCCTGTATTTCACTGCGAATTAGTCAATACTTTCCCCTGTATTTCACTGCTAATTAGTCAATTCTTCCCCCTGTATTTCACTGCGAATTAGTCTATGCTTCCCCTTATATTTCACTGTGATCTAGTCAATGCTTCCCCCTCTATTTCACTGCGAATTACTCAATACTTTCCCCTGTATTTCACTGCGAATTAGTCAATACTTTCCCCTGTATTTCGCTGCGAATTAGTCAATGCTTCCCCCTGTATTTCACTGCGAATTAGTCAATGCTTCTCCCTGTATTTCAATGCGAATTAGTCAATGCTTCCCCCTGTATTTCACTGCGAATTAGTCAATACTTTCCCCTGTATTTCACTGCTAATTAGTCAATTCTTCCCCCTGTATTTCACTGCAAATTAGTCTATGCTTCCCCTTATATTTCACTGTGATCTAGTTAATGCTTCCCCCTGTATTTCACTGCGAATTAGTCAATACTTTCCCCTGTATTTCACTGCGAATTAGTCAATACTTTCCCCTGTATTTCACTGCGAATTAGTCAATGCTTCCCCCTGTATTTCACTGCGAATTAGTCAATGCTTCTCCCTGTATTTCAATGCGAATTAGTCAATGCTTCCCCCTGTATTTCACAGTACTCCTAAACCTTGGCCCCGCCAATTGAACCCATAAGTTCGTGCCAACAAGCGAATGTAGCAGCAGCCATATTCTCCTTTTAAACACACTTACTACCTCTTCCTTCCTTTTCCCAGTACATTTACCCCGTACACTCCTTACACAATTTGGGGGTCAAATATTAACGCGAATTTATCGACAGGGCTGGATGGACTGGGGTGCCGGAACGCAAGTTTGGGCGGGATGTGTGACTTCTAAGGCCCGCAGCCACTATCCTGGCTTAGACATTTTTTATGCATGAGACAGAAGACGGTGTGGTTGTACTTTCTGACCCCCTCCCCTCCTCCCCACCTCGATATAAATCTTAATTCATGCTCGGGCCCCTCCAATGCAAATACCGGTATTTCTCCCCTTCATATTCCCACTCATTTTTTTCCGAGTCACTTCATCTTCTCATTACCACTATTTTCTACATGGTCATTTGTATTCCAATTACCACTAGTTTTATATCTAGTCACTTATCATTCATTTACCACTCATTTTCTGTCAGAACATTTCATATTCTCATTTCTTTAGTCAATTCTGCATATTACCACTCGGTAGACCCAGGTACCTCTTCTTCGCATTGCTGCTCGTTTATGTCTGATCATTTCATCTTATTATTACCACTCATTTATATACAGAATCACTTCTTCACATTACCACACTTATTCTTTCCATCTACTCAACCCCGCTTCACCGTTCGTTTAACACCTTGTTACATCATCTTATCATTACCACCAATTCTCTACACGGTCAATTCTTCCCATTATCACTCACTTTATGTCCGTCCTCTTCATCCATCATTACCACTCATTTTATAACAGTCACTTAATCTTCTCATTACCACTAATTTTTTATCTGATATTTTCATATTTTCTTTACCATTCATTTTCTATACGGTCATTTCTTCCCATTATCACTCATTTTATGTCCTGTCACTTCATCTTCTCATTAGCATTCGTTATATACGCGATCAATTTACCTTCTCTTTTCTACTTGTTTTCTTTTTACATGCTCACTTCTTCTTCCCATTACCACCTGTTTTCTGTCCGGCCAATTTATGCCTCCTTATTACTCCTTTTATATCTGGCCACTCCTCCATTTTCCCATTTTACTCCTTTTCTGAGATGCCTCATCTTCTAAATATTATAACTCGATTCATATGCGATCACTTCTTCTTCCCATTACCACCACTCTTCTGAACTGTGATTTAATTTCCCACACCACCACTCGTTTCATGTCTGATTAATTATTCTTCACATTACCACTCGTTTTCAACCCGATCAAACTAGCTTAATATTACCACTAGTTTTGTGTCCAACGCCTTGATATTATCAATACTACTCGTTTTTGTCCGGTCACTTCATATCATTATTACCACTCATTAGATGTCCGGTCTTTTCATTTACCAATTCCGAATAGGTTTATTTCCGGTTCATTCCTCTTCATATTACTACTCACTTTATACACGATCGATATTTCTTATTACCACTCATTTTCCAATCGGTCACTTCATGTTCCAATTACCACTTATTTTTGCCCGGTTATTTCATATTATTATTACCACGCATTTGAAGTCCGGTCATTCCATTTACTCATTCCCTCTCAGTTTAGTTCCAGTCAATTCGCCTTCACATTGCCACTCGATTTCGAACCGGTCACCTCATCTTCTTTTTACAACTTATTTTCTGCCCAGTTACTTGATGTTTCATTACCACTCGTTTTATGTGCAGTCACTTGATCTTCTAATTACCCTGCGTTTTTTGACCGATTACTCTATCTTGTTACCACTCGATTTATGTCCGGTTACTTCCTATTCTCAGCACCATTCGTTTATGTTTGGTCATTTCATCTTCCCTTTACCACTTGACTTATATCGGGTTGCTTCATATTTCCATTACCACTTGCTTTCTGATCGGTCATTTCATCTCCCCATTACTACTCGATTTCTGTCTGGTTAATTGCTCTTCACATTACCCTTAGTTTCCTCTCCGATCACTCACTCTTCCCACTACCGCTCATTTTCTGACTTACCAGTTCATCTTCACATTACCACTCAATCTATGTCTCTTCATTTCCTCTTCCCATTACCAATTAATTTCTGTCTAGTTAATCCATCTTCCCATTGCCACTCGTTTTCTGTCCGGTACTTCCCCCTTCCAGATAAGTCTAGGATTAAAGGCAAAAAAACATTGCAACAAATCCTCTGCCTCCTGCTGAGGATTCTTGGGTCATAGGAAGTCCAGATAGGGTAAAAAAACAAGTCTGATCTCCGCCAAATCTAGATATAAAAATAGATAGGCACTTTTATTTCTTCTAATATTTTACATAAGTTTTAATATTTAAAGAAAATTAAGATTTTAGACCAAATAAGATATACAGAGACAAGCCATGGCTTCGTCATTTTCCCTTACATGGGTAGTTTGCGCTTCGCTGCGCTCACTAAACGCCTTTCGGGCTGTTGGCCTCCGATCTATTTAGCCCATGAAGCCGCTTTTTTTCAACCCCATTTCATTTCGTTTAAAAAGTTTTCGCTGCAAATGCGAATAACCCTTAAATAAAACCCAATGACTACCCCCGTCTTCGTTTTTTTACAGTGTTCGGAAAGAAAATTAATAAAATCGTCCTTATTCGTGGGTTTTTGTACACGGAGAACTCTGCCCTACACCATCCCTATGGATCAACGTGTCCAAGAAAGGAATTTTATGGTTTCTTCCTTTTCCACGGTAAATTGTATATCCGCATCCATCTCGTTCAACCGCTCCAACTTCTCGCTTATTTTGGTATTCGCTGGAATTATGGCCAGGAATTCATCTACGTATCTCCGCCAAAGGCAATCACTCCCCATGACCCTCGTTAATTTCGACGGCAAAAACGGATAAATGTATTATTTATCGAATACCCTGTGACGGATGCGACCGCAGTTACTATGGTGAATCAGGCAGAGACATTATGACTAGGGTCAACGAGCATAAGAGGGACATTAGAGCGCATAGGACATCAAAGCCGCACATATTATCTCCGACAGATCAACCAATCACCGGAACAGATTCTTTCGGCTGGCCAAAGGGGCAGCACGGCTCATCAAAAACGAAGCCGAAAGGTCAAGGTCCGAAGAAATTAACCAGAGAAGCCGAGGGAGGACGAGCAGCGGTGATCCAGAATGGCATCTGGTAGGTATACCGGGTGTCCCTGAAAAAAGTTAACCGTAATTTGAATTAGTATAACTCAAAACCTATTAAAGATTTTTGAGGCCTGCAAAACGAATCAAATTTAACCACTATTTATGTGTCGATTCTGGAAATTTAATTAAATTCCCTTTTGTGATATTGATACACTAATGGGTTTAGTGGAGCCTATCAAAAATATATTTGCGCAAGGAAGTAAAATAATGAAACGAAGCCTAGGAAGCCTAGGCCACCGTGCACTTTCAAGAGAAGCATAGGCAGCCTAGGTAGGCTAGGTCACTGTGCAATTGTTCAAGCAAAGCCTAGGCCATTTTACAGTGGTTTTTCACCACGCTGAGGTATAGTCTCGTCATTATTGCTTATTAAGCAAATGAAAGCGTGTCTGTGTAAAAGTTTACTTGAATAGTTAACAAAAGATCAACGCGTATTTGTAGTCACAAACTTTATTAAGACTGGCAGTATTAAACAAGTACAAGATTCATTTGAACAACGTTTTCCAGATAGGCACCCACCAAGCAAGCCCACACTTTGGATAAATATTCGCAAATACCAACAGGAAGGAACATGCTTAAATCTAAATAAAGGTCGTTCGGGTCGTATGAGAACCATAAGAACAACAGAAAATATCGAAAATGTTCATATGACACTTGTTCAAAATCCACATGTATCAGTCAGAAAGAATGGGTTACAATTGTTAAAATCATCATTTAACCGCATTATTAAACATGACTTAAAATGGCATTCCTATAAGATGCATGCAAGACACCAGCTTCTTGAAACTGATTTTCCTCGTCGTAGACAATTTGTCGAATGGCTTCTCCATAAACCTGATCGTTTCTTGGAAAACATTGTGATTGGTGACGAGGCAGCCTTTTTCATGAATGGAAAGGTAAACATTCGGCAATATGCGCCGCTGACCCCCCCCCCCCCTCCCGTAGCATTCAACTTTGACACACGTATTTGTCAGCAGAAAGTGTCTCTGTGGATCGGAATATGCGGGAATGGCTATCTTGTCGGCCCATTATTTTTACGAGAATAACTTAAATGGTGCTGCCTACCTGAGCATGATTAACGAAAGGATCTTCCCGGAACTCTACCACATTTACGGCAATCAATTCAATAGACTTTGATGGATTCAGAACGGCGCACCAGTTCATAGAGAGCTCGCTGTAAGAACAAAACTAAGAGAAACGTTTGACAACTGCATTGTCGCGCAAAATCATGCAATTGAATGACCCCCAAGATCCCCTGACTTAACACCGTGCGATTATTTCTTATGGGGATATCTAAAAAATAAAGTGTATTCTACTCCACCACAAAGCATCGACCAGTTAAGGGATAGTATCACACGTGAAGTCAATAGACTTAAGGAAAATCACAAGTTAATCAAAGAGGTTGTTCAATCAATGCGATCAAAGGCGCAACTGTGCTTGGAAAGAAATAGAGAACATGTGGAAGGAGACGGTGCTTAGAAAATCAAAAAACGAATTTGTATTACCCATATGAAGAGGTGTTTTTGTTAAAAATGGATTTAAATATATTTGTTGATTTTAAACTTCTAAGTTTCATTATTTTACTTTCTTGAGCAAACATAATTTTGATAGCCTTCACTAAACACATTAGTGTATCAATATCGTAAAAGGGAATTTAATGAAATTTCCAGAATCGACAGATAAATAGTTTTTAAATTTGATTCGTTTTGCAGGCCTCAAAAATCTTTAATAGGTTTTGAGTTATACTAATTCAAAGTACGGTTAACTTTTTTCTCCTATAGTTCTATTCTGAAGAAGCCAATAGGCGAAACGTTAATAAAGAACTCCATAGTGTTTTCCAATTTTTTAATTCCTCCTCCCATTCCCCCACTCCACTCTGGCACTTCTCAGAGTGGCCAGGATTGGGAATGGGAGGAGAGGGGAAAGGCCTGACAATCCGCTGGAGTCCTCCGAACCATCACCACTAAGAGCCTCACCAGAATCGGAGAGGAAGGAATGTGTACTGGAGATGGGAGTGATAGAAATAGTAATAAGAAATTTTAAGGATATAGCAGTTAGAAGTATATTTGAAGACAAAAAAGTGACATTGGCAGTCACAGGGCCTACAGCGCTTAACGTGTAATCCGAACCACAGCGTGGACAGCAAATCCTTTCTTTATTCACTACTGCTTCGTGACGCATGTCTCGGCTGTTTTATGTGTGAATAGGCTAAGAGAAAATCAGAGGAGAATTTGAAGGATGGTAGAGATTTGCAAAGGGTTGCCTGTTTGCCCGGAGATCAGGATTAATCCTGTCCATTATAAGGAATTGGTTTAAAAGTTTTAAGTAGTATGGTATTTCGCGTGAGTATTATGCAATTATGTTTTAGTAATCTATTTATGTGTTTTGTTTGTTTTTGTTAACTTAGGCGATTACCCCGTTTTTGCAGTTCATTTGTTACGACTGGATTTAAGTTTATTTCTCTTGAACTCTTTTCTTCTGTTTTCACTAATATCGTTATCTTTGTTTCCTACCTTTTACCTTTCTTAGTTATTCCATTTGTGGTGACATATTCGTGAAGATGTTAATTACTTTGGAAGTCCTCATACGGCTTACATTTTATGTGGTCATGTTCAGTTATTTTTTCCTTATTCCACTTGATGGCGTGATCACGTATGTCTAGATTCGTTGCATCTGCCTCTTCATAAATTTCTTCTTCTTCTTGGTGTAATTGTCTAGGTATGGTTGGGAATTGGCGGTGAGTACTTCACCTTTTCCGTTTGGCTTATGGGGATGTGTGATTTGGCTTGGGGTTATCAGCTGCGGTTGGTTTTGCCGTAGAATTCTATATGACTCCAATTGAAAGTTCAAGATGCCCGCTGGTTTTTCCCTTATAGACTGGTCTAACAGTAATCGACTTATTACTTGGCCAAGGTAAGGGAATTAGAAAAATGGCGGTTTGGGAGGTTTATTCTTGGTCTTAGGGCCGCCGCTGTTTTCGGGCAAGTGAAATCGCTGAGTTACTGGTTTGTAGTATGCTAACGTCCTTGTAACTGGCTATCGGTGTTAACAGCTTCAATGTCCTTGTATTCTCGCTCTGTCTGACTGTCCATGTTTGTCTTTTAGAAGCCCTTTTATCTTAACAAAAGATTAGGGGCGTGCCTCCGTTTCTCCAATCCGAGAACTGGGCGGAGCCTATTTGACCATTTAGTGTGGGCGCGTGTACCCCAAGAGAGTGTTTGAATCTGGAAATCTGACTAATATCTATCAGGCCGATATTCGTAGCAAAATAAAATTCCATCTCAAAGCTGGTGGGTCAGACTTCCTATGTATCAGATTTATTACTTGTATGAACAGCTGATTCAATTGTCTTCCTTATCGCCGCGGCCAAAACTGTCGGTTCGCACCTGTTTTCTAATGTGTGTGTCAATGTTTGTCTGTTAGCCAGAGAGCACAGCGAATTCATTACCCATCGGGTTTGCATTATTTACAAGTATACAGTTTGCTTTGCATTGATACATTAATTATTGACTAGCGTTTTAGCATTATTTACAAGTATACAGGTTGCTTTGCATTAATTAATTATTAACAAGTGGCACATTATTTTAGTGTTTTGTTTGTGTGGACATTTCAAAATTTTATCGGGCCAACGAGGTGCTTAATTTGTGAGGCTCCTTGTTGGCTCTACTCCACCTTGTAATTGGGCACTACAGGCTATCTGATTTGCTAATTCTGTGACTATTTCATTTTGTGTCTTTTCATTGACTATTTACTCACTTACCTCTTATTTTGTTCAGTGGTTTTACATTAGCTTCTTTGTGTAGGTCTCTTTGTCTTTTGTGTTCCGTTCTTGTGTGTTTGTGATTAGGTACATTGCCTTGTTTTAGATCCTTTGAAGTTTGATCAGTTTACTTTTAAAGATTGTGTATATACTCTTAGCTATTGTCGGCTGCACTAGTGCAGAATGCTCCTTCCACCATTGGCAATGCATATTTAATAAAATGTATAGATTGTTCTAAATATTTCTTTGGGTTATCTGGTAAATGTTTGCCAACACCTATGTATATCCCAACAAAAATATAATGTCCGACGTGGAGAAGAGAGCAGTTATATATATATATATATATATATATATATATATATATATATATATATATATATATTTATATATATATATATATATATATATATATATATATATATATATATATATATATATATATCACAACTTAACCATAACATTGAATGAAACTCAGCTACAATCATTTGACATTTTAAAGATACAATTACCTGTAATGATATTGAATGGACATTCATCAATAAATTCCCTAATTTCAATGAGGGTCCTGGCTTTATAAGTTCGATGGCTATATTATAAATTGCATTCACACGACTTTGTCCAAATTTACCGTGTAAATATTTATATTTCTATCTTTGTTTCTACTTTTTATTATATGTACTTACGAGGGGCGGTCAATAAGTTTTGCGAATCGGTAGGGCAAAACAGAGGAAGGGGGATGGCTGTTTGTGAGGGTGTTAGGACAAGTTATGACAAGTCAGGACCTGCAGCCGCACGCTCCTGCCTCCTCTATTTAAGAAGCAGTAGCTGATCGCAGATCGTCATTCACAAATTTTTCAACAATGGAGAAGGTTGAGCACCGCGCAGTGATCAAATTTTTGACCAAATAAGGCAAGAATGCAAAAGAGATCTATGAACGCATGGTTGCAGTGTACACCGACACCGCCCCTTCCTATGCAACCATTGCTCGCTGAAATAGGGAGTTCCGCCATGGTCGTGAGTCCCTTAAGGATGACCCCCGTCCAAGACGCCCGTCAGCCATCACCAACGAGGACAATGTGGCCCGTGCGGAGAGGATGATCCTCGAAAATCGACGGGTGAAGGTCGAAGAAATCGAGCGAGAACTTGGAATATCACATGGAAGTGTTATCAAAATCATCCACGACAATTTGGCCATGACCAAGGTCTCTGCCCGTTGGGTCCCTAGAAACCTCACGCCCCATGATCGACTTCAACGTCGTTAAAGTCCACAAGGCCAGAGTTGCACAAGATTCCCTGCGCGAGTGCGGATTCGAGGAGCTCAACCATCCCCCCTGCAGTCCAGATCTAGCCCCTAGCGACTACTTTTTATTCCGCCAGCTCAAGGTTGCACTACGTGGACGCCGGTTTGGGGGTGATGAAGATGTCCAGCTCGCCGTCCAGGAGTGGATTGAACAGCAGTCGGGAGATTTCTGGTTGTCGGGAATTCGAAGCCTCAGGGACAAGTGGCGCAAGTGCATTGAAGTCGCGGGTAGTTATATTGAAAAATAATAAAACACTTTTTCTCATATCTCGTTTCCTTATATCCGAATTGCAAAACTTATTGACCACCCCTCATATCTGCCTCTCATTTTTTTACTCCTGACCTGCCATATTAATCTTCCTTTCTGGTTTTATTTTCCTCCTTAATTGCTTATGAGTTATTTTAAATCCTTTGGGAAGCCTTTTTACATTTGAATCTACCTGGCATTAATGATCTTATTTTGTATTTCTCTCTCATTTTGTCTCATTTCGCTCCTCCTAATTTTTTTTTATATAAGGGGTTATTTCATTGAACGATTGGTTTAATCGTTTATTTTGAACCTTCTCTCTCCTCTCTCCCTTGCTTATATAGAGCAGTTTTCTGTTGTCATAGTTATTCTTTGATAATAAACGTGAAATAAAGTTCGAAAATACTTGGAATCTTCATTTTATTTTCATTGTGGGCTTTGTTCTAATTCCCCGGGCTTACTCGGATCTCTGAGTAGCGAACGGTCCGAGGTAACCCTTTCCTGGGACGGCGTCCGACTTGCGATCAAGTAACGAGTTATTGACTCTGATGATACGAATGGTTCAGTTCCTGTTGATTTTTGAATATCTTGAACGTGCTCCGGTTGAGGGAAAACGACCCTACTATGTGTCTTGCGGCTCATTCCAGGTAAGCCGCAAGGATGCCACAGTAGCGTACGTGTAATTAGAGGGATGAAACCAAAGTAATAGGACTAATTTTATATGCGAAACCAGGTTTCGACGGAGACATCCGTCATTGTCAATCGCTAGTGAACAAGTGAAATACAGAAGTTGCTTAACGTACAAACACACAAATCAGTGGCGCTAAGGTGGAAGATGCGAGAATGTGTCGGCACTTTTGAGAAACGTAAGTATGAATTTCTTGCTTATTAAGGTATTAGTATTGAATTGGCCGTCGGAAGTATTAAAGTTGGGAATTTCTTTTATAAGTGCCGATTTAATTAAGCCTCGATGTATATAACTGTGAGACTTATAAACTATTTTTAGCATTATCAATATCATTTAATGATTGTCATTGGACATATGTAGAAATAAACTCGAGGAGAGGCACAACGTCGCATATTAATTTGTGTTCATTCATTCGCTTGGAAAATCTGCTGCTTTCACCGATATATAATTCATTACATGATTTGCATGGACGCTTATATATATATATATATATATATATATATATATATATATATATATATATATATATATATATATATATATATATATATATATATATATATATATATATATATATATATATGAGAAGGTTCATCATAATTGTTACTCATGAAACTTTGCACATCAATGAGGTAGTAGGGCTGAAGTCATGGTAGATGTGGTGATGGCAGCAATTTGTTTAACCATCGTGATCGTATTTGTGATATGTATCGTAGTATGTTGGGTTGAGATTGTTCAGAACAGTTATGAAAAACTGAATAAGGAAAAATCGTAAAGGGAAAAGTGAAGAACGAAAAAATTAAAAGTGTATGTGGTAATAAGAAACAGTTAATTATGAAATTATATAAAAATATTGAAAAAATGTAAAATTTGCAAGGATTGAAAGCTTTCCTTTTAATAAAAAAATCTACGTTTGGTTGAGCGCGCCCTGTAGATTAATGTATATTGTTCTCTGAATTAAACGAAAATTTTGTAACTAGCCAAAATCCTATATTTAATTAACGGGTTATCCCCCTTAAAGCGTAATAGAAAGAAGAAAAGAATCTAGGACACATGATGCCATGAATGCTAACAATTTTAAAAACACATAATGCCTACGTGAGAAATTGAACTTGCGAATTATGAGGAAAACGGGACAACGAAGCGAAAATCTCAATTTTATTCCCGCGTTGAAAATGTAGTTGGGAAAACGAAAAAGGTAGTTCTGTTAAATATTATATTCGGCCCAAGACGAAATTCTACTTTTAAAAAACCGGTCTGAGCACCAATTTGACAGGAGCGTTATTTCGACAATTAATTTAGATATGACAATATCTTCCAGTATTATTATGATAAGATGGAGAATGAAGGAATATAAATTTATATAAGAAAACACACGCACGGAAAAAAAAATAAGGGCAGAGGAAATGAGGCCAGCCAAAATAAAAAAAAAAATTATTTATTGAACAAGAGATAATATAAATAACCTTTGAGTTATTGTTGTATTAGCTGAAATATAACTTTGTTAAATACTAATCACTTGAGGAAATATTCCTTAAATATAAATGGGTAAATGAAATAATTTAAATTTAACTATCACCTGTTGACAAGATTTTTTTTTAGCTGTAAGGCGCTCGATCTGTACATACGGCCACAACGTTGTTCGCTCATAATTAACGGCCATTCACGCGAGCGCGTAAACTGCCGAACGCACTCGATGAAAAGTTTACTCATTGTAAGTACTAAGTATATTATATGATATAATATGAATTTTATGATATTATATGATAGCGAGAGTGCGCAACTCTCCTGAATCTGCATTTTCCCCATAAATAATACTAATAATCAGTAAGAAAAGATATTATTGTGCCACAATCTAAGAACTTCAAACAATCTGCATCTGTATTTATTTGCAGCAGGATTTTTTTTTATCGAGGTTCCAAAGTTCGGTTTTATTTCACTGAAATAAACAATTACAGAACATAAGTATACAAAGAAAATAATACACTTTTATGAACACACTCTCACATAAGCACTTATACAAACATAGGCACATGCACACTTCCCAACAACGAATTAATATATGTATAAGTGGCATACTGTTGGTTTCAAGGGCCTAAGAGTCCAGTCATTAGAGGAGCTGCAAGACCTTCATCTTCATAGATTATTTATTTTATTTTTATTTAATATTCAAACCTAAATAAAGAAACGCAAGTTAGTTATGAACTTAACGCAAAACTAAATTATAACAATTTCCCTCTTTCCCCAAAGAAAAAGGCTAAAATACAGGAAAATACTAGATCAAGCGTCTACTGCGAGTATTTGCAAGATCTAGCTAGCATTGGACATTGGACAAAGATCTAGCAGTTTTCAATGTAACGTTCAATAGGCTTTCTAGGTCGAGTAGAGCGACGAAGAATAGTTTAAGGGGAGGAATCAGGGGAAGCAGCTGAAGGACGAACATCATGAGATGTATCGTTTTCGATAGAACAGTCAAGTTTTCTATATCGAGTAGATCGACGAGGGATATTTTCAGGGGGGGCTTCAGGGAGAGCAACTGCAGGAGGAACATCATGACATGATGTTCAACATTTATAGGAGCATAAAAAAACGGAATGGGTGATTTTTTATCGGAATTAAGATTAGGAATATCTTCGATCTCGTTTAATTGGCTCTCCCCGGCTGGAGCCAAATCGTGGATAGCCACCGTATCTTCTCGGCGGTCTGGAAATCTGAAATAGGCATATTTAAGATTGGCTTCGATTAGTTCCACTCCGCGTAGTCAGTGATCATCTTTATTCCGTACATGTCGTTTTACCCTACTTTACCAGGTGAAGCACCCAGCTAGGTATACTCATTCCCGTCGTGGTCTTTCGAGAGAATGAAAAAAAAATTCGTGAAGAGTTGCGTTCGTTGAAGTACATAACAATGAACGCAAGGAATGAAGAGCATCCGGGAGGACGTGTTCCCATTAGTTAATGCTTAGGTTTCTAGACTCCAACGCCAATGTAACAGTTTGCCATACAATTCCTGCATAGCACTCGCATTGTCCATTCCCGGTAGGATGGTAAGGTGTTGAACGACTCGTTGGAACCCCTTTCTCGTGCAAACATGATTTTATTTCGGCAGACATGGAATAAGTACCTCGATCCAAATGCACGTACCCTAGTAACCCGAAAAGAGAAAACAACGTAGTAAGACACTGTATAACAGTTGATAAAGAAATACCCTTACAATGAAAAACAAAGGGAAAACGCCCGTATTCGTCTACCATAATTAATAAATACTTATTAGGAGCGTCTACCATAATTAATAAATACTTATTAGGAGAAGAGGATGGTAGTTGCCGTTTAATGTCGAGGCTGAGTCGATCAAAAGGGCGCATTGCACGGATAAGCTCTTGCCTCTCTGGGCGATAATATCGAGATTTTAACCTTTGATACATTTCGCATCCTGACACCACTCGCTTAACGTCATCTACAGAATATGGCAAGTTTCTTACTCGAACAAAATGATGAAATCGTGTAATCCTTGGATGACAGAGAACTTTATGAGGATCGACAAGATTATTGTAGGTCATACTTGAGCAGAAAGTGCACGATAGAGCGTCAGCAGCTCTGTTTGAGCGAACTTAGACGATGTAAAACTTCGTAGTAAAATGGCATCAATTCTAAACGCCATCAGGCAATCTTTTCGTTCTTTTTTTTACTCTAATGACGTGAAGCAAACATGTAAGGTACAGAGTTTTGATCTGTAATTAAGGCAAACTTACGCCCTGGAAGAAAATGACGCCACCTTTTAATCGACAATAACATAGGCCTCTTTTCCGACAGAGCATTGATTTCTCTCGGAGGAATTTAAAGATCTCGAAAAAAGGCAACGGGTCGTCCAGTGTAAACGGTAAATTTTCATCTATCTTTGCCCAAACAGCGTTAATAATAGCTGATGTTATTCCTCGATTGCATATGTAGCTTCATCAGAAAGTGGAAACTGACAATTAATTAGGGAAAGAATTCGTTGAGAAAATCTTAGAACCCACCTCGAGCAGTATGCAAGCAATCCGACTAATTGAGATAATGATTCTTGGCTGGTTGGTACGGGCATATCCTTGAGAGCAGCAGGGCATGAAGGATCTGAGCGAAGTTCACTCTGGGCGAACCTTATAACCTAGAATACATATAGTAATGGTTGAAAAGGTGCATCTGTTTTTATTTAAGGTCATTTAGATTTCTCAGCCGCTTCGATAAACTTAGGTTTTTATCATGCTCCGCTTGCGTGCGGCCGCAAATAGTAACATCGTCTAGGTAGCCATACGTGTCCTCAAGATTATTTTTACGAATGAAATCGTCCATAATTCTCTGGAAGCAGGCAACGCCGTTGGTTAGACTAAAACTTAAACGTTTTAATTGAAAAAGCCTCCCATCCGCCTCAAAAGCAATGTAAATTATATCCTCACGGTGAAGGGGAACACATTGCAAATAACTACTTAGGTCGATGGTACTAAATATCTTATAGGTCGATATCTTATTAACCAATTCTTCAACATTGGGTAAAGAATACGCATCCAAGAAGTAAATTTGTTAATCGTCTGAGAATAGTCAATTACTAACCTTTTCTTTGATCGATTCGACACAATATCAACTTGAGCTCGCCAGGAAGAGGTGCTCGGTTAGACGATGTCTTCCTTGAGCATGTGTGCTACTTCAGAACTAATAAATTCAGAGTCAGACGTTTTAAGTTTGCGTGACTTCGTAATTACTGGTCTGCACTCAGATGATAAGTTGGTGAAAACTCTTGGAGGATCCGTAATCATAGTAGCCAAAAAGCACACTTCGAAGTCAAGTTGAGGACCTCCAAAGTTTAGCTTAAAAGAGGAATGTTTACTTATGAAGGGGATTCCTAAGATAATGTCAGCGCAACATTCAGATAAAACAATCAAGCGTACTTTCCGGTACTCACGGCTTCCGACTTTAATGCTAACCTCACAACATTCCTTGAGAGGAGTTGTTAAATTTATAGAGGCCATCGATAAAGTGCCTTCATAAGGTTGAAGATGGAAATTAAAGGAGCTCATAACATCTTTTAAAATGAATTTTTCGGAACTGCTGGTATCTAAAAGAGCCGTGAGAACACAGCCATTCATCTTCACTTCTAGAGATGACCTTTTCAAAATTGATGACTTGCAACCTTCGAAAAATGTTCTCTCTTCTTGCATTCAAAGCAAGTAACGTCACTTACCGAACAGTGAGCACGGTTCTGGTGGGAGGAATTTCCGCAATAATAACATATTTTATGTTTTCGAAGCGAAAGAGCTGCAGCACAATTCGAATCCTCATGATTAGGATTAGAACAGTCGATTTCAGCGTCCAGCTCATGCGATTCTACTGAAGCTACAGGACCAGAAGTGTACGATGCATAGGCCTCCGAATCCCTTGTGGCAATCTCTAACGCTCTCACTTGATCAACAGTTGAAGATAATGTAAGAGTTTTGTTTTCTAGAAGTCTCTTTTGGATTTTTGATAATAGAAGCCCAGTAATAAAGGCATCTCGAATATACCCTTTTCTATACGTTTCGGCATTCACAGCGGAAATTGCAATCTAAAACTGAGTGCCTGAAGAGAACGTCCATATTCATGAATCGTTTCACGATCTGATTATTTACGACTCGCGAGTTTGTATCTCGCCACGACCTCATTCGCCAGTTGAATGAAGGCGCTTTTGAGAGCAGCAAGAGCATCGTCCAAAGTAGTACATTCGGAAATTATCTCCAAACTTTCAGGAGAAACTGAATTGGCTAGTAGCCCTAAATAGGAATCGTTTGTACCTTCAATTGACGTTTTGTACCTCGAGAAGACAAACAACCAGTGTTTAAATACACGTGCAGCTTCTGGTGCAGTTGGAAGAACATCCAAACGATCGGGAGAAGAACACGTTCCATTCTTCTTAGTAAAATAAATTGAAGTAGCCCAAAAGTTAAGGAAGGTTCCAAAGTTTGGCTTTATTCCACTGAAATAAACAATTGCAGAAAATAAGTATACAAAGAAATAATAAATAGACTGAATACTCTGTCACATAAACACGTATACAAACATAGGCACATGTACACTTCCCAACAACGAATTAATATATGTATAAGGGGCATAATGTTGGTTTCAAGGGCCTAGGAGTCCAGTTAGTAGAGGAACTGCAAGATCTTCATCTTCATAGATTATCATACATTTTCATACATTATCTATTTTACTTTTATTTAATATTCAAACCTAAAGAAAGAAACACAGGTTAGTTATGAACTTAACGCAAAACTAAATTATATCACTATGTTAGTTAGATAAAATATGAATGAAGCGGTAAGGTAGATTTGGAGGGGAAATATCACGACAACGTAATAGAAATTAATAGAAGGATACTATTCATCATTCGGTGGGACAGATTGATTATTAGCTTGAATGATTTTTGGATGTATATAATTTTGAAATTAGATATATGTGGTCACGTGAAAATGGACAATTATCTCACGGGAAAATAATAATGCGACAATGAATGGAAGTAATAATTGAGATTCTAAATTAAGAAAAGGATTAGGTATTTGTTAATAAAAATTGGGAACTAGAATAGGAGAAAAGAAAATTAAGTTAACTCTTACATTGGCAGAAACAGATATGGGCAAAATCACCAACTTTAATGATTTTGAAGATCAAGAACAGATCGCCATAAAAATGGGATCTTGAAGGTCCAATCCATATGTGATTTTGAAGATCACTTTTTAAGATCACTTTTATATGAAATGAAAAAATAGTAGTTCATGTAGAGTAAACAAAAAAAAATAATTTGTTCAGCCCTCCTAAATAGTATTCTTAATATTCTTTTGAGGTGTGAGGCAATAAAAGCATCGCATCATTACCTATGTACTATGTACTAAAATATATTTAGTTAATAGAGATGATCTATTTAAGTTTAACTGTTCAAGTACAAGGGGTCATAACTACAAGATGTATAAACGTTACTTTCTTTCTAATCAACGTAAACATTTTTTTACACTGAGAATAATAGATAGGTCGAATAATCTTCTTGAATTATTCGACTTAAACACTTTTAAGAATAATCTCTACAATAAAATTTTAATGGAATTCAATAGATTATTATTTACATAAAGCTCAAACATGTCTAATATTAATCAAATTACATTCAGTAGCTTAATATTATTGATTTCTAAGAAGTTACTGATTTCTAACAGATTTCTTAAAATTTAAAGCAAGTAAAATTCTACATATTTCATTGTACTTTTCTCGATCGCATCATTGGTTTGTGCCATCGATCGAGGTCAACGGCTGCTTTGTGTCGTCGGTTCTTTTGTTGATACTTTGCCTGCTCAAGTTGATCCTCGCGGTCAAAGGTTTGGGAGGTGTGAGTGGCCGTCATTGGGTTGCTCGGGATTCTGTCGTCATCTTTTTGTTCGAGGTCTTCGCCGTCATTATCTTTTCGTTCGCGTAGTATCTTTGATATCGTCACACCACTGCAAGACAATCTGAATGAAGTTATCACTATATTTAATATTTCTTACTCATCACGGCTTCATTGTTTTCTCCATCGTCACGTCTTTGACATCGACACATCTCTAATAGAGAAATGGATGGTTCCTCAGTCGTATAGGTGACAGTAATGTAGGGGGTTAATGAACTCCAAGAGACTTTTCTAGCAGATTAAGAAATTCTTACTATAACCCTTACCTAACCGCATGGACTTGAACGGTATTGTTCAATTATTAAAAAAATAGACGGGTGAAGAACCGCGGGAACATTCGTATTCCAGAGTACAGAAGGCACGGTGCTCGGAACCTCGTCTAATACGACTGATGAGGAAGATTACACCACTTCAAGACTGGCAACTTCGTCTGTTACGACTGGAGAAGGCATGATGCTCAGAATATCGTCTAATACGACTGGTGAGGAAAGTTACGCCACTGTACTGCTAGTAACGTCGTCTGTTGCGACTGGAGAAGGCACGGTACTCGAAACGTCATCTGATATGACTGGTGATGAATAATTCGCCACTTTACGGCTAGTAACGTCGTCTATTACGACTGGAGAAAGCAGGCTGCATGGAACATCGTCAAATACGACTGTTGAGGATGGTTACACCACTTTAAAGCTGGAAACGTCGTCTGTTACGACTGTAGAAGGTACAGTGCACGGGATGTCGTCTAATACGATTGTTGAGGAAGGTTACGCCACTTTACGGCTAGTAACGTCGTATGTTACGACCCGAGAAGGCACGGTACTCAAAACTTCGTCTGATACGACTGGTGATGAGGAATTTGCCACCTAACGGCTGTTAACGTCGTCTGTTACGACTAGAGAAGGTACGGTGCTCGGAACGTGGTCTACTACGACTGGTGACGCAGATTACGCCACCTTATGGCTGCTAACGTCGTTTGTTACGACTGGAGAAGGCACAGAACTCGGAACGTCGTCTAATACGACTGTTGATGAAATTTACCCCCACTTTAAGGCTGGTAACGTCGTCTGTTTCGACTGGAGAAGGCACGGTACTCAAAACTTCGTCTGATACGACTGGTGATGAGGAATTCGCCACCTAACGGCTGGTAACGTCGTCTGTTACGACTGGAGAAGGTACGGTGCTCGGAACGTTGTCTACTACGACTGGTGACGCAGATTACGCCACCTTACGGCTGCTAACGTCGTCTGTTACCACTGGAGAAGGCACGGTGCTCTGAACGTCATCTAATACGACTGTTGATGAAATTTACCCCCACTTTAAGGCTGGTAACGTCGTCTGTTTCGACTAGAGAAGGCACGGTACACGGAACGTCGTCTGATACGACTGGTGAGAAAGAATTCGCCACCTTACCGCTGGTAACGTCGTCTGTTACGACTGGAGAAGGTACGGTGCTCGGAACGTCGTCTACTACGACTGGTGACGCAGATTACGCCACCTTACGGCTGCTAACGTCGTCTGTTACGACTGGAGAAGGCACCGTGCTCTGAACGTCGTCTAATACGACTGTTGATGAAATTTACCCCCACTTTAAGGCTGGTAACGTCGTCTGTTTCGACTGGAGAAGTCACGGTACACGGAACGTCGTCTGATACGACTGGTGAGGAAGATTACACCACCCAACTAACGTCGTCGGTTACGACTGGAGAAGGCACGGTGCTCGGAACGTCGTCTGATAGGAGTGGTCAGGAAGATTCCGCCACTTTACGCCCAGTACCGTCGTCTTATACGACTGGAGAAGGCAGGATGCTCGATGGAGGAGCAGAAGACCAGTCCCTTGAAGGTGTGAATCGGTTATTATAAATTACACCGGGCAGAAGGATGTAATGAGACAACTTCAAGGCTGATCTGAGACTCTCCTCTCTCACACACAAGAAGTTTTACATTTTTTTATATACTCATTTTAAGTGGGTGTGATTACATAAAATAGTAAACATAGTAGGAGGGGTTTTATAATAATGGTCCAGTTATATTTGATTTTGTTACTGTTTTTTAAATTTTTACAATTGAGCCAATAGTTATATAGAGCATTGGACAGAGTGGGATGGATTTTATAATAATTATCCAGTTATCTTTATCACAAGGTTAATGTGGCGGAAATATCTTGCAACTGAGCCAATGTGAATACTTGTTGAAGATATAGGATACTCCTACCTTATTATTAACCAATAGCATATAATTCAAGGTGATTAGAGGTGGAACCAGACAGGGTTTACCTAAGAATCTGTCTTTTGCAAAGAAACAGTTAAACAACAGGAAATTATTCTGTGGTTTTAAAGAATTTTGCTAGTTAAGAGGTAAAATTGCTTGTTAATGCCATGGGGGTTAGCTGAAGCAGGGAGGCTGTGTCAGCAAGAAGGGGATTGGGAAATGGAATGCCTGCGTCAGATATTTCAGTCGTAGCTTCGGAAGGTAATGTACATTTGTGTGAATTTCTGAGATCTTATTTCATGCTTATCTGATAATCTTTCAATTATATTATTATAACATAATATTGTTGGAGTTTGATTATAGGTAAGGATTCAATCTTGATATATATATATATATATATATATATATATATATATATATATATATATATAAAATACGCTCGAGCTTTGTCAGGCGATAGTGGCCATGTTGTTAAAGCGACATCTGGCAACCTCACTGTGAACTGTTCAGTAGTACTTGGCAAGTCACGAGGGAAGGTTATGGCGCTGAAAAACGTGTGCAAATCATCAAATGTTATTAGCAAAATCAGTGCTCCGTTCGACAAACGTTCCGTGCATTACGTGATTTCTATCCTCGCCACAATCGTCTTGCCAAGTTCACTGGTGACGTTTGGGGGCCAAATTCGAGGCAAAAGGGTCGATCAACAATCAGCCAACAACCGTAAGTCACCGAAACGCAAGATCTGCTGAAAACATCGCTGCCGTAAATGAGAGTGTACGGGAAAATTCGAGGCAGTCAATTTCTAGTCGTTCACAAGAACTTGGCCTTTCTGCGACTTCAGTTTGGCGAATTATGCGTAAGGACTTGGGTCTGGACCTGTACAAAATCCAACTTGCCCAGGAACTTAAGGTAAATTACCATATACAACGCCGTGTGTTCGCTGATTGGACTCTAGAGCAGTTGGAAATTGCCCTAAATTTTCCCCCAAAAATCATCTTCAACGACGAGGCCCATTTTGGGATGAATGGATTTGTGAACAAGCAAAATTGTCGGATTTGGGACGAAAATAATACACATGAGATACACCAGCACCAATTGCATCCCAACAAAGTCACTGTATTGTGCTGATTTTCGTCTAACGGAATTATCGGTCCGTATTTTTTTGAGAACGAAGATGAGATTGCCATAATCATCAACGGCGAGACCTACAGATCGATGATAAGCAACTTCTTGTGGCCTCAACTTGATTATATGCCTGATATGGATACTGACGACATGCGGTTCCAACAGGACGGCGCTACGTGCAACACTGCGCACGCCACGATAGACATTTTGCACGAGCCGCGTCGACGTCAACTGGCAACCGAGATCATGCGATTTAACGCTATTAAACTACATTCTTTGGGGCTACCTTAAATCGCAGCTCTATGTGAATAATCCGCAAACAGTTAATGTCCTCAAAGTCAACATAACGAACCCCATCCAGCTAATTCAGCCAGATTTATGCGATAAAGTCTTAGAAAATTGGGCCTCCCGAATACGTTCCACCAAGCGAAGTCGCGGCGGACATTTGAACGATGTCATATTCAACACTTAATGCCATAAAATGTACTTTCAAATTTAAAATAAATTGACTGCATAAATCACACACAACTTGTTTTATTTACCTTTAAAAATTGAGCGGCCTTATTGAAAGACCCTTTATATATATATATATATATATATATATATATATATATATATATATATATATATATATATGCCAATTTTGTTGAAATATACCATAGTCTTCAACAAAATTGGCATATATATATAAATATATATATATATATATATATATATATATATATATATATATGCCAATTTTGTTGAAGCCTATGGTATATTTCGCCTTAATCAATTTCCTTTGGCAACTTTCTATTCTTTTAACTGTCTTTTTTATTCCATCTTGTAGATGGTAGATTACTTGTCCTATATTCATCTCTCTTTTAAATGAATGTGTTTGGTAAAACCCAAAATAAATTGCTGAGCTTTCGATCTTATTCGATCATCTTCGGAGCGTCTTTATATATTCTTTCCTCCTTCACCGATGAAATATGTTGGAGTCAGAATCGGGCTGAATGAAAAGAAAAACAGTTTTTAAGGGATATTTATTCCTCCTTAGAGGAATAAATAGAGTCGCGCGCTGGATCACACAAAATACTAACGTGGAAAGCAGATATCAGGTCGAACACCTGAGTCAATGCGAAGGTCACGCATAAACAAAAATTCACGTCTTGAGATAGATTTATCAGAAAACGGGAGGCTACATAGCAGCTGAGCAAATACAAACTTTGACCAAGAGAAATTTTAACGCAGATCTGTAACTAGCTATTCCAAATAAATATAAAACTATTGGAAATTATGTAGGTATATCTTACACACACAGTTGTGCGGTAGTCCCGCCCTAGGAGTTGAAATTAATGAACCAGATCACTTTGGTCCGCCCCCATTGAAAAGTCTAGGTCATGCCCCTTAGGAAACGAACACATATATAGTCAGGCATCTTTATTTCGACACATATAGGAAAGTTAGAAAGACAACCATAGTCAGAGAAAGAGAATCATTATTCGTTAACACCGTTTACTTCCTTCGTAGCGTTACGGAACCCGTTTGACTCGGCTAAGTTCTGTTGCCTTTGAACCAAATACTTCGCGTAGAATAGAAAGTCTAGTTATTGACCGCAAAGTACTCGTGGCGTGTCACTTGACCCTTTAATAGGCCAGTGTAAGAATAAAATTATATTTTTGCTACGTCCTTTCCGAAGTCCTTCTTTACCCCGATTACTGGGAAACCTTCGGTCAACCCAGCCTAAATCATAACCCTCGTGAAGAATTATTAAGGATTCAGTAACAATTCGACGGAGGTATAAAGTAAGCCCAGTTGCCAAAGATCAACACCAGCCGTCGTGCGCAATAGCAACGAGGACTCTTCAATATACTCGCCATTGTGACTAGCGACCAAGCTCCCACTAACCAGGTAGCTTTAACCTCCACTCCCCCCCCATAAACCAATAACATTTCATTCCCCTATAAAGTTTGGATTTCTAGCCACTGCTCCAAGAACTATTGACATAATCTACTGGTGACAACGCCTGTACAAGTTGCAGATGATATGGGTACAACTGTTGTTCTCGTAACACTCTCCACACATTCGAATGAGGAATAGCCACTTGCCTTGAAAACTGCCATGTGCTGGTTTCAGGAGTATCATTCACAATGTCCAGTATCTTCTTCTTCAGGCATAGTAGACCTTGGTCGTCTTCTGTCGCAGTAGGACGTTTGAAGGTACCATATTCATACAGTTGGCGATGAATATGTGGTGGAGGAGCCACACTATAAAGTCAAATATGACTCAAAAGTACCTAAAAAATTAGTATTTTGTAGTCATATCGATTTTATAATTGATTCACACGCAGAACTTTAAGTAAAATATTCGCAAAAGCGGCCGTAAATAAACCATTGTTTATTCCAGAGCTATGAGTCACTCTTTCGTCCAAATTTTAAGTGATGTGTTTTGAAGGGAGCTCTGTTTACAAACTGTGCATGCTTCTTGTTTTGTATTATAATTGAAAAGTAAACAGCTTAGTTATATTTATTCCTTGTATTGTTATATATTCATTTTTATATGTAATAATTGATAAAATTTGTTAATGTAAAGTGATTCAAAAGCACCTCGTAGATGAACATTTTGTATGTATTATGAAATTTTATTATCTGCACTATAATATTCCGTGAATATGATTAGTTATTTTGTTACTGCTAATGTTTGAAGAATCAGCCAGCGTAATGATAATGTCTAGTAAAATAAACAAAGTAAACTCTCTCTTAAAATCTGCTTAACCTTGATTGGTCGATTTTGTACGAGAGAATCAGCTAACCTAACGCCTATATGCGAGAAAATAAATTAAACATAAACTTGTCCTTAAAAATCGGCTTAACGCTGATTGGTGAATTTTTGTATACCTTATGTTTAAACAGGAAAACTATATACATATAGTACAGCCTTTTGTAAAAAAAGAGATCATCGACAAGGCGGTTATTTCCTGTACATTACTTGAAGACTAGTTCGCGCTCCCTCCGAATAAAGAAGTTCAATCCAGCTCTAAATTTCCTTTACCCTTAGATGAAGCTACGATCACCTAACTACCCTGCCTACCAAACTACAAGAGCGAGATACCCTTCACACTCCTATATATATTCACAAATGTTCTCCTATTGGGGCATCTTCGGTTTGGGAACCTCTCCTGGTACAGACAACGAGTTTCTACATTATTACCATTCGCCAAACCATACACGAAGTGCATATCTGCTCTCTCTTGATTTGAGTACATGTCTACTCACGATGCACCACTATCCATATAAGTAATTGATCGAGTTCAAAGGTATCCTGTGCTGAAAGACGCCACCTGTGGGAGATAAAGGAATTCTGATTAGCATGTTATTTAATAGCCTATAACTCGGAAACCAAGCATTTCTGGACATATGTTCATGGGAACTATTTTTATTATTTAGACATAGGGGATATAATCCTAAAGTTATGCTATCTATTTTTGGAAGAAAAAAAATAAATATATATATATATATATATATATATATATATATATATATATATATATATATATATATATATATATACACATACCCACTTACAAAATTTAAAGAGCAGCACACTAATTAACACTTTACAAAGCTGAAAAGAAACACGTAATTCACTATATGAAATCACTTGGGCAGTGGCGACTCGTGTATAGGCACTACAGAACTGCAGCACCCTCTATTTCCACTCGATAATATCGATAACATTAGATCTAATGAGTCCTTCTTTCTATAATTCTTTCTTTATACATTATCTAATCCTTAAGCTTAATGTCATTAGCCATCTCTTAGTTTCTGAAAAAAAACCCAACAAAATTCCTTGTATAGAACTGTCCGCTTCATAGTTCCAGCAGCACGGTGTTGGCTGTTGTGCGCATGCTCACATGTCCGAGATAGGAAGCTGCACGTTAGTGAGAGAGAGTACTGTGGCTCACGCAGTGCCAAACCTGGTGTGGTGGTTGTAAGGTAGTATTTATTTTTGACTCCGCGTGTGTTGTGCTTAAAAACGTGTTTATATTCTTGAATGTGATAAAGTATAGAATTGAATTAATATATTTTCGGTTCTTTCATTTATTAATTAATTGAGCTGCTGAAATTTATCTTGGAAAATAATCTAGATGATGTTTCTAGTGAAATTACGAAACTGATAAAAATACTCTTGGCAATTCCCATGACTATATCAGAGGCATGACGCTGCTTTTCAACACTGAGACGAATAATAACTTTTCTAAGGAGTACTATGAATTCTGAAAGACTAAATGTACTTGTAGTGCTTTTAATGGAGAAAAAAATCGTCAGTTGTCATTTAGAAATCAAGGAGAAAATAAGTAGCCTTTTCGCGCAAATTAAAACAAGAAGAATGGATTTCGTTTTTAAATGAATGGATCAAGCTTGAACTGTAACAATTTAGCTATTATAAACTTTTACTGACGACCTCAGACTTTACCTCAATAATCCTAGTAATATTAACCCAGCTTGCCTCATGTAACTTACAATTTAACATCAATACCCTCTTAGACATAACCATATCCTAGGGTTTATCCTTTGCACCTAATAAATGCATTCATCTTCGCTTCAAGCGTGGTTGGGCAGAGACCGAGATCACAATTACTTGCTTGGTAATGCTCCTATATCTTCTGTTTCTTCCCATAGTGACCTTGGTATTCTGGTTGACACATGGCTGAGATCCCATAGTTATATCTCAAATACAGTCCATAAAGCCGGTAGAGTTTCCACTAATCTCCTTAAATCTACCCTATGTCGTTCTCTCTCCTTTAGAACCTCACTTTTGATTTCCGGCATACTATCCATCCTCGACTTCTGCTCTGTTATTTGGAATACTGAATTATTGCAGGACCTCCCCCTGCTAGAAAAAGTTCAACGCCACTGGATCAAGCATATATACCAGTATATATAACTAATCATCCCTATCTTACTCTGCCAAACATTCTCAGTTAATTTCTTTTTTATGTCAAAGGTAGACTCTTGTGTGCTAGCCTCCTACAGTGTTATAAAATATTCCATAACCTTTCTCCTATAAAACCACCTGACTTGTTCATACCAGCTCCCAGGGATAATAGAGGCCATCAATACAACATTTTTGTTCCTCATTCCTCAACTAAAGCACGAAAGCGATTCTTTACGTGCCGTATCATATCTACTTGGAACTCTCTTCCTTCTGGAGTTGTTGACGCCCCTTCAATCAATTCCTTCAAGTCCAGGCTAGCTAATTTTCTTGGGCCTGTCTTTTTTAACTTATACCTCCACCCGCCTTGTATCATATCCACTTGTACTTGATTGATTCTCTCCATTCAACAGAGCCCAACTCCTTGAATGACACATAATACCGGCCCTCTAGCTTTTCTGCCTTACTTCTATTTCCAATTCTAGGCTGGCGTGTCATTGCGTGCAATACTGGGCTGCTCTGTCAGTACCTCGTGTTATGGAGAGTGGCCCTACCAGGTTAGTGAGAAAAAATGTTTGATTTTATTCTGTTTAGAATGTATCAAGTTTATCTATAAATTTTCTTTTTATATGTTTATTTCCTTTTACACAATATTTAAACAATGGTAACAAAAATTCTGGTGCAGCACCCCAACTAATTTTAGCTATGAGCCGCCACTGCATTTGCGCATCTATCAAAGCGAACGCTGATTATAAACAGAAAACACACTTTTATATTGACAACAATGTAAATTATTAAACACATGTACATATTATTAGCACAGATAGACATAACTACACAGCCAAATCAAAATAGCAAGTCAAAATTATAATAAATATCCAATCGTACAGAAAGCCTTCAAAAATGGAACCTTTTATGACTAGCCAGGTAGTTAAACCGAGCAAGCTAGGTAGCAGGCTAAAAAGACTATAATCTGACAACATATCTTCTCACAGAATTTATAATGCTGAGGGAAGATATATATTCTAATTAATTTATTTTTGAGTGAACAATTTAAATTTTGTATTAAGTGTTTTGTGCGTCTACTCATCGTTGGAGTCGAGATGGGAGAAATAAAAGACAGTCTCTTAACCTCCCATGTTATTGAAATAGGTAAGCTAAGCCTATATTCCGATACAGAGGGGAGCATAATTCCCCTAACTTAGACGTGCTGATGCAAATGCAAACCTCCGACCGCACTGTGATGAATGAAGTGTAGCCTGATGTTTTTTACTAGAAGTAAATAACTTTGTGCCAATAAACTTAAACAACCTGTCTTGTTTGACGTGACTTTAATAATTATTGGAGACACTATATATATATACAGCAACAGAAGAAAGCTTTTGATAGTAAATAGTTACAAATTATGGATGAGAATGAATGAAGAAGGTATAGATGTAAATATTCCTAATGATGTGATAAGTTTATATCGAAACAATAGGGTAAGAATGATTCTGAAAGGGGTAGAAGCTTAATGGATACTAAATGGTGTGTGAATGAGACTGGGATTCACCATGAACTTACCAATAGTACTCACAGGTTTGCACATCTATATACTGCTAGATATTTCAGCCTCTTTTTTTTTTAAATTAATTTGATTATCATACCTACCTTGGTAATCTTTAAGATTAACTTTTCCCAGACAAACTGACATTTGTAACTGACATTTCTCTTAATGAAACCCAGCACTCTATTTGCCCTATTTCTTGCTTCAATACACTGCTTAGACAACCTTAATGACTTATCTATTACTATCCTAGATCTTTCTCATCCTCTACTGAGCTCAGCCAATGCCCATCCATTTCATAGTTAAATTCTCTATTATCTTTTCCCATGTTAATAACTTTGCACTTATCAAGGTTGAAAGTCATTTGCCACTTATGTGCCCAGGATAACAATTTATTTAAATCCCCCTGCACTTTAAAATTATCATCAATATCTTTAACTACAGCTGCTAATTTTGTATCATCCGCAAAAATTGACACTTTTTTTATTAACTGCCTCTCCAAGATCGTTTATATAGATGACAAATAATAATGGACTGAGAACTGATCCCTAAGGAACCCCACTGATAACATCCCTCCACTCTGACTTTATACCGTTTAGCACTACCCTTTGCTTCCTATCTTTCAGCCCCTCAGCTATCCAATTTGAAACACCCCCACATATCCCAATAATTTTTAATTTATGAACTAGTCTCCTATGTGGTACCTTATCAAATGCTTTACTAAAATCTAAGTAAATTACATCTACATTCTCTCCCTTATCTACTTGATTTGTTACGAACTCCAGAAAGTCTAGTAAATTAGTCAAACATGATCTAAACCCATGCTGAGCATTGCTGACTAACCTCTCCCTCTCTAGATGTTGGCAAATCCCTTTTTTAACTATTTTCTCAAGAATTTTACAGACTACAGGAGTTAGGCTAACCGGTCTAAAGTTATTTGGTTCCTCTTTACTACCCTTCTTGAAAATGGGGACTACATCCGCTCTCTTCCAATCATCGGATATTTCTCCATATTCTGGTGACCTATTATACAACTTTTCCAGAGCTATTGAGATACTTTCTACCCCTTTAAGTATCCTAGAATGAATATTATCAGGGCCGGAGGCCTTGGTAGCATCTAACTCACCTATTCGTCCTTTTATCCTCCAATCCACACTAATCGTAGTAGACTCCTCTTTCCCTGACCCATGAGTACTATACATAAGACTATTTAGTTTCTCCTTTGTAAATACTGATGCAAAATGACCATTTAGTACCTCAACTATTTCCTCATCAGTTTCTCTCACAATCCCTTCATATTTGATAGGTCCTATTTTAACTCTGCCAGACTTGTTATTAATTTTATAGTAACTAAATAACTTTCTAGGATCTTTGTTGCTATCCTGAGCTAATTTAATTTCAGACACCCTTTTGTTCTTCTTTATAATCTTATTTAACTCATTCCTAGCCATTCTATGATCACTTAAATTTTGAATATTATTTTCTACCTGTAATTTTTTGTATGCCCCTTTTCTTCTCTGAAATTTTTCTACTATCTCCTGATTCCACCATAATGGTTTCCTACTTTTGTTCCTAAGGGCCTTCATTGGGATACATTGCTCTTGGACTACATTTATTATATGCTTGAAAGTATCCCAAATCCCATAAGCATTTTTAACTCTGAATTCTACATCCCAGTCTACCAAATTTAGCAAGCTTCGAAGTTTTACATAATCTCCCTTATAAAAATTTGGAACTTTTACAGCATTCTCGGTTATTTTATCCTTCTCAATTCCCAAGTTAAAACAAACTATCTGATGGTCACTGTTTCCCAATGCTTTCCCAACAGTCAATTCTTGAACTCAATGATCACTGTTAGAAAGTACTAAATCTAATATATTGGCTCATTAACAAATTGATTAAAAAAATTACCCTCAAAGCATTCTATGAACCTGCCACTAGTTCTATCCCTACCTATCATATTTTCCCAGTCCACAGAGTTTAAGTTGAAGTCCCCAATAATAACTGCATCTGTTTCACATCCCTTACTTATTTTCCTTATCATTAGTTCATCTATATCATCAGTCTGCCCAGGTGGTCTGTAAAAAGCTCCCAAATGCACCATTCTATTTTTACTGAACCTAATATCTATCCAAAGTGACTCAACTCCATCCTGCTTTATTGAAGTATTTAAACTTGAAACAATGTTGTTTTTTATATAGATAATTATTCCTCCACCAATCCTACCTGTCCTTTGACTAATGTACATATTATAACCCTGTAAATCAAATTCACTTATAGTGTCACTTAATTCTATTTCATTAACCCATGATTCAGTAACACACAATATATCTATATCCTCATCGCTAATATAACTAAATAGCTCATCCTTCTTGTTTCTAAGACTACAAGCATTTGTATAGAAACAATTTAACCCCCCTATCCCTGAAGCACCTCTTCCAACCTGAATGACCTCAATCACCTTGAAACTTATTTCTGTTATCTGCCAAGTTCATTCTACTTTCAGTACTATAATGTCCTCTCATAATTCCCTGACCACTATTTGTATCTAGTTTCCCACCTGCAAAGACCTAATAACACTATCATACTCCTCCCACAACACATCTACCCCCCTCCTACTCAAATGCAGTCCATCCATCACATACATTTCTTTCATTCCAACAAACCTATCCCACACATCCACAAACATGACACCTTCCATCTCACACATCCTCCTCACATTATCATTCAGCCCAATCGCACGAGACATCCATTCTACCCCAACATCCATTCTTGAAAGCACACCTGTCACAACACCTTTCATTCTACTTTCTTTCACCTATTCAATCAACCTCTTGTACCTCTCACGTAACTCACATGCACCCACTTTCTTCACATCATTCACTCCTATATGTGTAATCACAACTGCATCCCTTGCACAGCCAGACACCAGCTCCTCATACCTATCAGACATATCTCTCACTCCAGCACCCGGCAAACACACCCTCAAACCATTCAATCTACTTGCATTCAACTTCCTATCTAAATATCTAACTCGCGAATCACCCATCACAACCACTTAATCAGATCCCTATTCCTAACCCCCACAGACCTAACTCCATCTCCACTCCTATTCTCATTCAAACTACCAGTCACTCTACCTCCACCCCCATCAGTCATATCACTTCCAGTCACTTCCTCTCTTAGGGCACTGAATCTATTAGTCAAGCAAATAGGTTCTGTGTCCCTCTGACTCACACCTATTCTCCCCATGGCTAACCACTCTCTACTGTCTCCCATCCTCACTAGGCCTATTTCTAACTAATCTAAGGGGGCTAACTTCACTATCCCAAGAACTATCATATTCTACCTTCACCTGAAACATCTATCTGGCCTACCTCACCACCTAACCTATTCCCAGCCCTAGGCCTAACACTAAGTTCCTAGCTCAGTAACTAACCCTTCCAGCCTACATATCCTGTCTAAATCCTACATTCTCATCCCCTCTAAATCTACATGCATTCACGCAGCCCACATGCAACGCATGTATACCCCTCAACTAATACACCACAACCAATGCATACATTCCGACACTCATGCTCACTTTCATCCCCAAACTCTATCACTTATTCAAACAAAGAAAGAACCTAAGTAGTAATAAGAAAAAAAAGCAACTTAGCGTTCGCAGATTCTGTGGTGAAAAACTGTAGAAAAATCTGAAAAATAAATCAACAGACCAAAACGAGATTTGAGGCACAACACAAGTCCAAATCAGTCGCTAATTAAACCGTCAACCTAGAAACGAGGTTTCAAAAGACTAATTTAATTTATCTACTACTCACTTTCCCGCACAAAATAATGTAAACAAAAGAACCTGGCCGAAAAATTAACAATACTAAACAACTTTGTTATATTAACCAAATATATGATCTAATAACTTAATATTTATGTTTACTATGTCACTAGACTATACGTAATACTATTTTGCGTAAAAACTTCTATTGAACACCAATAGAAGAACTGGAGGTCATAGCCTGAAAATTTTTAAGGATAGATCAAGATTGAATATCAGAAGGTTCTCCTTTAGTCAAAGAGTTGATGAATGGAACAATTTAGATGATCAAACTGTCTATGCAAGGTCAATAAATTCATTCAAATCAAAATTTGGCAAATTATTTGAAGAATGTCCGGAGCTACAAATAAGTCTGAGAAGGCTGCCTGCTCCATTAACGAGAAGACTGTTGGATGCTGCTTAACCAGCTCTGGTGGGGCTGGTAAGTTTCTGGTAAGTTCACCCCTGTCTGAATATTAATGTGCTCAACAAAAAGTAGTTCCTTTAAACGATCTAATTAAGTATATTTAAATGTATAAAAAAATGTAATAGTAAAATGGGGACAAATATATTGACAAATAAAAATGACTCCAAATGAGGATAATAAAAAGATATTAAGTGAAAAAACAAAATAAAAATTCAAATTGATTAAAACTCGGATCATCGTAGGGTGGTCCCCCATTGTGTTTACCCCTACATGAGCCGTCCCCTTAAATTTAGTCCAAAAACGTGAAACATATTGTAACATGGATGAAATAGTTTATGTCTCATCGTTCGAGCCACCAATCTAAATATTTACCCTAAATTGAAACCTGTGTTTTTATGGGTAATTATTCTGCAGATGGCCCATCAATATCACAGGACCTAAGTCAAAACAAGTGGAAATCTGTATTTTTTTATGTTTTTTTTGCAGATAGTCATAAAAATTTAAATACCATTTTCAGGCAATTTTAAAATAATTAAAAAAATAAAATGGTAAACATGATGATTGGCAGTGTGCTAAAAAAAGTGTATTTTTTTTGCGTGTATGTTTCGTTTACCCCCCAATGCATATTCATGTGTGTTTGAGTCCTAGTTCAAATATATCCGGTGCCATTTTTGTAAAAAAATACCTGAAAATAACAAAACAAAAACTGCTTTTTACTTTATTGCAGTGGGTATACTTCTGAAATAGCGGTGAGGAAAGCGTAGAATCTTTCTTTAATTCCTGTTTTGGCTAATTTGAGAAAAAAGTCCTGGTAATACTTCAGTTTAGGGGTGCATGATAGGGGACGCTGTTTCTGGGCTATAATTTAGGTGTCAGACGTCATAAGGTGAAGCCCCTCATTTTGAAAGTAAAAATGATAATTTTTGGTCGAAATAGCCTATTTCAATAAATGTGCAGAGCCGATCGCACATTTATCAAAATAACAAAGACAATAGCACCACCTAATTTAGGCTATTGCCGCCAAAAATTAAAATTTTTGTTTAGTATATGAGTATATACTGGGGTGCTGTGCCCCCAGACCCCCCCCCAATTGATTGAAACTCAGGATCATCGTAGGGGGGTCCCCTCGCAGTGATATCTCCCCCATGAGCAATCCCCTTGAATTTACTCAAAAAGGTGAAACATAATAATAATAATGTTATTTATATAGCACGTTTATCACTAGTTGCCAATGTGGCTAAGTTTCAAAGGTGCTGGGTATAGTACATTATAGGAACAGACAGAACAGATTACATTTTATAATTGAAATAGATATGTTGAGAGAATTCTCTTTTCATAGAGTTTTCTTTTCTAAGTTTGGAATAACTTTGAAAATTTGTGGGTAACCACTCTGTCAAATATAAGAATAAGAAACATATGAAATTTAATATATTAAATAAGTCTCGAGAGACCTTAAGGTCTAATGGATCTACACAAAAAGTTTGTCAATATCTTAAAAATTTGTGGATAACCAATATGTCAGATATAAAATGAAGACATATATGCATTCAATTAATCTAATAAATAAATTATGGTATACATTTAGTTATTGTTGATCTACAAAGATCTCGTCTTGGATTGGTATAAATTGGTTATATACCACAGTCAGTAACTTAGCATTAGTAGAGTTCAATTGAACCCTATAACTTATAATCAGATGCTATAGCTTTTGAGTCATGGTTGTATGCTGAGAGAAACAGGTGTGTTTTCAACCTTTTCTTGAAGATGTCAACTGAGGAAGCACATTTTATATACAATGGCAATTCATTGTAATATTTAGGGGCAATATATGAAAAGGCTCTACAGCAGTAGGAATTTTCTCTCTCTACATAAGGAGCAGTCAGATGAGTAGGGTCATCTGAAGCCCGGAGAGCCATACTACAGTTCAAGGAATAGTTGGTAATCATCTCTCAAATATAGTATGGCTCTCCAAATTTAAGTGCCTTAAGTGTTAACAAGCAAATTTTAAACTTAATGCGTGCTATTATAGGCAACCAGTGCAAATCAAACAAGTAAGGAGAGGTACTGGTACCAGGAGGCAGATTGAATACCAATCAAGTAGATCTATTTAGGAGTGATTGCAATCTTTTCAGTTCTCTCTTAGGTAGATTAACAAATAATGAATTGCAGTAGTCAATATGAGAGATTACAAAGGCATATATCAGAATCACAGTAGTTTTCTGATCCAGATATTTAGTAAGCAAAGAGATTCTTCTAAGATGGTAATTGCAGACCTTAATTATATAATTAAAGTGGTCAATGAAAGACAGTTTGCTATCAAAGATAATGCCAAAATACCTGAGTCTGAGTGATGAAGATAGCTTACTCTGTATTAAGGTGATCCCTCCAGGGAGAGAATGAGTTCTATCCTTACTAAAAAGTATAACTTCAGTTTTACCTTCATTAAGTTTCAGTTTTCTACCATGCATCCATAATTTTACGTCATTGAGAAGTGCATTTACTTTAGATATGGAAGAAGAAAGATTGGTGATGGGAACATAGATTTGGACATCATCAGCATAAAGGTGATAGCCAACTCCATGTGCCTTCATAATATTAAAAAAGTATCGGACCAAGCACTGAGCCCTGTGGGACACCATATTTCAATTCCAGTGGAGATGGCAATGAGTTATTAAGAGGGACCATTTGTGTGCGTCCCTCCAGGTATGATTTGAAAAGACTGAGTGCCTTTCCTTTGATTCCAGCTTTAGCTAAGTCCATTAGAAGTAATGTATGATCAATGGTATCAAATGTAGCACTCAAATCTAGAAGAACAAACATAGATGAGCTGTGATTTTGGAAGTTATACAAAAGATCATTATAAATACAGCACAATGCAGTTTCTGTTGAGTGGTTCTGCCTATAAGCAGATTGAAAAATTGCTATATGATTGTTACTAGATAAGTAAGGGGTTAACCGAAGCACAATTGCCTTTTCAATGACTTTTGAGAGAAAAGATAAATGGGATATCGGACAATAACTTATTAATTCATCATTATTTAACAATGCTTTTTTTTTAATAGGGGCTTTACCACAGCAATTTTTTCAGACTGTGGAAAATTGCCAGAAGAAAAACATTTATTTATTATTGCAGTAAAAAGGGTACAAGATGCTCTATGGCACATGGTAATTTTGAGAAGTTGAATGTATCAACTTCACAGAAGGTTTTATTTACAGAGTTCAATATGGAACTAGTCTCTGAGATAGAAATTGCACTGAACTCATTTATTTCAGCAAAACAATTGAAGTAGTTAGACATATCATTAAGATAAAGATCAGAATAGTTATTGATTGAGACTATATTATCAATTTCCTCCCAAATATTTTGAGTTTTCTGTATAAAGAACTCATTAATACTCTATGGGCTGAGTGAATATCAGGAATTTGAGGTTGATTATTACCTAATAGTCTATTTAAGACCAGCCAAAGTTTAGATTGGTTAGAATTGCAAGATATTATTTTATTCTTGAAATATTCTTTTTTATCTTGCCTAATTTTTTGAATAAGATAACTATTTGCATTGATATAGTCCAATCGTGCCTTGGTAGTTTTTAACCTACGCCATTTGCGTTCAGCTTGATGACACCTTCTTCTTAGATGAGCAATTGAGGAATTAAACCAAGGGCTCTCATCTTTTACACATATGAACTTACTGACCAATGGGCAATATTTATTAAATATGTCAGAAAGTGACTTTTTGAACCTGGAAACTAAGTCATCAAGACTATGGTCATAATTCTGAGACAAAGCCATAACAGAGAGGTCCTCCTGTATTTGATTAACATTGATAGAATCATATGATCTGAATTTAATACTTTTTACTTTTGATTTTACCTTAGGAGGAAAGGAGAGACAAAATGTAATCAGAGCATAATCAGTGAAAATGAGTTTATAGGATGTATTGAAGTATTTAAATTTTTACTTGAGTACTGGATTACAAGATCAAGCACATGACCCCCCATATGAGTTGGGTTGTTTACAACATTAGAGCAATTATTAGAGTTTAAGACTTCAATAAACTTGTTGGAGTAGGGCTTGCCTTCAGGATAATCCATCCAGTAATTGAAGTCTCTGCATAGAATAAGGTTAGGAAGGTTGGTCAAATCACCCAAGCAATCATTAAACTGGTCTAAAAATTGCAAATTAATTCCAAAATTGTCAGAATGGTACATTACAGCCACATGAAAAGGTTTGACTTGGGATTGAAAATAGTATACTAGTTAAGATTTGATATGAGTTAGTATTGCAGAAATGTGAAAGTTTTTTTTTATTAAAAAAGCAATCCCAAAAGATAAGTGTAACACCACCACCACCATGGTCATTAGGATTCTCTGACCAAGGAGAATGAACAAATGAGTAATTGGGTGGTAATGTAGCATTGATAATATCTTTATCTGCATCGTGAGTCCAAGATTCAGAGATCATTAAGAGATCAAGAAAGTTCTCTGATAAAATTTCACATACATAAGACATTTTATTTCTAATTGATCTTTTATTTATATATCCACATTTAACAGATGTACCTTTACATTTCAAGATATGTAATGGTTCTGAATCAATATTAGGGTCACCACAATGAATCGATGGATTGGAGGAGTTTTCTAGTCATTCCAATGTATGACTAACATATTTATTTATGACATGAAAATAAATATTACTACCTGAACATGGGCGAAATATTATGTGGCCAGGACCGGGGAACAGTGGAAGCGAGCGGGTGATGCAGATCTTCAGGTTTACCCTTTCACTATTATAATTGAGCCGCACTTCTTTTAAATGAGACCACGATGTATAGAAAAATCTATTAAATTGATTGATGAATTAACACAAGTCGTATTGAAGTCAAACAAATTGTATTCACAGGAATCACACTCTTTTAACTGGTCGGTTGCAGGGTTGCCAATGTTTGAAATAAGGTTTGAAACAGCGCCCCTTATTGTGCGCCCCTAAACTGAAGTATTCAAAGTCCCATTCAAAACTGATTTTTTAAAATAATGGCAATCGCTTGAGTCACTTTAGTTTTTGTACATCTAAACTCATAATTATCTTTAATCTCTAATGCCTGACCACAAACTTCACAATCGATTTTAACTTTAAGCAAATTATGATTGTCCCAAAATTTTAACAACTTTTCTCAATCTGAAAAGAAAGTAGAAAGTTTGATAATATATGAAGGGCAAATTGCACACAACAAAGCCAGGTTGAAACTAAATTTGCTGCTTAAAAGTTGTCTTTGCTCTACCCAAAGGCTCCACAAAAACTAGTTCCTCTAAATGATCTAGCTAAGTATATTTAAATGTGTAAAAAAGGTAATAAAAATAGTAAAATGGGAAAAAATATATTAAATAAAAATAAATACAAATGAGGATAATAAAAAGACATTAAGTGGAAAACAAAATAAAATTCACTATTCATTCATTTCTGATGTCAGACCCCCCCCCCCCTCCCATCCCCCATAATTTGCAAAAAGATTATGATTGCAGAAATGATTTGCTTAAATCAAAATGTTAAAAAAATGTTAGATCATTATTCTATCAAAAATTATGATTATATATTGGGGGGCTGTGCCCCCCAGATCCCCCCAATTGATTGAAACTAAGGATCATTGTAGGGGGCTCCCCCGGCAGTGATATCTCCCCTTTGAGCAGTCCCCTTGAATTTACTTCAAAAAGGTGAAACATATTGGAACAGGGATGAACTATTTTGCGGCCCATTGGTTGTGCTGCCAATCTTAAGGGTTTACCCATAAAAATTGGGTAATTATGTAGACTATGGCTGGATGCTATATTTAGCCATTTTTTGGGCTAATTTTATTGGAAGCCCGTGTTTGTTTATGTTTCGGTCAAGGCGCTCATTGGACTGTAGTGATCGGATGTGTTTCTCAGTGAGCTCTCTATTCAGTGACGTTTTTTCATTTTAGATTTTTTGTGTTTATATTTAAGTTCGGAAAGATAGTTAACTTTGAGTTTTAAACATAATACTAAAGGAATTTTTAATTATATTTTAAATTAAATCATGAAATAGCTCCCATTTGGTGAAATAGCTCCAGTTTGTTTATTTTTCAGAGTGGCTTAATTTTCTCCCCATTTTTGTTTACACTTTTATAGATTGTTTTGAAAAGTTTTTCAGTTTGGCTGTTGCTTTGGATGAAGTGAGTATGCCTTTTGATGTAAGCAGTGTGTATGTAGTTTGTGATTTTTGTGGTGTTGAAAGAAGAGCAAATATAGCTGAATGCCCGGTTTGTTATGTGGCTTTGGTAGAGGAGATGAGTCAGTTGCATAATGAGTGCAAGAGATTGAGTTGCTGAATGAAGTGAGAAGGGATGCGAGTGTATGCATGAAGAATGTGGCTGGGACCAGGAGGGTGGAAGATAGGCCTAGACTAGGGACTGGAGAGAAAGAAGTGACTGATGTGAGTGAAGATGAATGGTGGGTGAATATGGATAGAATAGATAGGTTAGGACATTTTAGGTCTGTGAGTAAGAGGGACATGGAACCTGTTAGGGCGACTTAACAGATTTGATGCCCTGAGAGGGGAAGAGGTTGAAAGTGATTTGTCTGATGTGGTTGTGGCAGAAAGTGAAATAAGTGGTAGTTTAAATGAGAACAGGAGGGAGGGGAACTAGGAGGATGACTGAGGTGCTTGTGATTGGCGTCTCTCAGATTAGATATTTAGATAAGAAGTTGAGTGCGAGCAAATGGAAGGGAGTGAGAGTTTGTTTGCCGGGTGCTGGTGTAAATGATGTCAGAGGTATGATAGTCTGGGTGTGAGGGAGATGCAGTTGTGATTACACATGCAGGAGTAAATGATGTAAAGAAGGTGGGTTCATGTGAGTTAAGAGAGAAGTACAAAAGTTTAGTTGAAGGGATGAGGGAAAGGTCTTGTTTCAATTGTGCTTCTGAGATTGGATGTCAGGATGTAATGGTTGTCTTGTGCAATTGGACTGAATGAGTATGCGAAAGGCCTGTGTGAGGAGTCGGGATTAGTGTTTGTAGATGATTGGAATAGGTTTTATGGGAATAAGGCATTATATGCATTGGATGGACTCCATCTAAGCCAGGCTGGGGTTGACGTGTTGTAGCAGGAGTTACTTAGTGTTGTTGGGTCTTTGCAGGTGGGAAACTAGTTACTGATAGTGGTCAGGGAAATAGAGTACAGGGTGGGGCAGGGAAAGGAAAGAGATGCAGAGGGGAGAGAGTGGAAGGTATATATTCTAAAAGAGGTGCTTCAGGGATAGGAGGGTTGAGTTGTCTTTATACCAATGCTTGTAGTCTTAGAAATAAGAAGGATGAGTTATTTATTTATATTATTGGTGAAGATATAGATATAATGTGCAATGGAATCATGGGTTAATGAAAATAAATTTAATGACAACATGAGTGAATTTGAACTACAGGGTTATGATATGTACATTAGTCAAAGGAAAGATAGGATGGGTTGTGGGTTGATTATTTATATCTGAAATAGCATTTCTTAAAATCTAAATAATCCTATAAAGCAAGAAGAACTTGAGTCACTGTGGATAGATATTCGGTTCAGTAAAAATAGGATAATACACTTGAGATCCTTTTACAGACCACTTGGACAGACTGACTGTATTGATGAGCTAATGATCAGGGAAATAAGGAAAGGATGTGAAGTAGATACAGTTATTCTTGGTGACTTTAATTTAAATTCTGTGGACTGGGAAAATATGATAGTTGTAAGTTTCTAGAATGCTTTGAGGATAATTTTTTGACTCAATTTATTAATAAGCCAACAACGGGTGCCAATATCTTAAATCTGGTTCTTTCAAATGATGATCACTTGGTTCAGGAATTGATTGTCGGGAAAGCATTGGGAAATAGTGATCATCAGATGGTTCATTTTAACTTGGGAATAGTGAAAGGTAGAACATCAACAAACTCCACAAAAACTCCAAATTTTTATAGGGGAGATTACGATAAATTATGAAACTTGCTAAATCAGATTAGGTGGGATATAGAATTCAGGGAGAAGAATACTTATGAGATGTGGGACACTTTTAAGGATATACTAAACATAGTCCAAGAGCAGTGTATTCCAATGAAGGCTATTAGCAAGAAATGTAGGAAGTCTTTGTGGTGGAATCATGAGATAGCTGGGAAAATTTTTGAGAAGAAAAGGGCATACCAGAGATTACAGAGAGAAAGTACTTTTGAGAATTTAATTATTATAGGTCAACCAGAAATGAGCTAAATAAGATTATTAAGAAGAGCAAAAGGGCGGCAGAAATTAATTTAGCTCAAAATAATAAAGATCCAAGAAAATTATTTAGCTATTATAGAATTAATAACAAATCTAACAGTAATAAAATAGGGCCTATTAGATATGAAGGGGTTTTGAAAGAATCTGATGAGGAAATAGTAGAGGTTCTTAATTATCATTTTTCTTCAGTATTTACACAAGAGAATCAAGATAGATTAATTGATGATAATTCTAGGTCAAGGGAAGTAGTGTTGAATACCATTAATGTGAACAGGGAAATAATTAAAGGGTTTATATTGAAGTTAAATTCTAGTAAAGCATTCATTCTAGGTTACTCAAAGAAAGTGTAGATAGTATTGCAGAAGCTCTTGAGAAGATATATACTAGATTACTAGAGTTTGGAGAAATACCTAATGATTGGAAATTAGCGAATGTAGTGCCAATTTTTAAAAAAGTAAGTAAAGAGGACCCAAATAACTTTAGGCCGGTAAGCTTAACTTCAGTAAGTAAAGAGGACCCAAATAACTTTAGGCCGATAAGCTTAACTTCTATCGTTTGTTAAATTCTTGAGAAGATAGATAAGAAGAGGATTTCTGACCATCTAGAGTGTGGTAGGTTAATTAATGATGCTCAGCATGGTTTTAGAAAAGGTAGATCGTGTTTAACAAATTTACTGGATTTTATGGATTATGTATCTAAACAATTAGATAAGGGAGAGAATGTTGATGTAATTTACTTAGATTTTAACAAAGCTTTTGATAAGGTTCCACATAGGAGACTAGTTCACAAATTAAAAATGCATGGGATATGTGGTAATGTTTTTAATTGGGTAACTGAATGGCTGAAAGACAGGAAACAAAAAGTTGTGCTGAATGGGGTGAGGTCACAGTGGAGGGACATTATCAGTGGTGTACCTCAGGGATCCATTCTAGATCCTTTATTATTCATAGTTTATATAAATGACCTTGGGGAGGCTATAAATAGCAAAGTATCAATTTTTGCTGATGACACTAAATTGGCAGCTGTAGTCAAAGAAGTTGAGGGTAGTTTTAAAGTGTAGAGTGACTTAAATAAGTTATTAGCTCTGGCTCCGAAGTGGCAAATGACTTTTAACCTTAAAAAATGCAAAGTTCTTAACATGACATGGGAAGGGATAATAGGGAATTTAGCTATGAAATGGTTGGGCATTGGCTGAATTCAGTTGATGAGAAGGACATAGGTGTAGTAGTAGATAGGTCACTGAAGTTTTCAAAGTAGTGTATTGAGGCAAAAAATAGAGCAAATAGGGTGCTAGGATACATTAAGAGGAATGTTAGCTACAAGAGTAAAGAGGTTATCCTTAAACTCTACAACTCTTATGTCAGGCTACATTTAGAGTACTGTATACAAGCATGGTCACCATTCGCCCTATGCCAGGCACAGTGCATTATTCGGTTGTACGCATGAGCCCGGCACCTACCTCAGTCACTAACAGCTCTCACTGCATCTGCAGCTGATTTAAATGGTACCTATGCCGCTGAGAGACGCCAGTCAGACCCTAAGCCATTGGGGTTTAGGGCTAGGAAACTCATTTGAGAGTTAGGTATAGCTCTCAGGCCAGTGCCATCCCTGGTTCTTCCCAGGACGCTGTAGCGGGCCCGAAAAATCGAAGGAGAATGAAACGGATTGTATATACAGTCCCTTTACTTACAAAAAAAAGCACAATAATATTTACAAAAATATGGGGTAAATATGCACACAATGAGCCTATTTATATATAAATAAAACAATCCTATCAATCAAAAATATATATACAAATACTCAAGAAGAGACAGCAAATACAAAAAGGGACAACAAAAAATGAAGAGATAACAAAAAGAGGAGTTATCTTACGTGGTACCACAGTTTACGATTTGCCGGCCCCCCGGGGAAAAATCTTACCGGCAGTCACTCTTGTGACAAAAATTGGGTATGTGCGTCTTATGGGGCCTGGCGCCTCTGAGCTCAATTTTCTTCAAGATCCAGTCACTTTTTAGGCTATTAAAGCCCTCCGCAATCAACTACTATTAGAAGACTTATCAAGTTTTATTTAAATTTCTTCAAAATGTTTTTTATTCCAGTCGCTCTTACAAAATGCAGGCAATGTTTATTTCTTTCTTTACTTGAGTGCTGTCTCAGAAAAAATATTTAACATTTAGTAGCTGAGAACCCTCCCCCCCCATTTTAATACAACATGTAATCAAATACATATGTACAAAAGAAAATATAATAAAAAAAAACCCATTCCCACTCACACACACATTCTTACAGAGGGAGGGAAAAGGGGTGTGAGAATGGCCCTTCATATACAGTCACATTCGCTCCACCACAACCTCACCCTGGAGGGCACCACCTTTGGCTATTTGTCGTCACTCCTCCGCTACCAAAGCTTGTACAGTGTCGGGAGTATTGCCTTCAACCTTTTTGGATCATACCTCGTATCACGCTGGAACTGTGCCAGTCTATACGGATGGCTCCAAATCCCAAGAGGGGGTCGGCTTCCACGCCATATCCTCTCTGTTTGAAGTCAGTGGGGCGCTGCGTCTGTCTTCACAGCTGAGCTGGTGTCAATACACCACTCGATATGGGAGAATATGCGATGTACCTAGTTTAGAGACCAGATTGTAATCTTTAACGACTCACAAAGTGCTTTTGGGGCATTGGAATCTCCGCATCCCCTAGCTTGCAATATCTGTGATGCCACATGCTGCTTGGCAAAGAAGATGGGAGACGGTTGAAGGGAACTTAAAGTTGTGTGCCATTGCACCATGACTGTTCTCATGGACCTACCCCAAAATGCTGGGATGACAGGTTGCTTTCTGTCTTTCCCGAGTTGGACACACTTGCGGGATGCACCACCATTTGATGGAGTACTCACCAGCGCCCTGTGAAGACTACATTGTCACCCAGACTGTTTGGCACATTCTTGCTGAATGTTGCATTCTGGGCGATCTTCACGCACGTTACATGTCCCAGTACTGGGATGGGTGGGGTCGCTACCGCCTGTCCCTTGTACTCGGGACAAGTTCATGCACATTGACTGGTGGACTTGTCGACTTTTTTGGGGAGTCCGGCCTTTACCCCTTTATTTAACTAGTTTTTTTTTGTTATTTTTGTAGGTCGCACATTCTTGTGCTGGGGGAGGCGTTCCTCCCCCCGATGCTGGAGCTTGCTTCCTGCCTTCTTCCTTTTTATATTTTATTGAGTTTTTTTTAAGTTACTATTTTAAAGTAGCCTAGTACTAGGCAGTGGTAAGTACGGCGACTTATGCCCAAGGAGGCAGTCGCCAGATGAGATCTTAAAATTAAATTTTTGTTGTTTGTTTTCTTCTGCTTTGTATGTTTTTTATTGGAATTTTAAAAGTTGCCTAGTACTAGGCTCAATTTTTGATTACTGTGACTTATGCTTATGATGGTAGTTGCCAGATGGGTGATATTAAATTTAAAAAAAGTAAAAATGAAAAATATTAGACATTGCTATTGAGCTTGACCTAAACAAAAATTTTATGAGGATCGCTGTTGATCATCCTCTACCTCATCTCAGTTAGCACATAGTCAAAAACCAGCACAGACAAATTGTATGGATATAGAATCATCCCTACCATCAGATCGAGAGAGGTATCTCAGAGTTTAGCGATTATGGAGATTGGGCCAGTCAGCCAAAGTAGGTGGCTGACCACAGCTCTAAGGTTTTGCTTATTGCATACTTCCAAACATGGACTCAAAGGAAGGAACCTCAAGAATCAAAGAATGATTCTTAACTTTACAGTGGGAGTCTACATACCTAACTGCTTCAATATCAAGTTAAATCCCACCATCCCACCTGGGTCAAAGGAAGCTCCCAGAGAAGTCAGAAAGATGTGCTAAAATTAGTAATGCCTACAGTGAAAAGGTCAGCTTGGTATGCTCACTCTGAGGTTGCGTTTCAGGCCATGCTGTAAAGTGAGTTGGAGAAAGGAGGGAGGCATTAACTAGGATACTAGAAATCAGAGGCAAAAAAGATGATAATACACAAATAGGAGACTGCAGAGCAGATCTAGAAAAATCCTCATGTTAATCAAGATTCAACTAAACTATCAGAGCTTATTAGTTGGAACTCTGGAGTGACTGAACCACTTCGGACCTCCCCCCTCACTACTGATAAATATATTTGTCCATAACATGATCAGGATAAAACTATAAAAATAGTTGCGTGTAGTATCCAAATCACAATTTTCTAATAATGCATTTTATTTAAATTTTCAGACTAGTTATTTTAAGAACATAATAACAGTTTGTTAAATAAACTGAGCAACTTCCAGCATAAGCATGATTTTTAACAAATTTTATACATAATCTGGTAAGTTTTACTTTTTTTGCTGATACAACCTACAGTGCATATCTCATAAGCACTTGTTAATATGAAATACAAATAAAAGGAGGAAAAATACATTTTTCTAGTTTTGGTCTTAGTCCTTTGTTATATCATTGAATTTGTAGTTTTATTTCTTGCTGTTTGTAAGTCATATTTTGGATTTTATAAGCCTTTTAGGAGACTGAGCATGGATGTATCATTTTTCCTAGGAGATAACTTCAGGCTATTTTTCTACCCTTGTTGTTTGAAGACATCTGACATGTTTTTTTTCTATTCCCTCTAATTTAAGTGGAGGCAGCCCATATTGAGTGTAGTTAGGCATTGGATGGAGTCTCGATTCAGTCCAACTTCACAGTGGCTGTTGTAACTCTGTACATAACTGTGATTACTCCACATTGACCTATTGGTCCCTACTGATAAATAAAAGGCCTCAAAATGGTCCCACCTCAGTGGTAAAACCCTAAACACCTCTTAATTTGTAGCCCAAGCTTCTTTTTTTTCAAATCTGGCAGCACTCAGGAGTGATTTCACTGCATGTAATCTGGCAGCACTCAGGAGTGATGTCACTGCCAGTAATCTGACAGCACTCAGGAGTGATTTCATTGCAGGTAATCATTTATAGAGGTCTCCTACCTAGATGGTTGATATTAAAAGATGTTCTGAGATTGTTGAAAGAAGAGCAGGATAGGAGGAGATAATTAAAATTGATATAAGCAAAGTCTTTATACCTTGATATACCCAAAATTACTGTTTTGATAAGAATCCTAAAAGAGGGGGGAGGGGAAGGCCTATAAGAGAGAACTTTATGAAATTATAATTGAGTTTTGAGAGTTTATTCTAGTTTTTGCATTTATGTAGGGGAGTGTCATGACCCTAAATGGGCCAAACAACCTCTTGTTAGGATGTCAAGTGATTAGGATAGGTAAATTTCAGGTGAGGCACTTTGAAGTAGGGCATTGTGCAGCTATGAAATATGTGTCTGCATGTTTTATGGGGTTGGGTATGGGGTGCTAATAATTGAGTTTTAGTGGGTAGTAGGGATGATTTTTTTCCCCTCTTGAGGTTGGAATAGGAATGGAGGTGTGTAGTGGATGTGAGTGACAGAGCAGCTTGCTGAAAAACTGTCTATCGTGTTTAGGTGATCTTTGATGGGGAAACTTTTTGCCTTAGCAAGGTGGGGATATATATGGGGTGGTTTTTATGTACATATTTGTGGTGTGGAAGGTAGTGTTTTGAAATTTTTGTATCTTCTTTAGATTTGTTAGATATGGATGGTTACCCCAGGCTAGGGACCATTAGTGAACCTCGATGCAGGAAACTTTCTTCATGGTTGTAACCACTTTCCAATTCAAATATTTTCTGTGGTGCTACCAACTGAGAAACCACCCTGGTGGTGTTTGGAGCATGTACAGTTGTCTGATTTCTCTGTCCTTTCCAAGAGTTTAGGTCGGTGGATAATAATAATAATAATAATAAGTCTTTTGTAATGCGCTCTTCAAGGCCTGAGGCCTTCCCAGAGTGCATGTTGTGCTGAGATGAGAATGGAAATTCAAGAGGGGGGAGAAGGCAATACTGAAAAGATGCGTTTTCAGGAGATGCTTAAATGTGGTAAGAGAGGGAGAAGACCTGATTTCAGCAGGAAGAGCATTCCACAACTTAGGGGTGCAGATTGAGAAGGAGCAGTCCCCCATTGAGCAGAGGGATGACCGAGGAATATTCAAAAGAGGTGCATGTGATGACCGAAGGGCCCAAGGGACATGGTGTGGCGAGAGGGCAGAAGAGAGGTAAGATGGGGCCTTGTTGTTTAGGGCCTTAAATGTGAAGAGAAGTATCTTGAAGTGAGTACGGGATCTGACAGGGAGCCAGTGCAGTTCATGCAGCAAGGGTTTTGAGGGAGAGAAACGAGGGCGACGGAGGAGAAGCCTGGCGGCATAGTTCTGTACAAGTTGAAGGGGGCGGAGAGAGGAGGATGGCAGATTCACAAGCAGTGAGTTACAGTAGTCAAGGCGTGAGGTGATGAAGGCATGGACAGCAGTCTCAAGACTTTGGCGATCAAAGTGATAGCGAATGCGAGAAAAGTTACGAAGGAAACATAGAGAGGATTTGCTGACATTGCGGATATGAGGATTAAAGGAGAGATGCTCATCAAAAACAACACCCAGATTCCTAACGCAATCAGAGAAAATGATAGTATTACCGCCCAGAGTAAGCGAGGGAAAGAGAGATTTAGATTTTTTGACGAGAGCAGGGGTGCCGATGAGGAGGACCTCAGTTTGGGAATGATTAAGCCTGAGGAAGTTGCTAGAGAGCCAGTCAGAAATGGAGGAGTAGGCAGCCAGGAGGTCAGTGATAGAGTAGGCAAGAGACGTGGGGGATGAGGAAACGAAAATTTGAGTGTCATCAGCATATAGGTGGAAGGATAGACCGAGATTACGGAGAAGGGAACTAAGAGGGAGAAGGTAGATACAAAATAGTAGAGGACCAAGGACAGAGCCTTGTGGCTCTCCAAAGCGAATGGGGGTAGAGTCGGATGAAACGTCGTCAATCACAACGGATTGGGTACAAGACGAGAGGTAAGAGTGGAACCAGTCAAGCACGGTGCCTGATATGCCGAGGAAAGAGTGGAGACGATCGAGTAGGACAGTATGGTCAATAGTATCGAAGGCACAGGAGAGGTCGAGTAGAACGAGGATGGAGACACAACCCCTGTCCGTGGCTCTTCCTAAGCAATCAGACACATTGAGAAGGGCAGTTTCTGTGGAGTGACCTGACTTGAAACCAGATTGATAGGTTTCATCAATGTTACAGGCCACCATGTAACTGTTGATGCGTGAAGCAACCACTCTTCAGAACCTTAGAGAGGAAAGGAAGTTGCGAAATCGGGCGATAATTGGAAGGAAGAGGGAACAAGTTGCAAGTGAAGTGTTGAACAGGTGAAGAAGCGTTGGGAGGATAGCAGGCAGAATTTTACATAACAGTTTAGGTGGAAAAATGTCCTTTGGGGAGCCCGATTTCTTAGAACGCGAGAGCAGGGCTGTAATCTCCAATGCGGTCACAGTGGGGAAAACGATAAGCAGCTGAGGCAGGAAATCAGGGAGAATGGCAAGAGCCAGGACAGAAGGCTGAGGGAGGGAGGCACGGAGGTTAGTGACCTTATCTGCGAAGAAATTCGAGAGAGTAGCAGGGCTAATGGGTGAGGAGACCTGGGCTGGGGAAGTAAGACGGGAGAGCAGACGGAAGACGGTACGGAGATCATTTTTTATTATCAGTAAGCAGATTACGTGAGTAGGCTTCATGAGCAGATTTTAATTTTGCCACGTAGGAAGCTGTCGCAAGTCGGAATGCCAGCGAGAGAGGGGTCGTGTCTTGCCCATGGGTGCGAGCCTTTCTAAGGACTCTTTCATTGGCACGCATGCACTGCCTAGCACGCAGGAGTTCCATAGAGTACCAAGGGGCACGGTGACAACGGGAGTTCGAAGGGGTGACAAGGGGAGAGTGGGCATCAAGAAAGTGAGAAGGGGTTGCTCCAAAGAAGAGAGAATCTGGTCAGGAGAGGCAGAAGCATCAATGGGAGGAAGTTTGGAGGCCACATCATTAGATAGGGAGGGAATATCAATGGAGGCAAGTCGACGGAAAGGCTTAGGATTATGAGACAGCTGGGTAGGTATATGGAATGGGATAGAGAAGTTGAAGTTGATAAGGAAGTGATCTGATATAGCATTGGACAAATTTGTAGTCGTCAGGTTGGAAATAAGACTGTCAGAGATTACAAGGTCTAAAATGTTACCGTGAGAGTGGGTAGGGGAAGAAACGTGTTGGGTGAGGGAGAAGAGATCAAGGATTTCAGAAAAGGCTTTGAAATTAGGATTGTGGCCAGGAAGGTTGAAATCACCAAGGATTAGCAGCGAACCAGTGGCGGAGAAGCCAGCGAGGAGGTTACTAAATTCATCAAGAAAAAGCTTGAGGGAGGAGCTGGGGGGGCGGTAGAGGACTAAGATAGTTAGAGAGGGGGTGAAATCAGAGACATTGATGAGCGCCTCAAAAGAAAGAAGAGGGGGAGAGGGCAGATTATTCAAAGGGAAAGAGGCACTGTGAATGAGAGCAACTCCACCACTGCGAGAGGTATGGGAGTAGATGTAACGATCAGGGGTAGCAAGATTTAAACAGCAAGCAGAAGGGGCAAGCCAAGTTTCCGTGAGTCCAAGGAGAGTGACTTGAGTGTTAATGAGCAGGTCATGAATGTAGTCAGCCTTCTTTGAGAGGCTTCTGACATTGAGGAGAGACTCTGAGAGAACGGGTCAAGGGGCAGGTGAAGAAGAATCAGGGCTAAGTGGGGGGGGGGGCTTGATTCAAGTAAAAAAGTTTTCTAAGAGCAGGAGCTAAACGGAAGCCACGTTTAGTCTGGCGGCGGGAATGAGAAATTCCCAATGCATTAATGTGAGTAAGAGTGTTTTGAGAAACACTGGTAGCAGTTCCATTGAGGGCAAGAATCGTTAACCTATCAATCATAGTGGCTAAGCGACACAATAATGGGAGAAAAGCAAATTGACTATATATGTAGAGTGGCTTAAGCGACACAATTACGGGAGAAGCAACAATCGAGACAAAATAAAGAGTAATCGAATAGTGTGAACAAATAAAATTATGATAGAAACAAGAAACGAGGGAAAAAAAAATTAGTGACGAATCAGAATTAACGGTCGGTGAGGGAGGGGGAGGCGTGGGGGGGAAGACAGAGCGGAGGTATCAACGAGGCAGCTTGAAAAAAGCACAAAAAAGCAACACAGCAAATGGTGAAAGCACAGGCAATGACACTGCAAAAAACAAAATTAAAACACAGCACAAAAGATAACTTGAACCGTAGAAAGAGCCACAGATAAGCGCATTGTTCTTCACCAGCAATCTCATTGCTGTGGGCCTAACTAACATTCTTAAAATGTCTGGTTGTTTTGTATGCTCTCTGCTTTCTATAAGCATTGCGTGAATTTGGTCAAGCTAGGGCTAGGTTCCAGTATATTTCGAAGCATGCATGCTGCTCTTCTTGGTGGGCATACATATCTTCACTTAATGGGAAAACCCCACTTGCAGAGGTGTGAAAGTGAGTCAAAAGGAACCAGGGCAAGTTCTCCTATGATCATCCTTCCTTTCATTAAGGAGAATTGGACTGTAATCTTGGAGTCTGCATCATAGTGGAGTATTTCACAAATGCTTTCTCCACATTGTCTAGTGGGGATGCTACTCTGCTATCATTCGTTGCATGTTGTGATATCTCTGAAGGCTGCCGAGACTTTACCTCTAGAAGTGCAGATTCCACCAAGGAACACAATGGCTAGTTCTAGCAGTTCCCAGTACTCATCACGTGGGTGGTACTGTTGGAAGTAGCCTTGGCAGAGTTTGAGGACGTTGTCCACCAGTCCTCCTTGAGCTGTCCTGTACTGGTCTTGATCAACAAACTGCCAGAACTCTCAGAAACGGACAAAGACAGCGATATCCGGACTTTTAGATGCTTCTGGGATGAAGATTGAGAAAACAGCTTCCAGCAGAATTTCCAGCACATGATGGCAACAGGCCAGATGCAGCAGATCTCAACCAAGGATTTGCTGCAGTTGAATGCACACTCCACCCTTGGATCCCATATTCATCGCCGTTGTGTCAAAGCACAGCCCTCAAATTCGATCGGAAATAGCCCACTCATATATAATGGAATGGTTGGTGTTTGCCATAGGCTTCGCTTTGCCATTGGTGATGGGAACTGCGAGGATCTTCTCCACGCCTTCTACAGAAATGAGGGAGGGCATAAGTTTTCCATCCCAGTGCAGTGTGAGCGGTACATGAGAAGCAAATTTTTTTTTCATTTCTGCAGCCTTTTCCTGGCGATGGTCTTTGCTGCTGATTGATCGTGCTTGCTCTCAATGACAATTCTCCAGCGTTCCCTCCCAGCTCTTCCGTGAATGGAAGCAGCAAGTTGGCAGCTTGACAGTCACTTATGTTGGTCCGGTCCAGAGCAGCAGAAACTTGCGGCGGGGAGATGATTTTCTTCTATGATGGTGCACGGCGGTATCACTCTTCAGATGAAGCGGGTGAGGTCAAAGACTCGAGTTCAATGGTGGCCTGCCTTTCTGCGAATGTTTAACTTTCCTTTGCAGCTTGACTTCTTTCATCATTCCCCCATGCTGTGTCTGTTTCTCTTTTTCCACCCAGGTCTGATCCACACTGCCCATCTTCCCCTGCCTGCCTGGCTTTCTCTGAGCTTCAAGGAACTCGAGGTCCTCCTTGATCTCGATCAAGTACATGGCGTCGCAATGTGCTACATCGAACAAATTTTCAGGGAAGCAACGAAATTGGCTCGGTTTTCTTCAGCTTGCCCTGTTGTCTGGGATTTTGATTTCTTCAATCTGTTGTACTCTTCGTGCAGATGCTGTACTTTCTTGATATCACACAGATCAATGGTCGGAATATTCGCCTTGGAGTACTGATGTTGAACTTTGAGTGCCATCTGCCAAACTGAGAATGTTATATCATGCGGGTTTTGCGTGGTATTGCAAAACAGACAGGACTTCTTTACGGTTTGGGAGAACACTCGATGGCAGCTGTTGAGTTTTTGAGAGCCATAACATGTCAGTGGACCTCATGGAAGACATCTGTAAAAAAGAAAAACACAAGTCAATAAACAGGAGAATAAGGCGGAGATCTCTCTGTAACATAAAACAATACTGAAACCACTTCTTGCACTGCAAAACTGTACGAGGCGGGACCATGCCTTTGTTGTATGGGGTGGTGCAATATGGACAAATTTAAAAGCGTCTGCGCGACATGACTTAGATTTTGTTTGTAGTGTTTCCTCATCAATACACATGAACTGCCGGGTTCTGCGTTATATTCCAAACACTTTTGATTTTTTGACTCACCCTAATGTTTGTTCTGCTCTCAATTCAGTGCAGACACAGAATCTGGATAGAAGGTATCTGCCCAGACTCCTGGGGGATGGCTACTGTGCTTGCTTTACACAAACCTGGAAAAGATCACGCTACCCTAGCCAGTTTTCACCCGATTTCTCGTAACCTCCTGCATGTGCATGTTGATGGAGAAATTGACAAATGTTAGATTTGTCTTCTTCCTGGACATCAGAGGCCACCTGTCTATAGAGTATGGTTTTCACAAGTTGCACTAGACATCAGATGCTCTATACTGGCTGCAGAATGCTATCTGCAAGGTGTTCCTTCATAGACAGCATTATGTCATGGTGTTTTTCAATCTGGAGAAGGTCAGTCCTTGCAGCTGCTAGGCAAAGAAGATTTGGGAATGCTTAGGAGAACTTAAAGTTGCATGCCATTGAGCTGCAACTGTTCCCATGGACCTATCCTCCAATGCTTCAGCAGCTTCAGGTTGCTTTCTGTCATCTTCAAATGGATGACACTTGTGGACGTACCACCATTTGATGGAGCACTCCCCTGCACCTTACTGTGATTACTGCATTGTCGCTCAGACCATTTGGCACATTCTTGTTGAATGTCCCAGTCTGGGAATCGTCATGCATGTCACCTGTCCTGGTCCTGGGACAATAAGGGTCAGTACTGCTTGTCCCTTGTACTTGTGGTGAGTTCATGCACACAGGCTTGTGGACTATCTGAAAGCCATTTTTTTTTACTCTTTGATGTTGGTCACATGCTCTTATGCTTGACGGTGATGGGCCTCTTCCAGCCGCTGACATGTGCTTCCTTCTTGTTTTTGTTTGTTATTGAGTTTGGCTTTGATTGTGGTCTTTAGTTTTTATTGATTTTTTAAATATTTTTCATTTTTATTTGTTTTGTTTTATAATATAGCCTAGTATTAGGCTAAGGTGTAGTTACGGAAACTTATGTCCTTGGTGGGTACAAACAAGGTTGTTGGTTCAAGATGTTTTAAATGGATATTTGAAATGTGTTCTGTGCTTTCAGCTTTAGAGTTTCTGTGAGTGAAGTATGTGTTTAATTTGTGTAGGTGTTTGTTTTTTTCCTATTCTGGCCTGTGGGTTGTTGGCTGATTCTGGAATAGTGGGTCATAAACAGATTTTATTGATCAGTTCACCTGGGTATTTGGTTTGCTCCTGTAATGAGTGATTTATGTATGGGTAGTGGTTGAGTGTTTGTATATTTTTTTAGTATTGCCAGGGTTGTAGGCTGTTTCTCTTGTAATTGGTTGTTTGAAAGTATTGTTTTAGCATTTGTACCATTAATATAGTTTTGTAGTCAAAGGGCAGGACCTGTCCAATATTTTTTTTCATTATTGGGCAAATGAAAAAAAAACAACTCTTGAGATACAATTATACATTAAAAATATTTAGAAATATATGTGCCACCTGTCTCTTTTCAATCAGGCGGCATAATGTCCTACCGACTAGCATGCCACGGAAGGGACACTTCTGTATCAGAAGAATGTAGATATTGAAGAATCCTGTGTTGTGTACAAAGAATGTGGGGATGGAAAAGAGTGGTTATGTGATGGCTAGGTTCGTATGAGCTTGTCTCAGACTCAACACATCATCTGATTGGTGACAGCTCCTTGTCAGTCCAGATATTTTTTGCTTCTGCACTCTCCAGGAATCAAGCTTAGTACCTAGGTGTGGAAACCTAATGCTTTATCCATTACTGTAGTGACAGTCCATCAGGAGTTTTAATAGGTAGTTGAAATTGTGTGTTATGGTTATGTGTATAGTTGTTTGCTGTGCTCATATGAAGTTTACTTAAAGAAAATCTACTTTGCAGATTTTTAATTATGAAGATGCCTTTTAAGTTAAGACTGCGCAAAACTCGCCATTACAATGTGCTTTCAAGAAATGTTTTGGTTCTGAGTGTAGAACTTATTGATAGAACCACACTCGAGTGTACTTTGTCTGCTGACTCCACTGGATTGGATTGCCTTCATAATGTTTGTCAGAGACTTGGACTACAACAAGTAAGTTTCCAGATCCTTAAAACTATTGCTTCAAACCACTTCTCTACAGATTATTGTGTGTGAACCTAAACAAAACATGTGTCATAGCAAAGAAGTTGCCAATGCTTAATTTTAGTGTCTCAGTGAATTAGGTTGTTCCTTACCAATGAAATGATCCACAAGGGGATGGTATGGTTAGCATTGGGAAACCTTGGTATGTTCCTTACCCATGAAATGATCCACAAGGGGATGGTATGGTTAGCACTGGGAAACTTTGGTATGTTCCTTACCAATGAAATGATCCACAAGGGGATGGTATGATTAGCACGGGGAAACCTTGGTATTTTCCTTACCAATGAAATGATCCACAAGGGGATGGTATGGTTAGCACTGGGAAACTTTGGTATGTTCCTTACCAATGAAATGATCCACAAGGGGATGTTATGGTTAGCACTGGGAAACCTTGGTATGTTCCTTACCAATGAAATGATCCACAAGGGGATGGTATGGTTAGCACTGGGAAACTTTGGTATGTTCCTTACCAATGAAATGATCCACAAGGGGATGGTATGATTAGCACGGGGAAACCTTGGTATTTTCCTTACCAATGAAATGATCCACAAGGGGATGGTATGGTTAGCACTGGGTAACCTTGCTGCAGTTGATATCTGAAGGCCTGCCACCTCTTACACCTGGTACCTGACGGAGCTGCAGGTCCTCCTGCCTGATTGCAAATTAATCCTTTATTCCCTGAATTAATTATTATCAATCAAAACATGTTAATTACATTTATCGTTTCTATTAAGTGGTAAATAGTTAATGGCAAACAGTGCGCCAACCTGATGCAATCCTTGTGTGAACCTAAACAAAACATGTTGTACTCATCACATTCACTCGCTAGACTCCACACATGTAATTTCTCTAGCTATAAGCCTTTATTTTCTATGTGACGAATTCATCACATACGGGCGGTTAAGGAACACCTGTCACTTGGTTGATTTGAACTCTTTTACTGGGCCTGGGGAAGATGTTGATGCGCTTTCCCCTCACCTCCACTTAACACTACTTTACCTTTTTTATTTGTATTATTATTACCATTATTATCATTCTTATTGCTACTTAATGTTATTTATTTTTATTAGTATTATTATTTAGTATGATTTCTATATTATTTATTATTAGTATTTATTATATATTATTTATCATTTTATTATCATGGATTATAATTATTATTACTAATATATTATTATTTATTATTATTATTTATGGCTATCTCTTCAACTTTTTCTAACCACACTTTGTATCAGGAGGATGTTTCTACCTAGTCAGAGTTTGGTCCGGTAGCCATGGTGCCTTGGTGGACTGCGTGGCATCCTGGGATCACCTAGCACCAGGATATGGTAATAATAGGTGATCACCCACCCTACTCGTTAGTGAACCTGCCTATCTCTACCTCTCTTTATTACATACCCGCCTACCCCTTTCCACACTTGCTCTCCTATCCACAGAAGGTCTGGCTACCCAGCGTACTTTTATTCTCTTATGATCTTTAGTTGGGTGCCATTGTATACCCTGAGGCCCCTACTTGCTGCATGGGCCAAAATTCCACTGGCTATGGCAAGTATTAGGTACAGAGTATATTGGGCTATCGACTCTACTCACCTTCCTCCAGTACACTAAAGGTGGCTATGCTGGCACCATCCTTTATGGTTAAAGTTCCAGGGCAATTTGACCTAATTGGCAGGCCAGGTTGGCAAACCCCATGAATGCTGGACCGGACTGATTGTGTGTTATGATCACATCCTGGAGACTTTTCTTTTAACCTCCCAGGTCATTGGGAGGTCAGAGTATCTACTTTCCATGAGGCTCTTTTTTCTCTTTCTCAGACTATGGTGACCACGGAAGGCAAGAGTGGGAAAGCGCAGGGAGAACTGCTTCCAAGTGCAGCTTCAACCTCACTATGTGTCAGGGAGGACAAGGAAATTTGAGGCAGCCATTCCACTGGTGGAGGGGCTTCCCTCTCAACAATGGAGTTGCTCATGGGCAGCTCCACCCCCGCAAATGAGGCTGCCCCCCTTCCCCGTTTGCTTTCTCCAGGGCCATTCCAATATCCCTCACCCTTTTCTTTGGAGGTGCCCTTGGGCGACTCCATCTCGCTACCAGTGGCAGTCCCTCCTTTCCCATCACAGGGGGCCTGGCTAGAGAGAAGGCATGTGGCGCAAAATTGATTGCTTAATAGGGCCAACCCCCTTAGGGGGGCAAGGGATAGCAGTTCCCATCAGTCTGTGCCCCCTAACATCCTGCAGGGGTCGACAAAACATGAACAGACAGTTCCCAATTGGGATTAATTATGCCTCTTGAGGGGATACCCACCACATGGACCCCTCACCCCCAAGATGAACATGCTGCCCAGAGGTGACAGCCTGTAGGGTAGGATCTTCCATGGAGGTTTAGCACGTGGGCTAGGTGCTAAACACCGAACCTAGATCTGCCCCTTTGCAAGTTTCTCTTTATGTGGCTCTGGACCCCAAGGACTCACAAAGAGAGGAGGGACCTCTTCCCCCTTCTCCATCTCAGAGAAGGATCTTGCGGAGACTGGTCATTCCAGCCTAGGGGCTCCTTCTGGCAGTGGAGGGAAGTGGGCTTATTCCCCACCCTCCCTTTCCCCAAAGAAAAGGAACAAAGAGGACTATAGATTCTTTTCCCTCTGCAGGAGTGGATGGGTCTGCTGCTGTTTCAACAAGTGACAGGGCCAAGATTGGTACAGGACAAGACCAAAGTTGGAAGTGCGCTGAGGAGAGAATCTTTTATGTAGGGGCCCCTCATTGAGAGACTACATGGCTTAAAAAGCTTTCCGGATATTCACTCATTGATGCCAGCATATTGGATAATGGCAATATGATCTATCAGAAGAGAGCATTAGCTATTTTGATCTGTAGACAGCTGAAGTTGACCCCTTTCTCGAACAGTAGTCTTGGTATCGCTACCACATGAAAGTATTTGTGCCACTGCTACGGAAGTACTACTACTGCCACGACTCTGGCCATAGTTTGTCAATTGTAGAGAATCGCAGCCACTTCCTCAAAGCAATATGGACCATATCTCCTGGAAAAGGAAATCCTGGCCATTCAGACTGGATCGTCTCTCTTTTCGTGAGGCAAGTCCTCGGTCCTTGCACTGCCTGGGATGTCTTATGCCTCAATTTTTGAAAAGGCACCCTCTGCTCCTACCCCCTTCAGACCTATGAGCAGTGTCATTTTCTGTGCTTAATCAGGAAGAACCCTTCTACAGGTTCTACTCACCCCAGGCACTTCCTTGGTAGAGCTGGTGGCACAAAGGTTCAGACTCATCCTCAGTTAAAACCAGAGCTCCCCTCACTCCCACAGCATGACGGTTTCCTGTAAGGTAAAACGGCTGTGTGCCTACAACATTCATTAGACTCACAGGAGACAATACCCCTGAAGGTGGTTATAAGGCTGCCTTCCGTGGTTCCTAAAGCTGCCCCCTGAAAGGAGGACAGCACCAAAGGAGCTTTAGCCTCTATGCCCCCACCAAAGGCTGGACTGGGTAGTTTGGAGATGGTGGATCCTCCAAAAGAGGATCCCTGTCTCCAAGCCGCACTCCAGTTGTGCACTATTGATATATATCACGTCTAAAAAAAATTGTTAAAACTAATACCATACAAAAAACTTCAATCCTCTTAGATCTGCATAACCACATTAGAAACGCTTCATTACAAAAAGTCATGAGGCTTATTCAGGTATTTGCAACACATTGGTAAATTGTTACTGGTCATGAAGAAACACCGTTTGCAACTGCTTTTGACCATATTTCACCTCAAACGTGTAGTTTCTGAGCAAATATTCCGATTTTTCCAACACATTGTGTTGTGACCACCTGAATAGGCCTCCTATTGTGAGCTGCAACATAAATTAATAGGGCTTGTTCCCTTTTTCCCCCACAGGATGACCACAACAACTTGTCTGAATGCACTGCAATTTGGTTGAACTTGATAGGAGATGACAACATCAAGGAAGACATCAGGAGTGAAATCAAAAGGAGATTTGATGAAGTTGCTACACTCCAACACCTACTTAGCTATTTAATTGACTATTGATGGAATGATGAAGAGGATGAAAGTAAGAGGCTTCCATTGTCAGCAGAACAGGAAGAAATGGCACGCAACTTTGTCTTTAATCATAGCGAGGAAAATTACACTCTGGTGTTGGCAGCATATGAAACTGCAGACTTCCATATTTCCTCCAACAGCATTTCACAAATCCATTCAAAAGCTGTTACCATTATAGTACTGGCAGTATATTGAAAAGATAGCAGTCATGATGCCAGTGATAAAGATGTGCACTTTGATGATGGTTATTTCTATGCCAGCACTGGCATAGAAAGGCTTTCAGTTCAGCTGCTCTTATCCACACCAAATTAAGAAATCAACTGAGCAACAGGCGTGTTGCAAAAGGGTGTAAGTGTATAGATACTTTGGGTGGAAAAACAAAGTTGAAAGTGGTACCAATGAGTTGGAAGATGAGATAGGTCTTGTAGCAAACATTGATTTCACTGATGTGGCTTAATTAATGAACCAAAATAATCATGTGCAATGTAGAAATAATTACTAGCTATTAGGCCTTAGTTTTGAACATCTTAGAAATTTAGAATCTATTTTAGTTACAACTCACATCACATACAAAGGAAATGTTTGCTTTATTTTTCATTTAATAATGTTAATAATAAGTTGTTTTATAACTTTTATTCCATAAATGAGTTTTTCTCAGAACCTTTTACCTAGTTTTTCCCAAGTTATTCCCCGGGAAGAACTCCCTTGCCAACCCTGCATCCATGACACCATCTCAGAACAAACCCCTCTATACCGATATACATCAAGACTAACTCCTCCTTATATTACTCCTTAACTCCATGCCTTCCCTAACAGTGGAATATCACATACACACCAATTATGTTGCACAACACCTTCACAACCTGTCGTACAACTTAGTAGTGTTTTTCATACCCCACTAGATGTCCTTACAGTACCACAAACACCTATCACAACATTCCAACCACACAAACTGTCCAAGATGGATCCACAACCCCCAACCTCCCTAAACACTAGAGTGGTTCTTACCTATAGGAGGGAAATTTTTTCCCCCAAATTTCCCTGCCGCACCCACTCATATTTTTCCCTTTGATGAGAAAACATGGTGGTGCAAATTTCAGCTCAATACATTAATATTTACTAGTGGTGCCCAGCCCCCAACTCTGAATTCTAGTAGTCCAGGTCCTCCCCAGTCTAAACCAAGTATTAGTTTCTTGAAGCAGGGGTCTGCAGCTCTCTCCTCCTCCTTGGTCAGGAGCTTGTACTCTGGAATCATGGAGACTCCTTTCTCTGCAGTGTCGTTGGTCACAAACAACACATATTACTTCCTCTGGGCTGTTTATTGGAAGAACCTCTTCTCTTGCCATGTGGCCAGATCAGTCCCCAGGACATCATCATCAAGGCTAAACCTTTTGAGAGATTCCTTGGTCCTCTTGGAGATGAAAGATGAGAGTGTCCTCTGCTGGATATTGCGTAGATTGAGCAGTGCTCTCTTTACATAATCGTCATGGCCCTCCCTCTCCAGCTTGGCCACTGTGGCCATCCTCTGAAAGCGGGACCCCAGTGTCAGAAAAGGCCAGAGCCACCAGGTTCTCTGACAGGTACCAGAGTTGATGGCAGAACTTCTCTGAAGTGGCTTTGGAGATTGCTGTATTAACCCCTGCCTATTGAATCAGACTGTTCATAAGGACCAGGTCTCAACAAGGAGTCTCCATCAGAATAAGGCTGGAGAACCAAGCTTTCAGGTAGACCGTCACATTGAAGAGCTCCACCTCTCTCATTCCTTGCTCTTCATGAGCCATGAGCTGGATTGTGCTTGGAACAGCCAGATCTTGATGCTGTAGATGGCTTTGGACAGCCAGTGGGCATGATGGTATGATCCGGGTGCCATGAACCTAACACCTTGCAGGAAACTTCCCCCACGAAAATGAATGCAAGCTCCAGGAACTCCCTATAGTCATCTTGTAGGTGGTGATTGGTCAGCTGGGAGGTGCCAAATGATGTGACCTACTGGGGGCAGGTGCTGGCGAAAACTCTCATCCTCGGGTGTTGCTTGGTAGGCTGTCTTATTGATGAATTCCCATTGAGACTTGAACCTCTTGAAGATAAGGATATTGGAACTATGTGGAGACAGGATCAGCTCCAGGATGTGGTGGTGACAGGTGAAGTAGAACAGCTCCTGACCCAGCTTCTGCTCAATGCAGAGGCAAGCCCCTGATCACCTTCCTGTTTTGGAGGTAGTCATATTGAAGCACATTCCTATGACTCTCCGAGATCCCCCACTCCTGCAGGGCTGTGACGATGGTTGAGGCTTGGTTCTTCCCTGTCCCTACCTCCAAGCAGCTTGGGAACTCAATAGTTTCTCTGTTTACTCTCCGACACAAGGATTGGGAGCCTGTCCACATGTTCTTTGGTGGTGAGCTACCATCAACTTCCTTTCCCAATGAACCACCAAGGGAACATCGGCAACCTTGAGCGATGGATGTCCGATTGATGTTAAAGTTGGCGATATCAATACTGAGACTTGGCAGTTTCTGAGATCAAGATGGCAGCTTTCCTATCAGACATCTTAGTGCACTCCAGAGTTGAAGCCAATCCAGGGGACATGATATTTTTTCCAGCTCTCTCTGGCAGCGCAATATCCAGAAGGTTCCGGTATCTCTTCCGCTTCTAAGGCCTGAGGGGAGGTGGTGACAACCATTGGGGGCTCCCCTTCCTTCTCTTTGCTGCGCTGATGGCGCTGCTCCTCGAGGTCCTTTTTCTTCTGTGATCAGGCCTCCTTTCTAGCCAGGACCATGTCCACACTGGCCATTGATCCCCTCCTTCCTTTCTCCCTCTGTGCCAACAGGAACGGTTTGTCCTCCTTGATGGTTATCAGGTGTAGAGCATTCTGGTGAACCATATCCAAGAGGTCGTCCAGGTCATCCTTAATCCTTCTCTCTCTGGTGCTGCACTGCAGACTCCTTCTTCTTTCCCTTCCTGAGAGATCTCCATGAGTTGAAGATTGCCTCCAGCTTCTCAATAAGGTGCTTCTTTAGATGCACAGGAATTCTGGCCTTATCCCAGAAGGGAAGAGCAGCGCCAACCTCTCCCGTAGCTGATTCACGAATGGTCTTCTCTTCATTGTTAAGGTGGAAAAAGACTTGAAGAACATGTCTCTTGGAAGGAAGCTTGTTCCTTGGTAATGGTTGAGGAAGGCTTCCCTAACAAGTATATCTCACACAAACGATTTGTTGCCATCTGTGAAAGTGAAAAAAAATGCTCGGTCAATGAAATTCCGGTGTCCACTTATCCACAAATGGATACATTATTATTATCATTAATTAATAGTGAACCCTCATAAGGGATAAACTTTGGACACCCGGCACTACCAGTAAACAACATTCAATTTGGATAACATTGTAGCCATGCTGTTTCTACACCCGAGGAACATTTTTGAGGGGTGCCTGGCAAACTTTACAAAAATTGAAAAATAAGGACCACCCTACTAACACTCTCCATGCTTCGAACTCCACTGGCCAAAACATTTCATCATTAAGCCCTGTCAATCTGACCCAATGCTGTGGAAGATTTTCCAAGGGATGCTACTGACTGGCCATGATATCAGCCCTGAAAAAAAAAAATTAGGTTGCATTGTCTGTCATTACATAATTCAATGATAACTGAAGCTGGCTGGCTACATTCTGTAATGAAGATTGTCAGGAAGACTAAGATTGGTTGGTCTCTTTGGGGTTAAGAAAAAGAGCAATATACAAGGCAACTGATGAAATTCACTCAAATACTAAACAAGAAATTAAGTGATTGGGAATACAAATGAACTTTGCATTTTATAACCAAATACTGTGAGAAGGGGGCGCATTCTCCATGCATTCACACAAATCGCACATTGATAATACAGGAAATGCATACACACTCACCTGGAGTAAAATTCCACAAAGAACTGTCCCACTGAAGCAGCAATGACTGTAGGAAGCTATCATAAAAGCTTGTGTCCCCATTTCCTCCTTAACAGCAGCTGGAAGTGTCTGTATATCACCAAGCAGGGAACCCCTTCTACCCTGGTGGAGTTACTTGCTAATCCTTCTACTAAGGGAATATAGAAAGGGTCAGCAGCAGACAACATGGGGCAGAGTTGATCACAGAAGCACCTCACAGTGTTTATTTGTGCCAGACCCCCATGGGAGGGTTGCAGTGAGCCAGCCTTGTTCGGTGGTTTGTGGCAAGGCCGGTGCCAGAAAACTTGTTAACAAACTCTACCACAGCGTTGATCCAATGAGAGAGACCCGTAAAAGACTACAGCAGTCTCCCAGGGAACTCTTAATGGAGGTTGCATTTTCTTGTATTTCTGAAATGGAATTTATTTTGCCTTTTTGTACTTTAAATAAAGCTATGAAATTAACTTTTTCCTTTGCATCTTCCAGAGATAGTTTTCATTGCTCTCATTAGTTAATAAAGTCAATTTTGACTCTCCACAAAGTGGGTGCCAACTTTAGCTTCTCTTTAAGCTGATATGTTGAAAAGTGTTGCATAATGTTTTTAATAGTATGCATAAAAGTTGATGCAATTTTAGATGAGTCATAGAGGAAATATGAATGTGTTGGCTTCATACATCCAAGCACCACATGGTTCATAAGGGCTTCATGTTCACTGTTCTAGTTTCATTCATCCTGCAAGGGGACTTCCACACATTACAGATTGGGTCATATTCAAAATTGTTGTGCAAAATCCTAGTTGGTAGTACCACAATAACTATTTGTGTAATATGTTGGTTAAATTTTTGTTTATTAAATTCAGCAGTCAAATCATGCAAGAACCATACCCTCCTCATGAAACAGGAACATATGGCACCAGAATAAGTCGAGGTATCCCTCAACCAGGCCACCATTGCCCCCAAAACAATCCACACACATAACACAGCATGGCATCCAATCTCTCAGCTCAAATCTCTCTTTCTCAATGCCATTTCACTGGATATTAACCCAGAAGAAACATCCCTCACACATTATAAACGGGTTAATCTGGCAAGGCTCTGCTGCATTCATCATCCAAAAGTTCATACAAATACTGCACCAGCCTGAACAATACAGACTTCATTCAGTCTCTGCTGCCACCTATCATCAGACCCAGTTTATCATATTGGCAACATCCCTGACACAAGAACAAATTGACATTACCTATAGTTACATGGATTATTGGATCTCTGTGAGAACTCTGTGTGGTCAGTGGTTGTTGAAGCTGCCAATCTAATGGATAGGCTTTAGCTGAGGGCAATTTAAGTAAATCAATAAAATTAATTTAATTAATTTGTATATAATTTGCTGTTATTTTAGCCAGAATTCTTTGGGTTACGTTATATGAGCAAACGACCATACCCAAAAGTCAGATGGGTAGAGCTTGATCGGCCCCTGAAGAAACAGCTTGAGAAGTATGCTCAGTCACCAGCCTTATTCTTTGCTGTTCAGTATTATATCCCTGATGTTGGTCTGCTTCAAGATGATGTGACGCGGTGCGTAAATGTTCCTTTAGATATTTTTCAAATTTGCTAATGTCATTTAGGGTTTAAATTAATATGAGTTTTTCCTTAAACATCCTCACACTTTAAAAATGATAATGGCTACTGCAAGAGTAGCCATTATTTCTTTATCCTTTACAACTTCCTTCCCTTTTCCTTCCTTCCAAACAAAAGTCTTACACACTGATTAATGAATGCAACTCATTTTGATTTGTCTTTACCGCAACTTGTAGCTATGATGGCTCTTAAAAATTTTGGGGGTAAATTTGAAGATAAGTTCCTCAACTGCTAATTTATATTTATAGATTATTCGTATATGCATTTGGTTACTGGAAGCCGGTTTTGAGCTGGGCTATGAGTTACTATATAGGGGGCTCCACACACCCTCATATTTCCCCCGCTCACCTTCAGGAACAAGTAGTCCGCCAAAAGATTTTTGAACAAAAGATGAAAGCACAATCGTGGCCGAGGAGCTTATCTTCAACTTTACCCCTCCAAAAATGTATTTTTCAGTAAATTGTGCTTTTTTTAATTAACTTTGTTCACTTGATTAATAATTATAATTACTATGAGTTAAGCCTTATTGTGTATGTATGGTTAATTAGGTGCAAACCTTATTGGAGTCAAATTGTGTTGTGTAAAATTAAATTGGTTGATAGATAGATGGATGGGATATGAGGAAGGTAGAAAGAAAGGAAAAATCAGAAATGAAAGATAATGAATCAGAGAAAAAGGGGGTGAATGTGTGACAGTAGGAGAAAGGAAATGAGTATGAGCATGAAGATAGAGAAAATGTGGAACAAATTTAAGGAAATGGTAGTAGGTAGTAAAAGGGCTATGTGTATGTGTGTGTGCGTGCACACCAGAACTGGAAAGAGGAAGAAAGATTTGGAATCATGTCAATCTTTTAGTGGAAAGTAAAAAGAAGTCATACTTGCAAATGTTTAGCTATGTGCATGAGAATATCAGAGAAATGCGCTTGGATGCATATGAGGTGATTGAAAGTGAAACAAGTGATAAAACAGAGTAAGAATCAGCAAAAGTGTTTGGAAAGAATATGAATGATGATCCTAATGGGAGCAAGAAAATGAATGAGGATCCTGGTATGAACAGGAAGATGAAAGGATCTTGGTGTCAACAGGAAGATGAAAGGATCCTGATGGGAACAGGAAAATGAATGAGGATCCTGGTATGAACAGGAAGATGAAAGGATCCTGGTGTGAACAGGAAGATGAAAGGATCCTGATGGGAACAGGAAAATGAATGAGGATCCTGGTATGAATAGGAAGATGAAAGGATCCTGGTGTGAATAGGAAGATGAATGGATCCTGATGGGAACAGGAAAATGAATGAGGATCCTGATGTGAACAGGAAAATGAATGATGATCCTGGTGTGAACAGGAAGATGAATGATGATCCTGGTGTGAACAAGAAAATGAATGAGGATCCTGATGGGAACAGGAAAATGAATGAGGATCCTGATGGGAACAGGAAAATGAATGAGGATCCTAGTGTGAACAGGAAAATGAATGAGGATCCTGATGGGAAATAGGAAGATGAATGAGAATCCTGATGGGAAATAGGAAGATGAATGAGGATCCTGATTAGAACAGGAAGCTATTCTAGAAGGTAGTGAGAAGAGTGATGGAGAAACCAGGAGAAGAAGAGCTGTGTAAACAACAAGGGCAAGAATGACAGAGTACTTATGGGTGATGAGGAGGACAAAAGTAGATACGTGAATACCTTAATTACTTGTATAATATGGATATAAAAGATACAAATGTAATTAAGATTGGCATTGTGGGTATAAATCAGGGTATGGAAGAGAGAAGCACGCAAGAGGTTGGTAGTGCTCTGAGGGGTATGATGATAGATTCACTGATGCTAAAAAGTGGTGGTAATTCTGTTAAGGAATGGGTCTGGTAGCTGTGTTTTAGAAAAAAAATTGAAAGTGGAAGACAGTGTATAAGGATAAAGGGAAGAAATGTGAAAAAGAATTACAGAGGGATGTCTTTTTAGTGTTGTAGGTAAAGTGTCTAAAAAATCTGATTAGGTGTGTGAGAAGGATAAGTGAAAGATTGAAGAAGGGGGGGGGGGTTAGAGCAGTTAGGTGGTGTGCGGATCAAGTATTTGCTGTAAACAAGGGATGAGGTGTAAAGTGTGTTGGGTTGATGGATCTGGAGAAAGTTATGATTGTGTAGATAGTGAAGCTTTATGGCAGATACTCATACTAGGGATGTATGGAGTGAATGGTAAAGTGTTGGATGGTGTAACAGTATTCATGTGGAACTAGGGTGAAAGCTGTAGTGAGTGGTTTGATGTAAGTGTGTGGGTAAGAAAATGTTGTGTGATGTCACCATGGCTGTTTAATATCTTTATAGATGGAGAACAGAGAATTATGTAGTGTGTGAATGAGGGAAAGGGTGGTGGTAGAAATTGATGAGTGATAGGTTATATGTTGGTATGTGGTGATGATCTAGTGTTGGTGGCTGTGAGTGAGATTGAGTTGGAAATGTTGCTAAAAACTTTTTGACACGGTGTGTGAGAGCAGGAGTCTAAAAATGACAGCGGAAAAGTGTGAGGTGTGGTTTGATATCTAATTCTGTAGTAGCACCTGAACAAGTGTGAACTCTAGGTATCTAGGATGCATTGTAAATGATAGTGGTATCTATGAAGCGCGATGCAACCACAAGATTTTAAATGGTAGAAAATCTTTTGGGTGCAATTTTAGTGCTAGTGAATGTTAAGGATTTGAGTGTGGAATGTGCCAGGAAGCTGCACGTGAGAATGCTGGGGCCAGTGTTGGTGTATGGCAGACTTATGGAAGAAGGATCGATCTTGAGTGAGAGAGAATTGCAAATGGCCAAGTTAAGAGGGATGTTTGATGTGCGAAAGATGGATAGAGTAAGAAACCGAGGGCTAAGAGATTTTATGCTATGAATGAGCTCGTGAGTGCAAGAAGTATTATGGATGTGTAAGAAGAATGGGTATAAATATACTGATAAAGAGAATATAAGTGTGTGTCAGGGTGTGAACAGGGTTAGAAAAGTGCATTTGATTGTGAATGTTTGAGAAAGGGCCACTGAGGAGGGAGTGGCTGATATTATGCATGGATGAGAGTTGTGAGGGTGTGTGGTAGGGACCTTCTGCTCAGCGCTAAACCCTGACTAAGAGATGGTTCAGCACATAGTACCTCATCACTATAAGGGCCTTGAGCATAGGGCCTAAAGGCTGTGGGTAGTTCTGGTTGAAGCACATTGTGGGAAAGTGGTGAATGGTGATGATACCCATCAGTATCGTAACACAATTCTACCATGCCTTTACCTCACCCTCTGGAATGATGGCTTAGGGCCCATCATTCAGGCAAACAACTCTATGGTTCTCCTGAAAGTTTCACACTGTGTGTGTGTGTGTGTGTATGTGTAGCTCTTTTGTGTTGTTTTGTCACAATGGGTGCAGATGTGCCTGTCTGGTGTTTTTTTGTTCGTGTTTAGTTTGGGATGGTAACTTAATGAGAGCCTTCCCAAGGTAGCCCATGTGTGAATGTTGGGAGGGATTTTCCTTCTGGGTCAGTCTGGTGGAATAGCATTAAGGAGGTGGTTTGGGTTCAGAGGTTGGATGGTTTGTTGTTATGCATGTGTGGATTGTTCTGGGTCTTACATAAGCCTGATTATCCAGTTGTGAGATTACTTGGTGTGTGGGATTGGAGTTTTGTGGCTATGTGATAGAAGGGTTGCCAATGTCGCTTTTGCTGTTGTTGGATGATTTGATGGGATTTGTATCTTAGGTTTTTGATGTCTTTAATTCCTGATTTTTGTTGTTTTATCTTTGGGAAGAAGTTTGCTCTCAAAGTGTGCTTAGGGCTGTGTTTATAAGCTGAACTGGGCAACTGAAAAGCTTCATAGCTTTTGTTCTATGTGTTGTTGTAGAGCTTCCAGTTAACTCATTTGTAGGTAGTGTAAGTGCATAGGGGCACTAGTCATTAATTATATAGTCTATTTGCGCAGAGTGATATAAACAGCAGAAGGGTATTTATCTTAGATTAATATGTTGCCTTCTATGTTATTCTTTTACTTCTTATTCTTTCTTTCTTTTTTTTTGTTCTTTATCTTCATGGAGCCCCAACTTATTTTCTTATAATTGTTTCTCTCAATAACAATGTAGACTATTTAAAGAATCTTTAAATATTTACAGAACTTACCTTTATCATTATATTTAATCATCAATAATAAAAGGAGGCTCATCTGTTCTCTGAAAGGGAAAGAGTTATGATGAGAAAAACATTAATTTTTTATATCAACACTTAGTTAAATACAACTCTTGAGGTTATTTTGTATAAAGATTGGGAGATAGTGCACTAAGAGGTTTCCAGTTGTTGTAGCCTAGGTTTGGTGAAAAGAAATTGGTTTTTAGGGAGGTACCTTTGGGGTAGTTATTGTATGGTTTGTGTGTAAAGGGCTGCTTTATGATGAATAGCTGGTTGAGGTTTTATGAGCTTAAGTGGGCTCTTCTGTCTATTTTTGAAATCTAGCTATGCAGGGTTATAGGCACTCTTCTCCAAGACCAAGGGTATGGTACATTGGGAGTCGTTCCACCTTTGGCTCATTGGTTGATGTGGTCTCTTTTGTTGTGCGCTCAGAGGGTTTGACTTTCCAATGGGTCATGTATGATGGAGGTGAAGTGGCAGCAAAGCTGTTGATGGAGTGGATGTTACCTCAAATGTTGTGATTAGGTCTCCACTTCCATGGTTTGTGTCTGTCTCGCTGAAATTGTGTTTATTGTTGTATGTTTTGTGATGCGCAAGTGTATTGTTTCTTGCATGAAGGCTCTGCATAAAATTTTGGTTGATGAGCAATTCATAATCCATTTGTATGTTTCATATACTGTTTGTGTGTAATATGTTGTATTTTTAAGTCATGTGTTTTGGGCTGCAACTCCAAGATCTCATTGAAGTCATAGTTTTGCCAAGGGCACTATGTGGGATGATTGTAACTTTTGATCTATTCATTGCAACTTCTCTTGTGTGAATGAAGATGTTCTCCTCCCCCTTGTAGTTAATCATTGTCTGGTGATACCTCTGGTAGGGGCACACTAGGATCAGCTTAAACATTAAACACTTATTTGCTAGAATGTGCACATTTTCACTTTTGAGTATTTCTATCTTTGTCAAAATTGATCAAGATTCATATATGCCCTTTTACAGCAGCAATATTAGTCTTAAAACCATATTGGAATTAAGGTTTTTAAATGTCGTCAAAAACTTTAAAACAAAAATCCAGTTTAGGCAGTCAAACCATTTCATTAAATTATGAGCAAATGCACAAACCTTTGAAAGATACATTGCAATTAATGTAGTTATGGAGGCTGCCATGCATGCCCAGTTTAACTTTATCTGGCGAACTATAGACCTACATATTGCAGGTATGTATGGCAGCTTTACTGAATCCCTGCATGTCATTATCCTTAATGATAAAACCGCCAGCGTGCTTTTGCTTATCCAATTAAATTACCACAAATCTCTATTTTACTACAACATGGCATCATCTAGGATGCAATTTTGGGAATCCATTACTGAATCTTTTTATTTGCAGGTCGCATTATTTTCTGCAGGTCAAACAAGATGTCCTTGAGGGACGGCTGCGCTGTAACTATGAACAAGCTGTCCTTCTTGCATCTTACAGTCTTCAAGGTAAGGAAAAAGACACCAGGTTCTCAATCCTACAATGAGGCTGAAATTTGGGGTTACCGTTTTTCTCTGTTGCTGGGGTGGGCTTTTGTGTGCCATGTCTTTAATGTCTTGGAGTTCTTGGAGGAAGTGGGCTTCTTCCATAATATTTGACTTCAACACTTCAACCAATTTTCCACAAACTGAATTTAGTGTGCCGGCGCTACCATACCCTTTATGCGTGATTGAGCTCAAGGCAACCCACAATTCTGTCCACCCTAAATTAGCCTTTCATATGAATGGGCTGCTATTTGCTGTAGTATCTCATCCAGTCATGGTTCATCCCTTGGCAGAAGGCCCCTACCATAAAACCTGCCCATGCACACCTATCATACACTATATCATCCACTTCCTTCTCAGTCAGCTCTTTCTCTCACACATATAATCAACCCATGGGTTTACAAGGTCTTCCAATCCTTCTCACGCCATGCCACTAACTCTCGTATATTTTCTTCAAGTCTATTTCCATCCATTCTCTGTATATTCGCATATTACCTCAGAATACTTGTCACAGCATAATTCACATCATAAAGCCTTCTTACCCAGTCATTCCTCATTCTATCAACCTTTCACACACCGAGCACTCTTTCCTGTAAGGGGCGCAGCGATTTGCCATCATGGCCGCTGTGCTGATGGGACTCAGCCCTGTAAGGGGCGCGGCGATTTGCGATCCGGGCCGCCGTGCTGACGGGACTCAGCACCCCGTCCGACCCCAGCTTAGCCTCTTCTTCTTCCTTCAAAACACTTGTTTCCTCGCTTTTCATACAACCTCTCCCACAACTTTCTTTGGTCAGCCTCTAATTTCACAGGGTAGATGCTGACCTTCCTCTCAGCCAACCATCCCGCATCGGGGCTGAGGGGGTGGGGGACAATGTTCCCTAACCCCTGAGCTCCGGTCTGGGGTGGCTGGTTTTTAACAACCTACTTCATCCCAACCCATACCTTCCTCACATCCCTTTTCCTCTCCTCTTCACAATCTATATATTTTACGCCGTGTCTAAGGTGGAGCCGCCATGCCGATGGACTGCTAGGCCACCAGGCGGGAGGGGTGGTCCCAAATGGCAGCGCCTGGCTCTGCCGGCTTGTAAGCACCTCTCGCAGTGCGGGCTACTGCGAGAGGTGTGCGCGATTGCATCCCGTGTAAAAAAGAGGGTCACCATGCCCAATGATGAAGATAAAAAAAAAAAAAACTCAACCCCCAACTTCCCCTGAAACATCGACGGAGCCGCCCTCGGGCAGCTCCAGCAAAAAAATGGAGATTTTTCCCCCTGTGCTTGCACAGGGGACCCTCCATATTTCTCTAACCGGAGAGGAGGCTTACTCCTCTCCTTCGCCTACGGGTGCAGGGGACCATCCCTCACCCCCTTCTCTGGAGGTGCTTTCGAGCACCTCCCTTTTTCCAGCGGCAGTCCCCTCTTTTCTTTCCAAGGGGACTGCGTGAAAGCCAGCAGGCAGCCCTTAGCCAGCCACTCCCCATCAAAGCGGCTCGGTAGGGCATACCCCCTTAGGGGGGAGAGGGAAGCCAGGCCCCTTCGGTCGCTTCCCTCAAAAGACCTGCTGGCAAGAATATTAAACCTTGCCGGGGTTAAGGCCTGTGCTTCCCCACAAAAGACTCTTGACGCTGCCAAGGGGACCTGCGATGTCCTGGGAGGGGATGGCAAACTGGAGGACCCTCCTGTAATAGACATGGTCCTTGAGGAGACACAGCCTCAGACGGTAGGGCCTTCCATGGGGGGGAATCCGGGCTCGGCGCCAAGCACCGAATCCGAATCTGCCCCTATGCAGGGTCCTCCTCAAACGGCTAAGGGCTCCGAGGCAGTACAAGGAGGGGAGGGATCTCCTTCGACAGGTACCCCTACGACTACCAGGACCTTCTCCATTTCGGAGAGGGACCTGGCTGAGGCCAGCCCATCTGGCATGGGGGCTTCTGCCGGCGGAGGTGAGAAGCGGGTTCATTTCCCGCCCTCCTCTCCAAGAAAGAAAAAGACTAAAAAGACGAAGAAGACTCGGGGCTCCTCTCCATCCGCGGGGGCTGCGGGGACGGATGGGTCTGCTGCCACTCTGGCAAGTGACCAAGCCAAGATCGGCACATCCGCCCCCTCTGCCCCCCCCCCGGTTGCGGAGCCCCTGACTAAGACTAATACCAAGAGTGCACAGGGTGGAGCCTCGATGACATCGGGGCCCCTCATTCAGAGGTTACCTGGCGTTTTCGAGCCCGCTGGCTTCAAATGCTTCCTCGCTATTCGCTCCACTGATGGCACCATGTTATCCAAGGGTAACATGATCCATCAGAGGGTAGGATTAGCTAGTGCAATTGGTAGAGAGCCCAAGGTGACCCGTTTCTCGGACGGGAGCCTTCTGGCGATTGCGGCGAATCCCGCCGAGGCGGCCAAGATAAGTGCTCTTCGGACACTTCATAGCACCCCAGTGAGTGTGACGCTGCACTCTACCATGAACTTTGTGAAAGGAGTAGTTTATGCAAGGGAACTCGTTGACTACTCCATTGAGGACATCACCCTAGAGCTGGCCGACCATGGGGCGGTCAAGGTCGAACGTGTGATGAGAAAACAGGGAGGGGCCTCGAGACCCACCCCTACACTCTTCGTCACGTTCGACTGTGACAAGCTCCCTGAGTCGGTGCGTGCTGGTTGGTACCGCGACCGCGTGAAGGCATTCGTGCCACTGCCGTGGCGGTGCTATTACTGTCACCGCTTCGGCCATACGAATCGCTCATGTAGACGTGCAAAGTCGGGGTCACCCGAAGTTTGTGTAAATTGCTCCAAGGTCGCACACGATAAGTCCAAATCGTGTGTGGCCAAGTGTGTCAATTGCGGAGAGCCGCACCCTGCTTCTTCGAAGCAATGTGGTGCATATCTCCTGGAGAAAGAAATCCTGGCCGTTCAGGCCCAGGATAGACTCTCATTCCGCGAGGCTAAGGACTTGGTCCTGGCGCGCCCGGCTCTGCCTGGGACGTCATATGCCTCAGTAGTTTGAAAGGCACCCTCTGCTCCTGGCCCATCCAGGCCAACGAGCACGGTTGTTTCCGGGCACATTCGGAGCCCTTCTGCGGGCTCTATCCAACCTGGGCGCTCCCCTGGTAAAGCTGGTGGCAAAAAGGGTTCATACCCAGCCCCGGCTAAAACCAGGGCTCCCCCCTCTTTCCCTAGCGTGACCGTTTCCCGCAAAGCGAAACGGCCACGCGCCTCCACCGAGTCGTTAGACTCACAGGAGGCAACACCCATGAAGATGGTCGCTAGGCCATCTTCGGGGGTTCCTAAAGCTGTCCCCCGAAAGGAGGACAGCAACAAAGGAACTTCGGCTCCTTCGCCCACGCCCCGAGGTGGAGCGAGTGGCTCGGAGACGGTGGTTCCTCGAAAAGAGGGCCCCCCCGCCTCCGAAGCCGCAACGCCCGCCTAAGGTTTCGAGGCGGAGGGAGGAAAAGACTCGCATGGGAGCCCAACCTCCCCCAATAAATCCTCGAAGGCGACAGCGCCCTCAGCGCTTTGTCCGGCTAACAGCTCCCGGGGTTCTGCCCCCGGGAAGCGTACGGCCATTCCCGTAAGGGGCTTCAGTTCGAGGAGGGCCCCGGCGTCTCCTCCGATCTAGGCCTGGAGGGCATATTCCTTCAATGGAATTGCCGTGGACTCCGGGCCAGCTGGGAGGAGCTGCGGAGGCTCGTCTCGTCCCATTCCCCGTTAGCTATCTTTTTGCAGGAGATCATGCTAGGCGCGTGCCCCCTGCCTGCCCTCCCGGGATATAAGGTTCTTGCGACCCCACCAGCGCGGGATGGCCGGGCTGGGAGATGCGCGGTTTACACCCCGCATGATGTCTCCGTTCTTCCTTTCTCTTTAGATACCTCCTTTCAGGTAGTGGCTGTGCAGCTGCACCTGGATAGGAGGTATACTATCATTTCTGCGTACATTCCACCGTCAGCTGACTTCGACGCGGGGCACTTCCGCCGCGTTGTGGCACGGTTGCTGAGGCCCTATCTCTTGCTTGGAGATCTGAACGGCAGCCATCCTCTCTGGGGAGATTACTCCATAAATCTCAGGGGACAAGTCCTTGCCGATCCGATTGAAGAGCTTGAGATGGGTGTCCTAAACGTGGATGAGTTTACGCATCACTGCCCGAGAACCGCTTTATTTTCTTGCCTTGACCTATCTTTGTGCTCTTGGGATGCACAGCCTGATTTTGATTGGGAGGTGGTCGATGACCTCCATGGTAGTGATCACTTTCCCATTCAAATATTATTTTCGGGGCAACTGCCGCCTTAGAGACCACCTCGGTGTTGCTTGGCGCGGGCGCAGTGGCCTGCATTTCAGGAAATGACTGAATTCTCTATCTCAGTCAAGGAGTTTAGGTCGGTAAATGAGGCCGTTGAGTTCTTCTCCAGCAACCTCATGGCCGTGGGCCTGACTACTATTCCTAGGACATCTGGCCGTTTTGCACGCCGACCACTCCTATGGTGGTCAGCCGAGTGTGAGACGGCCCTCAAACAGAAGCGTTATGCCTACATGCGCTATAAGCGCCGCCCGAACGATTTCACTGTCGCTGAATTTCGTCGGGCTAGGGCTAGGTTCCGGTATATTTCGAAGCACGCCCGCCGCTCTTCTTGGCGGGCATACGTGTCTTCACTTAACGGGAAGACCCCTTTAGCTGAGGTGTGGAAGCGAGTCAAAAGGATTCGGGGCAAGTTTTTGCAGGACCCCCCTCCCATTCTCCAGGAGAATGGGACCGCAATCTCGGACCCCGCGTCCGTGGCGGAATCCTTAGCGACCGCTTTTTCCGCATTCTCTAGCCGTGATGCTGCTCCGCCAGCATTCAATGCACCTCGTGATGTCCCGGAAGGCCGCCGGCTGGACTTTACCTCCAGAGGCGGAGAACCCTTCAACGACAAGTTTACTGTGAGTGAGTTGCGTTCCGCTCTCGCTTCGTGCGCGGACACCGACCATGGTCCGGACGATGTCCCGTACGCCATGCTTCGACACCTGGGTGAGCGAGGCATGGCCTTTCTGTTAGATTTGTTCAACAGGATCTGGGTGGAAGGTCTTCTCCCAGACTCCTGGCGAATCGCTACTGTGCTCGCCTTTCGCAAACCGGGGAGAGATCACTCTACTCCGACCGGTTTTCGCCCAATCTCTCTAACCTCTTGCGTGTGCAAGTTGATGGAGAAATTGGTAAAAGTTAGATTAGCCTTTTTCCTGGACAGCGGAGGCCATCTGTCTTCTGCACAGTGTGGCTTCCGCAAGTTCCACTCCACGTCGAATGCTCTGCTCCGACTGGAAAATGCCGTCTGCGAGGCTTTCCTTCGTAGACAGCACTACGCCACGGTGTTTTTCGATCTGGAGAAGGCCTATGATACCGCATGGCGATACGGTATCATGGAGACTCTCCACACGATGGGGGCGAGGGGACGCCTCCCAATGTTTATATCTGAATTTTTGCGAGATCATCGATTCCGCGTACGGGTGGGGGGAGCCCTCTCCGGCCCAAAGGAGCAGGAAGAGGGTGTCCCGCAGGGTAGTGTCCTCAGTGTCACACTCTTTGCCCTGAGCATCAACGGCATCACCTCGGTTCTGCCGGAAGATGTTCTCGCTACGTTCTACGTGGACGACCGTCGATCTCCTTTGGCTCGGCCCAGATGCCAACTCTGGAGCGTCGACTCCAACAGGCATTGAACCGCGTCTCTCGCTATGCCAAAGCGCACAGGTTTCGGTTTTCTTTGGCCAAGACTAAGGTGGTGCACTTCTGCCGCCATCCACGGCTTCACCCCGACCCAGATTTGTTTCTTAATGGGGTGCGCCTCGATGTGGTTGAGTCGCACCGTTTCCTTGGTCTTGTATTCGACTGACGCCTCACCTGGGAGGCTCATATTTGCAGCCTTAGGGCCTCTTGTACCTGCGCCATGGACATTCTCCGTTCCGTGACGTTCAGCGCTTGGGGCGCCGATAGGGCTACTGCCTTACTTTTTTATCGATCCTTTGTTCGCTCGAAGCTTGACTACGGATTCGAGTTTTATGCATCCGCTGCCGAGCGTTTATTGCGGAAGGTGGATTCGATCCACCACACCGGCCTTCGCCTTGCGACCGGTGCCTTCCACACTTCCCCCATTGAGAGCCTGTTGATCGATGCTGGGGAGATGCCACTCGCTCTACGCCGCGTGCAGTGCATCACTCGCCTGTACGCGCGAGCCCGGCGCCTCCCTCAGTCTTTAACAGCTCTCACTGCATCCGCAGCTGATCTCGATGGTGCCTATGCCGCCGAGAGACGCCAGTCATACCCTAAGCCCTCTGGGTTTAGGGCCAGGAATCTCCTTCGAGAGGTAGATATAGCTCTCGGGCCGGTGGCGCCCCTGGTTCTGCCCAGGACGCCACCCTGGAGGGTACCACATTTGGCTAGTTGTCGCCACGCCTCTGCTCCCAAAGCTTGTACGGCACCGGGAGTATTGCGTTCGACCTTTTTGGAGCACACATCGTGTCACGCTGGTACCGTGACATTGTATACGGATGGCTCCAAGTCCCAAGAGGGGTTCGGCTTCCACGCCGCATCCCCTCTGTTTGAAGTCAGCGGTGCTCTACCAGGCGCTGCGTCTGTCTTCAAGGCCGAGCTGGTGGCAATACACCACTCGGTACGGGATATTAGGCGACGTGCCCGGTTCGGAGACCGGATTTTGATCTATAGCGACTCACAAAGCGCCCTGAGTGCTCTTGGGGCATTGGAATCTCCGCATCCCCTGGTTCGCGAAATCCGTAACGCCACGGTTTTGGCGAGCCAGGCAGATGTCGAGATTATCTTCTGCTGTGTTCCTGGACATGTAGGAATTGCGGGGAATGAGCGCGCCGATGAGGCCGCCAAAGAGTCCGCGAGGACTCTGCGACCTGACCAGCGTTTCGCTCTTCCTCACACCGACTACATGGCAGGAATACGGGCACCTCTTCGGACTGCTTGGCAAAGAAGATGGGAGACCGTCGAAGGGAACTTAAAGTTGCGTGCCATTGCGCCGCGACTGTTCCCATGGACCTATCCCCCAATGCCGCGGCGGCTTCTGGTTGCTTTCTGTCGTCTCCGAATCGGACACACTCGTGTGACGCATCGCTATTTGATGGAGCGCTCGCCTGTGCCCTATTGCAACGACTGCGTCGTCCCCCAGACTGTTCGGCACATTCTTGTTGAATGTCCCAGTCTGGGTGATCTTCGCGCACGTTACCTGTCCCGGTACCAGGATGGGCGGGGTCGCTACCGCCTGTCCTTTGTACTCGGAACGAGTTCGTGCACATTGACTGATGGACTTGTTGACTATTTGGGGGAGGCCGGCCTTCTCCCTTTCATTTAACTAGGTTTAGTTGTTGTTTTTGTTATTGTTTTTGTTATTTCTTTTCATTGTTGTTTCCTGTTTGAATTTTTTAAAGTAGCCTAGAACTAGGCTGTTTGTTTATGGCGACTTATGCCTAAGTGGGCAGTCGCCAGATGGCCCTTTAAAAAAAAATAAAAAATTCTGCGGGCTCTACTCAACCCAGGCACTCACTCCCCTGGTAAAGCTGGTGGCACAAAGGGTTCACACCCAGCCTCGGCTAAAACCAGGGCTCCGCCCCCCTCTTTCCCCAGCGTAACCGTTTCCCATAAGGCGAAACGGCCACGCGCCTCCACCGAGTCGTTAGACTCACAGGAGGCAACACCCCTGAAGTTGGTCGCCAGGCAATCTTCCGGGGTATCTAAAGCAGCCCCCCGATGCGAGGACAGCAACAAAGGAGCTTCGGCAACTTCGCCCACGCCTAGTGGTTGACCGAGTGGCTCGGAGACGGTGGTTCCTGGAAAAGAGGGCCCCCATCGCCTCAGAAGCCGCAACGCCCGCCTAAGGTTTTGAGGCGGAGGGAGGAAAAGACTCGCATGGCGAGCCCACCCTTCCCCAATAAGTCCTCGAAGGCGACAGCGCTGTCAGCGTATTGTCCGGCCAACAACGCCCGGAGTTCTGCCTCCGGGAAGCGTATGGCCATTCCCGTGAGGGTCTTCTGTTCGAAGAGGGCCTCCACCTCTCCTCCGAGCTAGGCCTGGAGGGCATATTCCTTCAATGGAATTGCCGTGGACTCCGGGCTAGCTGGGAGGAGCTGCGGAGACTCGTCTCGTCTGGTTAGCTATTTTTTCTGCAGGAGACTATGCTAGGTGCGTGCCCCCTGCAGGTCCTCCTGGGGTATAAGGGTTTTACGACCCCACCACCACAAAATGGGGGACAGGCTGGGGGATGCGCGGTTTACACCTGGCATGATGTCTCCGTTCTTCTTTTCACTTTACATACCTCCTTTCAGGCAGTGGCTGTGCATCTTCACCTGGATAGGAGGTATACTGTTATTTCTGCGTACATTACACCGTCAGCTGACTTCGACGCGCGGCACTTCCGCCGCGTCGTGGCATGGTTGCCGAGGACCTTTCTCTTGATATGAGATCTGAATGGCAGACATCCTCTCTGGGGAGACTACTCAATAAATCCCAGGGGACAAGTCCTTGCTAATCTGATTGAAGAGCTTAAGATAGGTGTCCTAAATGTGGATGAGTTTATGCATCACTGCCCGAGAACTGCTTTATTTTCTTGCCTTGATCTATCTCTGTGCTCTCTGGATGCACAGCCTGATTTTGATTGGGGGGTGGTCGATGACCTCCATGGTAGTGATCACCTTCCCATTCAAATATCATTTTCAGGGTGGCTGCCGCCTGAGAGCCCACCTCGGTGGTGCTTGGCGCGGGCGCGGTGCCCTGCATTTCAGGAAATGACTGAATTCTCTATCTCAGTCGAAGAATTTAGGTCGGTAGCTGAGGTTGCTGAGTTCTTCTCTGGCAACCTCATCGCCGCGGCCCTGACTACTATTTCCAGAACGTCTGGCCGTTTTGCACGACGACTACTCCCTTGGTGGTCGGCCGAGTGTGAGACGGCCCTCAAACAGAAGCGTTATGCCTACATGCGCTATAAGCGCCGCCCGAATGATTTCACTGTCGCTGAATTTCGTCGGGCTAGGGCTAGGTTCCGGTATATTTCGAAACACGCCCGCCGCTCTTCTTGGCGGGCATACGTGTCTTCACTTAACGGGAAGACCCTCTAGCAGAGGTGTGGAAGCGAGTCAAAAGGATTCAGGGCAAGTTCTCGCAGGACCCTCCTCCCGTCCTGCAGGAGAATGGGACCTTAATCTCAGACCCCGCGTCCGTGGCGGAATCCTTCGCGAACGCTTTCTATGCATTCTCCAGCCGGGATGCTGCTCCGCCAGCATCCAATGCATGTCGTGATGTAGCGGAAAGCCCCCGACTGGACTTTACCTCCAGAGGCGGAGAACCCTTCAACGATAGGTTTACTCTGAGTTAATTGCGTTCCGTTCTTGTTTTGTGCGCGTACACCTCCCATGGTCCAGACGATGTCCCGTACGCCATGCTTCGACACCTGGGTGAGCGAGGCATGGCGTTTCTCTTAGAGTTGTTCAACAGGATCTGGGTGCAGGGTCTCCTCCCAGATTCCTGGCGAATCGCTACTGTGCTCGCCTTTCGCAAACCGGGGAGAGATCACTCTACTCCGGCCGGCTTCCGCCCAATCTCTCTAACCTTTTGCGTGTGCAAGTTGATGGAGAAATTGGTAAATGTTAGATTAGCCTTTTTTCTGGACAGCGGAGGTCATCTGTCTTCTGCACAGTGCGGCTTCCGCAAGTTCCTCTGCATGTCGGATGTTCTGCTTCGACTAGAAAATGCTGTCTGTGAGGCCTTCCTTCGTAGACAGCACTACTCCACGGTGTTTTTCGATCTGGAGAAGGCTATGATACAGCATGGCGATACGGTATCATGGAGACTCTCCACACGATGGGGGCGAGGGGACGCCTCCCAGTTTTTGCGAGATCGTCGATTCCGCGTACGGGTGGGGGGAGCTCTCCGGCCCAAAGGAGCAGGAAGAGGGTGTCCCGCAGGGTAGTGTCCTCAGTGCCACACTCTTTGCCCTGAGCATCATCGGCTTTACCTCAGTCCTGCCGGAAGATGTTCTCGCTACACTCTACTTGAACGACCTTTCGATCTCCTTTGGCGCAGTCCAGATGCTAACTGGAGCGTCGACTCCAACAAGCATTGAACCGGGTCCCTCGCTATGCCGAAGCGCACAGGTTTCGGTTTTCCTTGGCTAAGACTAAGGTGGTGCACTTCTGCCGCCATCCACGGCTCCACCCTTACCCAGACTTGTTTCTTAATGGCATACACCTGGAAGTGGTTGAATCGCACCGTTTCCTTAGTCTTGTATTTGACCAACGCCTCACCTGGGAGTCTCATATTCGCAGCCTTAGGGTCTCTTGTATCCGCGCCATGGATATTTTCCGTTCCGTGATGTTCAGCGCTTTTGGCGCTGATAGGGCTACTGCCTTACTTTTTTATCGATCCTTTGTTCGTTCGAAGCTCGACTATGGATGCGAGTTTTATGCATCCGCACCGAGCGTGTATTGCGGAAGGTGGACTCGTTCCACCACACCGGCCTTCGCCTGGCGACCGGTGCCTTCCGCACTTTCCCCATTGAGAGCCTACTAGTCGATGCTGGGGAGATGCCACTCGCTCTACGCCGTGTACAGTGCATTATTCGCCTGTATGCACGAGCGCGGCGCCTCCCTCAGTTGCCAACTGCTCTCACTGCATCCGCAGCTGATTTTGCCGGGTCTATGCCGCCGAGAGATGCCAGTCATAACTCCCTCGTGAGCTAGGTATAGCTCTCTGGCCGGTGGTGCCCCTGGTTCTGCCCAGGACTTGCCCTGGGAGGGTACCATATTTGGCTATTTTTCGCCACGCCTCTGCTCCCAAAGCTTGTACAGCGCCAGTCTATATGGATGGCTCCAAGTTCCAAGAGGGGGTTGGCTTCCACGCCTTATCCCCTCTGTTTGAAGTCAGCGCGGCTCTGCCAGGCGCTACCTCTGTCTTCACGGCCGAGCTGGTAGCAATAAACCACTCGGTACGGTTGATTTAAGCGACGTGCCCGGTTCCGAGACCCGATTGTGATCTATAGCGACTCACAAAGCGCCTTGTGTGCTATGGGGGCATTGGAATCTCCGCATTTCCTGGTTCGCGATATCCCTGACGCCACGGTTTGGGCGAGCCGGGCGGATGTCGAGATTATCTTCTGCTGGGTTTCTGGACATGTAGGAATTGCGGGGACGTAGCACGCCGATGAGGGCACCAAAGAGTCGGTGAGGACTCTGCGCTAAAGGACCCCCGTTTCGCTCTTCCTCACACCGACCTCATGGCAGGAATACTGGCAGCTCTTCGGGCTGCTTGGCAAAGAAGATGCGCCGCGACTGTTACCATGGACCTACCCCCCCAATCCGCGAAGGCTTCAGGTTGCTTTCTGTCGTGTCCGAATTGGACACACTCGCGGGTCGCACCGCCATTTGATGGAGCGCTCGCCAGCGCCCTACTGTGAAGACTGCATTGTCCCCCTGACTGTTCAGCACATTCTTGTTGATTGTTCCAGTCTGGGCGATCTCCGCGCGTTACCTGTCCCGGTACCGGGATGGGCGTGGTCGCTACCGCCTGTCCCTTGTACTCGGGACGAGTTCGTGCACATTGACTGGTGGACTTATATTATTTTGGGGGGAGGCCAGCCTTCTCCCCTTTATTTAACTAGGTTTTGTTTTTTGTTATTGTTGTTTTCTTTGTATTTCGCACGCTCCTGCGCCGAGGTGAGGGGGACTTCCCCCCAATGCCGGAGCTTGCTTCCTGCTTGTTGCCATCTTCCCTTTTTATCGTTGTTGTGTTTTCATATTATTTTAAAGTAGCCTAGTGCTGCCCAAGTGGGCAGTCATCAGATAGGTTCCTAAAATTGAAAAAAACAAAAAAAACGAGCATTTTTTTCAAATTGTCCATTTACATTAATCTCATGCATGAAATTAAGTATCATACTGTTATGTGGCTTCCTGGCACAATCCATACTCAGATGCTTATCCTTAACCACTGCTCTAATCACCCCAGATACTTTCTTACCATTTATAAACTTGTGGTTGCAATATTTTTCACCCAGATCACTATCACTTACACTGCATCCTAGATAATTAAAACTTGTCACTTGTTCAAGTCTAACACCATATACCTGTTAGTTATAAGGTTCTCAATAAATAACCTAAAGAATGGTATAAAAAGATTGATAGAACAAAACAAGATGGCTGTCAAAAAGGGGAGTGAAATAAAAAGTGTTGAAGATAAGTTAGTCAGTGTGAAGAGGGGCATGATTGTGTATAGACATGCCAATATTAGGGGAGAAGTCTTGGTTAGCCACTATAGAACATAGTATCAGTGATCACTTAATTAAGGTGCAATAAGTGAACTTATAGAAGAAAAGAAACATTATTCTGAAAAATTGTATTCCAATACAAGGGTCTCAATATTGCTTTTATTATATCAACTTAGCAAGTGAGTGAATGTTATTGAAGTTTGGAAACAATACTCGTATATCACATTACCTTACCTTACTCTTTTCTACATTCACTTATCTCTCCTCCTCTCACACACTCTGTCAAGAGTTTTGATTAACATTTCCAAATCCTTTGTACTTTCAGTCCCTATCCTCAGGTCATCAGCATATACCCACAAAGAACCCTTCTTCACCAATCTCATACCACTTTCTCATTCCCATACATACTTTTTTAAGTCCTCCATCCATAAAGATATTGAACAGCCATGGTGCATCACACAACCTTGTCTTACACCCCCATGTATATCAAACCACTCACTGGCTATCTTTCACCCTATTGCATGCATTACATATCTTCCACACCATCCAGCAGTTTACCACTGTCTCCCATACATTTTTACCACCTACCATAGTTCTTCTCTATCTACACCATCATGGTTTCTCCAGATCCATAAACCCAGCTTGAGTCCCTGATGAAGGTTGCTCTTCCCTGGTGCACCTAAGCAAGGTTCCTTGTTTTATTTTTTCATTTTGGGAGGGATTTTTCTAGCTTTTTCATCCTGCCCTCGTCAGGTGTTGCAAGAAGGGGTTCTATTAAAAGAAATTTTCCTTCAGAATTTAAGAGTGAGATTTTTCCCATCATGGTCCTTTTTTTCATTTTGCTTATCTCCTGTGTCCTTCCTACCTTTTCCTACTTTAGGATAGACTCAGTTAGAGGTGAAGGAGGGCATTGGGAATATTTAAGTAAAACACTTATGTATTTTTTAGTAGGGATTGATTACCTCACAAAATTGGGAGTGGATAATGTTTACACCTTAGATTCCTTGCATCATTTTTCACATGCACCTCATGGTAAGTTGTGAGTGCCATCCTGCATGATTTTCTAAGTCTTCTTTCCTCTTCTTTTGGCTTCTTGGAAGCTTCCTATCATTTTCTTTTTATTTGTGTCTTTCTCAATTTATTTTTATTTTTGTCTCTTCAGTTTCTTTATATTCTTTATTCTTGTCTCCTCAGTTTCTTTTTATTCTTGTCTCCCCAGTTTCTTTTTATTCTTGTCTCTCTCCTTCCTTGTTTCTTTGAATGCCAATTCCTATTTTTCATTCTTTTGTGAAGAGAATCTATGAGTGTGTGTTTGAGAAGGGTCAAGGATAGGGGGGGGGGTGCATAAAACCTTCATGTGAGTTAATGTTTGAGAGAGAATGGACTAAGTGATTAGGGAGTGAATGATGACTCCTTACTGGAGGAGATGCTACAGCACATAATAATACCTCATCACTGAATGGCCACCTGGTCCCCTTGGGCTCACCAGCGATTGTCATACTGACCTTTATGTCCATTTCTTTATCTGGTTGGGATCCACCTGGATAAAGGCAAGTTGTTGAACCACTACTACTACTACAATGAAAAGCCAATTTTGTTTGAAAGAAAAGGGAGCTTTGTGCTGTGCTTAATAGGACATAGAAAGGTGGTTGTTTTCTTAATGTCATTGATAAGCACCGATCCTACTTTATGGAAATGCATTAGTGGTGATGGTCATAGCCCTACAAGTGTATCGATCCATTTACAAAACAGCCATGTTCAGGGGGAAGTTTTGCATCAGTCTGGTGTCTTATGTATCTTCCACACAATTTCATATCACCTAACTTTACCACTTTGATTTCAAACCTTTTAGAGCAGGCATTGGCAAACTCTGGCATGCGAGGTATCTATCCTTGGCCTGTGAAAAGATTTTTCCTCTCCCTTTAATCAAGGACATGATCACATTAAAAAGTATATATATTAAAATGACATATTTTCTAAGGATAAAATTTAATGTATTTCTTTTTACGCAATATTTACTGTATCTTTAGAGCATATTGACTTAGGTCTGTTGACAATGTTAAATTATGTACATTGGGCATTATAGTTGCTTGGCACTCAAGACAGAAATTCTTTTTTTTCTTAATGGAATTGGCATGCAAGACCAAAAAGTTTGCTGACTCCAGTTTTTAGAGATTTTCTTCCAAGATGCACTTTTTGCTATTTGTATTTTCCTATTGGTAAAAGTAGATTAAAAATTATTTATTTTAACCACATTGATCAATAACTTGGTGTTGGAAGGCCAACACCATGTTTTTTTTAATAAAATATGAAGATTACCTGCCAAGCTTCTCTGCCCATTCCTCATTGGTGTGGTCATGGTTCGTTCCGTACATTGTATAGGTGACACTGCAAAGACTGTCCATTACCCCTCTACCCTGGAATAAAGTGCCTTCCTTGGCATCATTCTCTTTTGATAATATTATCACCATTCCGTTTATTGTGATCATCATGTTGTGTTCTCTTTCCAGCTGAGTTCGGCGACCATCAACCGGAACGACACACGCCTGAATACCTGAAAGATTTCAGACTCTTCCCAAAGGTACATCAACCTACCTTTGAGAGTGATCAGGGAGATATTCATCCTTTGGTTGTAAGGGGTTGTTTCTAACTCTATTTGAATCCTTTTGTGTTGCGAGCTGATTTGCTAGGTCCTTTTCCTGTATATACATCTCAGTTTGGGTGTGATGACCCTGCAAACGAGCTTGATTTTCACATACCCCAAGTATTTCCCCCATTTTGACCAATTTTTACTTATTTTTACTTCTCTTATGCCTGTTTCACCACAAATTATGTTTAATTTCTCAGCTGGCCCGAATACTCTTGAATTTGGTCTCCATGTTTAATAAATGTCAACCCTTCACCGCTCTTACAATTACCTTGTGTGCCTTCCAGCAAGCTGTGAGTGAGGGTGAGGTGGGATCTCTTTTGGAAGCGGTTGTATGGCAGTATTCCTCACTGGCTAGTCTTGCCCAAGCCCTAGCTGAGACCTATTACATCCTAGAAGCACAGAGGCTTCCAGGCTACGGGCAGGAAACGTTTATTGCTCGGGTAAGTCCACTATTTCAGGTTTTTTGGTATTTTTCTTTTTTGTCCTTGTTATGGTACCTTTCACTCATTGTGAGAAGTATTGTTTCCACTCAGGTGAGCTGTAACCCTCCAGATTGATGATTCCAATTTCATCCTACAATTTAAATTAACACTCTTAATGACTTATCTTTGTATTAGTTTAGTGGCATTTCCTTGCACCACATGCAAATGGTAGGGACTTATTTTTGTTTATTAAATTCAGTTGATAAATTCATTTGAAGAGTAAATAGGCCAAGAGATAGGTCTCCAACATGCGTATTAGCATTCCATCTGTGTTCCATACTGCTTTGAATGTGTGCCAGAATTTTTTCCCCATTTTAAACCAACTGTATGTTGGTGGTTCAAGTTGTACTCCTTAAAATAGGGTTCAAATTCCTATTTTTTAATTGCCTCTTCTCTTTGTGCAATCTTGTTGCTTGTTGATGAACGGAAGTTATGCTGTGTTTAGAGTTGATGAGGTCTGCTTTGCAATCCTTATCATCTTTAACTTTTTTCACTATTTTGCCATTATTCTTCTGTTTCCTTCATCTGTTCACCATTTAATTTTGATTCAGGATTGTATTTAAAAATAACTAGTGACTGCATCCCCATGAAGCTACCAATGAAAGAAGGTAAATGACTGTTGTTGAAAGATTCCTATCTGTCAGCCTTGGAATTATCACAAGTTCTTTCATGTCTTCCATCACCTATACCATGGTTCTTGAGTTTCATGGTACACTCATAGCAGACAGTTTGTCTTTTGCAGGACGAAAAGGGCTGTGAAGTGTACTTGGGAGCTTCCCTCTTGGGCATTGTGGTAGAACCCGCATCAGGCGCCATGCAAACCTTCTACAGGTGAGTTCTGACACGCCTTGCGTTGTCAGCTGCATCGTAAGAACAACTTGAATAATGTGGTAGATGGCTATGTCTGGATATAGTGTTTATGGACAAATGTCATGCAAAGGAGAACTTATTTAAAGTAACTTCCATTGGACACTGAAGTGGTTAAATTAATGCTGTACAGAATTTTAGATATTGGAACAAGAGCTTTTTTGAAATCCTAGATTTTATTTTAGCTTGTAACTTTTAATTAATTTGAAAGTGCCTTTGAGGGGTTCTTCCCATTCGATGGGGTTCATCCACAGATCTAGCACCTGTGTTTTGTCTCAGATATCCAGGTGTCGGACATGGGAGTGAATACTACTGTATCTTGAGTTGTGTCTGGTTCTTGGTGGCAGCTTATGCATATGTCTCTGTTAGACCTGTGCAGAAAGGATGGAGGAAGAGTTAAGGATGTTGTGACTAGCTATGTGGGCACATGCGGCAGACTCAGCATGCTGCTGTCAATCAATTAGCTCCTTACAAACACACATTTTCTGTGTTTGCTCTCGCTAAGATGGGACCTGGTATCTACCCGTGGAAATCCCTTAACTTATTCACTGGATCTATGGGGAAGTTAGGTTAGGTTAGGTTGGAGGTTATGAATTTTGGAAGGGATTTTTTTCTCCTTGAAATTAAAGCAAAATAGCACTGAGGAAATGCAAGAGCTCGGAAGTGGAAGTTCTATTGCAACTTAACCTCATACAGGATACATCCAAGTGGGGTGGTCTCACTCCAGGATTGCTTGCATCCAGGTGGGTTGTGTCATAGCCACTTGCAAAGGATTTAAACACACTACAACTCATTTTCTTTTGCCCTATCCCCTTAAGGGGGTACCCTGTGTAACCTGTCACTTTGAATACATATTGTTGGGGCCTGGGAAAGTTGTTGGCGTGCTTCCCCCTCACCCTCACTCAGAACTACTTTAGATTTTTATTTTTAGTTATTATTAGCATTATTGGGCGCTGATAGGGCTAGTGCCTTACTTTTCTATCGATCCTTGGTTTGTTCGAAGCTCAAGTACAGATGCGAGTTTTATGCAGCCGCAGCGGAGTGCCTGGTGTTTTCTGCATGTCCTCCCTTGAGAGCCAACTCGTTGATGCTGGGGAGATGCTAGTCATACCCTAAGCCCTTTGGGTTTAGAGCTATGAAATTTCTTTGACAGCTCAGTGTAGCTTTCGGGCCAGTGGCGCTTCAAGTTCTGCCCAGGATGCCACCTTGGATGTACCAGCTTTGACTATTTGGCGCCGGGCCTCTGCTCCCAAAGCTTCTACAGCGCCAGGAGTATTGCGTTCAGCCCTTTTGGAGCACACTTTGTAACTCACTGGATCCAGGCCAGTGTATATGGATGACTCAAGTTTCAGGAGGGGGTGTATCCACACCATATCCTCTTAGTTTGAATTGAGCAGGGCTCTAACAGGCACTACGTCTGTCTTCATGGCTGAGCTGGTCACAATACACCACTCGGTTTGGGAAAAAATGAGACATGCCTGGTTGTGATCTTTAGTGGCTCACAAAGTGCTCCAAGTGGTCTTGGGGCATTGAAATCCCCACCCACCCCGGCTTTGCGCTATCTGTGATGCCACTGTGGCCCAAGCCAGATGGATGTTGAGATTATCTTCAGCTGGGTTCTTGGACATGTGGGAATTGAGAGGAATGACGGTGCCAAAGGGTCTATGAGGACTGGCCGACCAGACCAGCGTTTTGCTCTTCCTCACACCGATTACATGGCAGGAATCGGGGCAGCCGTCTGGGGTACTTGGCAAAGAAGATTGGAAACTGCCCAGGGTAACTTAAAGTTGGTTACATTGTGCTGCGATTGTTCCCATGGACCCACCCTTACCTGAACCATGATGGCTCAGGTTGCTTTCCGTCATCATCTCATAATTGGATACACTTGCGGGACGCACCTTATTCTGATGACTGTGTTGTCATCAGACATGTGGAATATCTGACTTTTATTCAACTCTTTTGTGTCGGTTGGAATTTGCTGTGCTGGGGGGAAGTTGGCCTCTCCTCCCTTATGCCGGAACATGATTCCTTCTTGTTTTTGCTTTGTTTCTTGTTTCTTTGCTGTTATTTGTCATGGTTTTTGATTGTTTTTGCTTCTGGTATTTTGTATTATTTTTATTTCAATGTGGCCTAGTATTAGGCCTCAAATTAATTATGGTGACATACCCTTGCATGCAGTCACTAGGTAGGTGTGAAAAAAAATCTCTTCCCCATCAAGGTGGCTAGATCATCCTCTACATCTTGGGGCCTGAAGGATGTGCAATCCTTGAGATGTCAGCTGTAGCAAGGTTGCCCATGGTAGACCTAACATTCTTTTGTAGCTGCATTATAGGATAGATAAGAAAAATATGAAGGGCACTAGACAAAAGTGGGAGGGGCTGACCCACCGCTATCACCTCCCAAATCCACCCAGGATAGGTGTGTGAAGGAAGTAATAAAAAAAGGAGTAAAATTAAAATGTCTAGAAGGAATAAAGCCCAGGTCATGTTAATCTAGTTTGAGACTACTCAGGGTACTGCCAGGAGGGAGTGCTGCTCCTCCAGGTACTGTGTGGGCCCATTTGCGAGGTTGTACCCAGACATATTGCCATCAGCATTGGTGAGAACGAACATGTCTAGGGGTGGTGTCAAAGGCTATACTTGTATCACTTGTTTCTGTTAGTCCTGTGCGGTGTGAGCTGTATCAATTGTTTCTTTTGTATCTATTGTTACTAGTATATATTTTATTGTATCAATTGTTTCTATTATTTCTGTGGCTCCTTTATGGTGTGAGCTATTTCTATTGTATCTATTGTATTGTATCTATTTTATCAATTGTTTCTGTTGCTCCTGTATGGTGTGAGCTGTTTCTATTGTAACTTATTTCTATTATATCTATTGTTGTATTGTATCTATTTTATCAATTGTTTCTGTTGCTCCTGTATGGTGTGAGCTGTTTCTATTGTAACAATTATTTTTATTGTTTCTTTTATAGTTAATGTTTTATTGTATCTATTTTATTAATTGTTTCTATTGTATCTATTGTTTCTGTTGCTCCTGTATGATGTGAGCTGTTTCTATTGTAACTATTGTTTCTATTACTCTTGCATGGTGTGAGCTGTTTGAAGCTCACCTGGTATTTTCAAGCCCACTGGCTTCAAATGCTTTATTGTTATTCATTCCACTGATGGCAGCATGTTGGCCAAGGGCAACATGTTTCATCAGAGAAGAGAACTAGCTAGCCTGATTGTTTGAGAGCTGAAGATGACCTGTTTCTCGGATGGGAGCTTTCTGACAAATGCGTCAAATCTCTTTGAGGTGGCAATGATTAATGCCCTTCAGACACTTGATGCATACTGGTGAGTGTGATGCTGCATTCTACCATGAACTTTGTGAAATGGGTGGTTTATATGAAGCCTTGAAACCCATCCCTACACTCCATCACATTCGACTGTGACAAGCTCCCTGAGTCGGTGCATGCCGGGTGGTATCACTACCATGTGAAGGTATTCATGCCACTGCCGCGGAGGTGCTACTAATGCCGTCTCTTCAACCATACAAATCATTCTTATAAACTTACAAAGTTGGGGTTACCTGAAGTCTGTGTAATTGCTCCAAGGCTGCACATGATAAGTCTAAATATTGTGTGGCCAAGTGTGTCAATTGCAAAGAGCCGCACCCCGCTTCTTCGAAGCAATGTGGTGCATATCTCCTTGAGAAGGAAATCCTGGCCATTCAGGCTCAGGAACCTCTCTAATTTTGCGAGGCTAAAGACTTGGTCATAGCATGCCTGGCACTGCCTGTAACATCTTATGCCTCAATGTTAAAAAAGACACCCTCTGTTCCTGACCCCTCTAGCTCTACGAGCACATTAATTTCCTCACCCATTCGGAACCCTTCTGCAGGGTCTACCCACCCCGGGTGCTCCCCTGGTAGAACACGGCACAAAGGGTTCACACCCAGCCTTGTCTAAAACCATGGCTCACCCCCATTCCCCCAGAGTAACTGTTTCTCGTAAGGCGAAATGGTTGCGTGCCTCCACCAGTTGTTAGATTCACAGGAGGTAATACCCCTGAAGTTGGTCATAAGGCCATCTGCCAGGGTTCTTAAAGCTGCCTCCCAAAAGCACAACAGTACTAAAGGAGCTCCGGCTCCTACGCCCACACTGAGTGCTAGGCTGGGTGACTTGAAGATGGTGGATCCTCTGAAGCCACCCTGCCTGCCCTAAGGTTTTGAGGCGGAGAGAGGAAAAGACTTGCATGCTGAGCCCAACCTGCCCTGATTTGTCCTTGAAGGTGACAGCCGCTTCAGTACATTGTCCGGCCAACAGTGCACAGTGTGCTGCCTCTGGGAAGTGTTCAATAATTCCTGTGAGAGTATTCTCTTCAATGGAATTACCGTAGACTCCAGGCCAACTAGGAGAATCTGTGGACGCTTCTCTCCTAACATTTTTCCTGAGGAGACCATGCCTGGTGTGTGTCCCCTCCCCACCCTCGGGTGTATAAGGGCTTTGCAACCCCACTAGCATGGGAGTTTCTCTTGCTTGGGGATCTGAATGGTAGACACCTCCTCTGGAGAGACTACTCTATCAATCCCAAGGGTCAGATCTTTGCCGACCTGATCGACGAGTTTGAGATAACTTTCCTAATTGTGGATGAGTTTATGCATCACTGCCCGAGAACCACTTCATTTTCCTGTCTCTGTGCTCTCCGGTTGCACATGTTGATTTTGTGTGGGGGGTAGTCAATGACCTCCATGATAGTGATCACTTACTCATCCAAATATCATTTTCTGGGTCGCTGCCGCCTGACAGGCGGCAGCGACTGCTTCCGTGGTGGTTAGCTGAATGTGAGGTGGCCCTCAAACAGAAGCGTTATGCCTACATGTGCTTTAAGTGCCACCCGAATGATTTCACTGTTAGTGAATTTCGTTGAGCTAGGTTCCGGTATGTTGCTAGATTAGCTTTTTTTTCCTGACAACGGAGGCCATCAGTCTTCTCAGCGCAAGTCGACGCCTACCAATCATCACATCTTAATTTTTGTGAGATTGTCGATTCCGTGTACGGTTGGGGGGAGCCCTCTCAGGCCCAATGGAGCATGAAGAGGGTGTCCCGCAAAGAAGTGTCCTCAGTGTCACTCTCTTTGCCCTGAGGATCAACCCAGTGCTGCCATAAGATGTTCTCGCTACTCTTTACGTGGAACACCTTTCGATCTCTTTTGGCACGGCTCACATGCCAACTCTGGAGCGTCGACTCAAACAGGCATTGAACCGCATCTCTTGCTATGCCGAAGCGCACAGGCTTCATTTTTCCTTGGCCAAAACTAAGGCGGTGCACTTCTGCCACCATCCATGGCTCCATCCTGACCGAGACTATTTCTTAATGGGGTGGGCCTGGAAGTGGTGGGCAGTCACCGTTTCCTTGATCTTGTATTTGACCAACGCCTCACCTGGGAGGCTCATATTCACAGCCTTAGGGTCTCTTGTACCCATGCCATGGATATGCTTCGTCCCAGGCGCTGAAGGGCTACTGCCTGACTTTTTTATTGATTCTTTGTTCGTTCGAAGCTCGACTACGGATGTGAATTATATGCATCTGCAGCCGAGCGTGTATTGCCGAATGTGGACTCACTTGATCCACCACATCGGCCTTCGCTTGGCGACCGGTGACTCCCGCACTTCCCCCATTGAGCGCCTACTTATGCGTAATTCGCCTGTACACTCGAGCCCGACGCCTCTTTCTCTCGTCAACAGCTCTCACTGCATCCGCAGCTGATCTCGACGGTGCTTATGCCGCCGAGAGACGCCAGTCATATCCTAAGACCTTTGGGTTTAGGGCTAGGAAACTCCTTCGATAGTTAGGTATAGCTCTCAGGCCGGTGGCGCCCCAGGTTCTGCCCAGGACGCCACCCTGGAGGTTACCACCTTTGATTATTTATCATCATGCCTCTGCCCCCAAAGCTTCTACAGCGCCCGGGGTATTGCGTTCGACCTTTTTGGAGCACACTTCCTGTCATGCTGGAACCGTGCCAGTGTATATGAATTGTTCCAAGTCCCAAGAAGGGCTTGGTTTCCACTATGTATCCCCTCTGTTTGAAGTTAGCGGGGCTCTGCTAGGCGCTGCATCTGTCTTCGCGGCCAAGCTGGTTGCAATACACCTCTTGTTATGGGAGATAACGCGATGTGCCCGGTTTGGAGACCGGATTGTGATTTATAGCGTCTCACAAAACTCCCTGAGTGCTCTTCGGCCATTGGAATCTCCTCATCCCTTGGTTTGCGATATCTGAAATACCATGGTTTTGGTGAGCTGGGTGGATGTCGAGATTATCTTCTGCTGGGTTCCTGTATATTTAGGATTTGTTTGGAATGAGCGTGCTGATGAAGGAGCCCAAGAGTCTGTGACGACTGGGTGACCAGACCAGTGTTTTGCTCTTTGTCATACTGATTACATTGCAGGAATATGGGCAGCTCTCCAGCCTGCTTGACAAAGAAGATGGGAGACAGTTGAAGGGAATGTAAGGTTGCATGCCATTGCGCCGACTGTTCCCATGGACCTAAATCCCAATGCTGCAACGGCTTCTGGCTGCTTGCTGTTGTTTCTGAATTGGACACACTGCCATTTGATGGAGTGCTTCCCTGTGTTCTATTGGGATGACTGCGTCGTTCCCCAGACTGTTCGGCACATTCTTGTTGAATGTCCTGGTCTGGGTGATCTTTGCACATGTTAACTGTCCCTGTTCCGGGATGAGCAGGGTCACACTGACTTTTGAACTTTACAACTTTTTGGAATAGGCTGGCCTCCTCCCCTTTATTCGACTATTATGAGTTGCTTCTTCTTGCGCCAGTGAGAGGCAGGCCTACCCTGACGCCGGAGCGTGCTTCCTTCTTGCCCTTTTGCTTTAAATTTTTTTTTTATCCTTTAGAATTTTTTAGTGTTGTTTTTTTATTTGCATATTTTTATTTGTTTTTTAATATATCCTAGTAATAGGCTGGGTCGAGTATGGTGACTTATGCCCAAGTAGGCAGTCGGCAGATGGGCTCATAAAAAAGCAAAAAAAAAAACAACCATAGCTACACCACTTACTGTCAATGTTTCCTCTATCTTTATCCTTAGTCTCTTTTGACTTTATTTTTTATGCATTTCTATTACTTCATTTCCTCTTCAGCCAAGTGAGTATTCCCTCTTTAAATTCCATCATTCTCCTTGCATTTTTGTTATCAAATCAGTCCTTGACCATTGCAGATGGAATGACATCACAAACCTCATCAATCACAAGCGGAACTTTGGTATTGAGTGCTCTCGCTCTGACCAAACGGTCCATTTTTCCTTTGAGGAGCCAGATGCGGCAAAATATGTTTGGAAGATGTGTGTCAAACAGGTGAGATTCATTGAGCTTTTGCCTTTCTTCACCGAGGGTTGTTGATATTTGATGGGAAGCAGAGTTGTTCATAGGGGATCTTTGAGAACACACTCAAATTAACCCTCTGCATATTTGATCCGGATAACAACTTAGGCCTTGGAATAACTATATGGAGCACACAAAAAGTTTTGTTCACAATTAGGAGTATCTGCTCCGATGTGTAAACATTTCTCTAAGTGTTAAAAGTTTAGCAAAACAAAAAATATGTTACAAATACCTCAGACTCTCTAAGTACTTTGAAATTTATATTTTTACATTCTATGTTAAAATGCTCCTTCACAGATCCAGAACTTAAATGTTGATGAATGAGGCACACCTGAAGCCAACTTACAGATTACTTGAACCCAGCCAAAATTTTTTGCACACCATAATTCACTGTTGAAATTGTATCCTGAGCTATACATTAGGCAAAATCATATCTTCCTACTGGCTCTATTTAACCCATTTACTGCTTGAGGGCCTTTTGAGGCTGCTGACTCAGTGTTGTATAATCGCCGGAGGGCCTTTTGTAGTGTAGTCTGAAATTAGACTTATTAACACTTTTTTTATGATGACTCGTCCATTTTTGTTTCAAACTCTTATCTTAGTAATTCATCATTCAATTAAAATACAGAAATGCCTTAGGTCAGTCCTTCTTTGTTTGTAAACAGAGCTTTATGAATGAGAGTAACATTACCCAGTTTCAACCAATTTTGTTTGACAGTGACCACACCACACGGTTGATTTATGATTCAGACACTAATGAGGAAGGACAGGCAGGAACAAAAAGGGAGCGTGTAGGGTAAGGAAATATTAAAAAAAAAAAATCCTGAAATTCAAATTGTTTGAGATCTAAAAAAGTTTCCCATAAATAGAAGCAAAGTTTTCTATAAAATAGGAATTTTAAGCGATAACTGAAATTTAATGAATTTTCTTAGAAGAAATGCCATAAATGTTTTGCAAGAACAACTGAGAATTACCAATCATAATTCTAAATATGTAGATGGTTATTAATAATTTTTAAGTTAGATCACTAGAAGAATTCTTTTCAATTTAAATGATATACTATTTGATTTATAAAAAAAGGATTTAAATATTTTATTTTCTTATTTCCCATATCAATATAGCAAGGCTAAATTCATTCACAGTGATTTCAAGCAAAGTTTTTTAAGGGTTAAGCTTATCAAATGCACTCCCAAAGGCATTCTTTGTTCTGTGATGTTCAGCACTTGGAGTGCTGATAGAGCTACTGCCTTGCTTTTCTACTGAGTCTTTGTTCATTCGAAGCTTGACTATGGATGCAAGCTTTATGTAGCCACAGCTGAGCATGTATTGTTGAAGGTGGACTTGATTGCCTACACTGGTCTCTCCCTGGTGACTGGTGCCTTCCGCACATACCCCATGGAGAGCCTACTTGTTGATGCCGGGGAGATGCCACTTGTTTTGCACAGTGCATTATATGTTTGTACTTGTGATCCCATTGCCTCCCTCAGTGACCAATAGCTCTTACTGCATCCCCAGCCGATCTCACTGATAGACTCCAGTCATACCCTAAGCTGTTTGGGATTAGGGCTAAGAAATTCCTTTGAAAGCTTGTGTAGCTTTCAGGTTGATGTCACCTCTGGTTCTGCCCAGGATGCTACTGTGGTACCACCTTTGTCTATTTGTCAACACACCTCTACTTCCAAAGCTTCCATAATGCCAGGAGTATTGTGCTTGGCTTTTTTGGAGCACACTTTGTCACGCTGGCTCTGTGCCAGTGTATGTAGATGTCTCTGAGTCCCAGGAGGAGGTTGACTTCTATGCTGTTTCTCCTCTGCTTGTAGTCAGCATGGCTTTATGAGATGCTGCATCTGTCTTCACAGCTGAGCTGGTTGCAATACACTGCTTGGTATGGGAGATAATGCATTGTGCCAGTTTCAGAGACCGCATTGTGATTTTTAGTGACTCTCACAAACAGAGCCGTATGAATGTCTAGTGCCCCTCCCCCCCCAAATCAAGATTGTGGGGCCCCCATAACAATATATCATACATTTACAAGTAGTGCCAGACACAACAAATACTATTCTTAGCAGTCCCAATGCTGCGGAATACTTACAGAAAATGTGTATTCAAGAATTTTATATTTTCATTAATAAAATAAAAAAAAATTGGCCAGAGTGGGGCTTTCAAGAGCCGTCATCCCCCCCTGGCCTTGGGGTTGGGGGTCCAGGGGCAGTTGCCACAGTTCTGCTCACTAAGTACCTTGAGTACTCACTGTATCGGAATCTCCACACACTATGGTTTGCACTATCCATGATGCCATGGTTCCCTCAAGCCAGGTCAAATTCAAGATTATCTTCTGTTGGTTTCCTGGACATGTAGGAATTGTGGTGAATGAGGATGTCAAAGAGTCCTCAAGGACTGGGCAACCAGCACAGCATTTTGCTCTTCCAAACTGAATACGATGGAGGTAAACTCTGGCTTGAGATAGGAGAAAACACCTAATCTTTGTAGCTAGCCAATGCAGAAGAAGCTGCTAGCTATATTCTAACTGTTCTGGTGAAAATCTAGTAAATATACTAGGAGAATAGTCTATTATAGTCCTCCTCTTTTGGTATCACTCAGCCAGTAATGTCACCTGCTTCCTATCTATTTATTAGAATTTGTTTATTTGCTGTGATACATTCTATTCTCATAGGCATGATGTCACTTACAGGTTGTGGTGGGTAATTTGTCACCCTTCACAACTTTGAATTCTGCCCATGCATGTTGTTTTATGTCAATTTTCTTGTTTCTATCATAGTAGAGTCAGTTGTGCATTGTCTGAGATGGAAGCAATACCATAGCTGAATTCACTCCTCAAAAATTTGGAAAAGGCAAGCTGTGCTGCTTGAATTTCATGCCAGGAACTTCACTTCAAGGATCTTAGAGTGTTGGGTGTAAATTTGAGGATCAGGAACGAGTTGGATGATTCAGGCTGTGATAAGGAGGGCATGGCTTTTGGAAACTTCACTCTAAACGTTCTGATATGAAAAAAACTCCTGAATTTATCACAAAGATACTGGCCCATCATTGACAACAATCCCAGTGAGTCAATGAGGTCCATAGCCAGGGACAAGGGAATGGCAGTCTCTCATCAGGCAGTTAGAGCATGAGGACACCCGCTACTACTCATACAAGATTAGAAAGGGCCATCTTCTGTCGCAGAAGATAAAGGACAAGCATGAGGAAAGTGCTGTGAAGCTTGTGAACAAACTGCAGCATCCCCTCAATCCTGGCTGGTGTGTTTTGGTTTTTCTCAGATGAGAAAAATTTCTGCCAGGACCAGTTAGTGGGAAACTCTCAAAACAACCGCTGGTTTGCCGTTTTCCCCAAAGATTTATCAAGAGTTATGAAGACAAAGTACTTTGCCCACAGCATGGTGTTTAGGGTGTTCAGTAGTTAGGGACACATTAAGGCCCCCATTTATCTTCCCAGGAAGCTACATCAAATGCCCACAGGTGTTGGTGTTGCCCCTGGATCCAGGAGGTGGCTGCTGGAAGGGTGTACGTGTGGCAGCAATACTCTGCACCATGCTACACGAGCAGGGGGACCCAGTCTTGGTTGTCAGACAATTTCTTTGACCACATCACTCCAAATATTTGGCCTCCCTACTCCACAGACTGTAACCCCCATGGACTATTATGGTTGGGGTATGGTTGAGAGAGAGAGAACAAATCCTTGTGCACTACAAAGTTGGAGCTTAGGTCGAGGATTCACACAGTTTTCACCAAGTTAAATGAGGGTACTGTCGAGAAGACTGGCACCACGTTCCAATGCTGTCCTGAGAGTGTAGTTGAGGTGGACGGTGATTTCATTGAATGGAAAGGTACAATCTTTCAAGCCTTTAAGATGTAACGTTGGTAAATATATCTGTGTTAGGTGATAAATTACCTACCACAACTTGTACAACTCCTTTTCATCTCTCTTTTAGTACTACTCCTACAAGGGGACTATTGTTGCACAATGAGGTTGTCATACCTTATAGTTTCTTTGTTCTCAATATTTACTCCCCACACATTTTCCCATTCTGTATCTATTAATATTTACTTGTTTTTTTAAACTAACTTTCCGGTAAAGATTTCTTGTTGGTTTTCTCTTTATTTTTTTACTATTCCCCCCCAAAGTTCTTACCATTATTTTTGTCCTCCCTTTTTCTTTCCCTTTTCCCACAGCCTGAGTATCTGCAAAGGGATATCAGGTGAGCTTGAGCAACCTTACTGTGGATGACATCCGGAGGTTTATGTGCCCCCCCCCTCCCTGCCCCAATACCCACAGGAGGTTGTCACTATATATCTTCAACACACTTTCTTTAACTTCACCATTCTACACCTTGCAAATTGTTTGTGTGATGCACCCATGTGTGTCTTGTATGTTAAATTTGAAGAAGAACAAAATTCCACCCCTAATTAAATCCATCTCTATGTGAAAGCATGGACCTCTTTTAACCCTTTAAGTGCCGCGTGGACCAAAAGGTCTTGTGCAGCAATTGTATTTTCTCTCATGATGTACCTCCCATTAAGTTTTATATTGCCTTTTTTAAGTCATTTACTCATGGGTCTTTCGATATGAGGATGTTTGATTTTTTTATATAGCTTTTTTTCTCCCGCGCTGATGAGATCCTCCATTTTCTTAGTGTGGCACTTTAATGGTTAAAATATGTTCTGTCTATTCATATGGAGGGTTTGTTGGGGCGTCCCTGAGGTGTTGGACACTAGTATAGAGATTTTGGAATGTTCTAGAGTTCAGTCCTTGAATTTTAAGAATCCACAGTCTCACACAGCTCGTCCTTGTTGAACTTACTTTCTTGCCAGTCCCCCTACCTCTTGGCCAACTGAATGGCCCCCCTCGGAAGGCTGTCATGCTCCCTGGGTGTGCCCACAGGTCTCTAAGAGAGGAGATGTATGCAGTGTTTGTTTGCATGAGGTTTGGGCCATCTGGGCAAGGTTTATTCTGTGTTTGTATTGGAGTATAGTGGAGTGGCTGACCAGAGTTGAGAAATGATTACTCAGTGTGTTCTGTGTAGTAATTTTTCTGATACATTTATTAACATGTTCGTGGCCCACGATGGATATATCTGTCATTTGGTAGTTTACTACCAGGCCCTTGGTGTCAGCCTACTATCAGATGCCCTAAGCAAATTTGGTACTCTTAAAACCTGCAACAGAGCCAGACGTACGGTAATCTCTGTAAGTCTACTCACAGGACCAAGCTTCAAAGTTAATAAAACAAATGGAAAAAATGACGATGATTTCAGTCATGGGCCACAAATTGCCTCCCTATAAATGACGGAAAATTCTGTCATGGCCCTACAGATAGAGAAGGAAGTTGGCGATTGGGCTGTGAATGTGTTAAGGGAGGTTCATTTAGGATGTTTGATGGTAGCTTGTTGCGAATGTGACAAGTGCCAATTTTTCTTCAAACCATCCCCAGGCAATCATAAATATTTGCCTTCCACAGCACACCTTCTACAAAGGCAACCAGGACCTACTAGAAGTAATGAGCGGTGGTGTAGAGACGAGGAGCCTCGCCATCCCTGATCTCCAGAGCTCTGTCATGGCCTCCTACAAGGCCACCCATCTCCTCACTCCCTCTGCAGCACCCCATGAATTGGTAAGTATTATGTGTTCTTTCATTATCTGTTGCCAGGCTGGCAACAGATTTCCTTTTTCGACCAGCTTTACCTCTTGGAGACTTGAACTCTTGGCCACTTTAGAAGCTAAAGCTGAAGGAGGTTCACAACTGATCTGCTGTCTTGCCATGTTGAAATCCTGATCCCCTTAGCCTGAGTGCTGAGCACTCAGGCTGTCCCTTTCATGCCTCGGTGGATATATTATCGGGTAGGGTAGCATCTCTCTTTTCCAGTAAATCCATCTCAAAGTTTGTGAATTCAATGTCTGTGTGGTCTCTAAGCGATGTTTGATGAGAGAGGTGAAGTAGTGAATGTGTTCACATGTGGTGGACTATATAATCTAGCATTTTGTGAGGTTGTACATGATGAATGAAGATTTGTCTAAGGTGAAGTAAATAGGGCCCAATTATGTATGACTGTTAGTCCCAGTAGTAAAGAGAGGGTGATTATATTATTGAATAAAAATTGGTACAATAAAATGTTTGGGTATGAAAATACGAGCTTGAGAATTCTCAGTAAAGTAGAGATTTGAAAGGGTGAAACTCTATGGTTGTAGTGAATGGATCCTCTTATGATAAAAGTGAGACTGAGAAAGAGATTTTGTGTAAGGACTTGGGAAGAGTGGTAAATGGAATTGGAAATTGGTATGCTAATGATTGTAAAGTATACAAGGTTTGTTTGATAGGGGGAGATATGTGATAAGGTTATTTGGTAAACCTGGTGAGAATGAAGATTATATGTCAGACTAAATGAATAAATGTGTAAAGTTGCTATGAATTAGATTCTATCTCCAAGAAGGCAACTACTTGCAAACATAACACAATGGTAACCATGACAAAAGATGAATGAATTGTGATAAAGAGTCCTACTCTTTACATGAAAACATGTTGCACTTTAAGTTAACCGCAACCAAGTCTTTGTTTAATGACACACATCAAATGTGAGAAATAAGATGAGTGAAATGACACCCAAGTGATCACTTCACAGGAGAGCCAAGCCAAGAAAACTGTCAGGCATAGAGGTTGAGAGATCAAAGATCCTTGAGAATGGAAAATCAACCTGAATCAGTGACAATGAACCTGCCAAGGAGGAGAATGTCATCAGGTGAAAAAGCTGCCGCAATGGTTAACTGATGTATACCAAAAGACAGTGTATCTTCCTCTGAGAGTCGATTACTTACCTTCTTTCTGTGGCTATAGCCCCTCTCTGTAGTCCAGGAACCACGAATGCAGTTCTCCCAAGATCTAACTATGCATTTGGTGGTTTTGTCTCAGTTTTTGGGTTGAGCATATTGTAAATAGGCGTCAACTGTATTTGGTTCCTGGTGGTGGTGTGAAATGAGAAGATAGTAGAAAAAATTCCCTGTGCATATTCTATGAAAAATTGTCTGGTGCAAAACCATGGACACTAGTTGGGTGATAGTCAGAAAAATGTGTCAGTTCTGGTGAAAAATGGCAGTGGCGGCAAGGTCAAGACTGGCATTTCTGCCCCAGGGGAAGAGAGGCCCAGGCAGAGATGAAAGGTGCAAGTAGGGTGAATAGAGCTTCGATGATGATTGGGCCCCGCATCGAGAGACTACCTGACGTAAGAGTATTGTAATAATTTAGTAGAAAGAGGAATAAAATGATTATTCTAAGTAGATTACCTTAAAGTAAATTGGTGTAGACTTGGTATCTGCAAGGAATATTCAAAAATGATACAGGCACAAATCAAGAACTAAGAAAGAAAAATTACCCTCCCCCCCCCCCACAAAAAATATATATTCAAGAACAAATCTTGAACCCTATGAAAACTAAAACTATTCAGGAAGAGGTTTGCTTGATTTCCACCCCTACATCTTCATCGTGTCTAACCATGACAGGCTTCCTTAGTTGGTGCATGCCAGTTGGTATCACTAATGTGTCAAGGCCTTTGTACCACTGTCTCTGAGGTCCTACTACTGCCACATGCCTTTTTATTCTTTTGCTTTTTTGTTTTTCTGTGTTTTTTTGTTGTTTTTTTTTTCCCTTTTAGTTTAGTTTTGGTAATTTTAAAGGAGCCTAGTACTAGGCTGAAATTTTAAATTATGGTGACTTATGCCCTTGAAGTCATTTGCCAGGTGGGCAAGTTAAAAAAAAAAAATCCTATTACTGCTACTGGCATCAGTTCAGCCATCCAAATTGCTTGTGTAGATATGTTTGTTTATCCAAAGTCTGTGCAAATTGCTCCAAGACTATACATGTTGTCCTTATCGTGTATGGCCGAGTGTGTCAATCGTGGAGAGCCGCACCCTGCTTCCTTGAAGCAATGTGGTTTCTATCTCCTGGAAGAGATCGAAGGCCATTCATCACATGGACTGACTCTATTTGTGAGGCTAAGAACTTGGGCCTGTCACACCCAGCACAGCCTGCAACATCCTATGCCTTTTGCAGGAGATCTTGCTGGTTGCCTGCCCCTTGCCCACTCTCTTGGGTTATAAGCATTTTGCGACCCTACCTTCACATTATGGGGGCTTGGCAGTGGGTGTGCAATTTCCACCCTGCATGGTATCCGTTCTTCTACTCTTTGAATACCTCCTTTCAGTCAGTAGCAATGCAACTACACCTAGCCAGGAAGTATACTTTTAGTTCTGCATGCATTCCTCTGTCAGCCCACTTCATTGCAGGGGACTTTCTCCTCCTCATGGCATAGTTGGTGAAATCCTTTCACCTGCTTGGGAATTTGAATGATTAGGAGACTTCACAATCAATTTTTGGGGTAAAGTCTTGCCAAGTTGAACGGTGAGTTGGAGTTGGGCATCCTGAATGTGAATGAGTTTATGCATCATTACCTGAGAATTGTTTCATTTTTCTTGTTTTGATCTGTCCCTGTGTTCCCACGGATGCACAGCCAGATTTTGAGAGAGGCGATCGATTACCTTCATGGTAGTGACCCCCATTTCAAATATATTTTGTGTGGGTAACTGCGGCCTGAGAAACCACCATGGTGGTTCTTGGAGTGTTCTCTGTCATCTGCATTTCAGGAAATGACTGATTTATCTGTCCCAGTTGAGAAGATTCGGTCGGTTGATGATGTTTAGTTTTTCTTTGATAACCTCATCAACATGGGTCTATCTATCATTCCAAGCATATCTGGAGATTTTGCACGCCATCTGCTTCCTTGAGACAACCCTCAGAGAGAGAAACGCAATGTATACATGAGCTATAAGTGCCACTCAAATGATTTCACATTTGAATTTGGTCAAGCTTGGGCCTAGTTCTTCTATGTTTCAAAACACATCCACCACTCTTCATGATAGCTTATGTGTCTTCACTTTATGGGAACAACACTCTTGAAGAGATGTGGAATCAAGTTAAAAAGGATTCAGGGCAAGTTCTTGCAGGAACCCCCTCCCATTCTCCAGGAGAATAGGACTGTAATCATGGACCCTGTGTCTCTGGCAGTCTCATGACCTGTTTCTCCATACTCTTCTAGCCTGGATGCTGCTCCACCAACATTCACTGCATGTTGTTATATTGCTGAAGACTGCCTACTAGACTTTCCTTGAGGTGAAGAACCGTTCAACAACAGGTTTATGCTGAATGAGTTTCTTTCCTCTCACTTCATGAGCAGACACCATCCCTGTTCAGATAATGTTTCATATGCCAGCCTTCAACACCTAGGTGAGAGAGGCATGGGCTTTCTGTTAGATTTGTTCAACAAGATCTGGACAGACAGTATCCTCCCAGACTGTGCGAATAGCTAATGTGCTTGCTTTTTGCAAACTGCGCAGAGATCACTACCCTGGCTGGTTTCTGCCCAATCTTTAACTTCCTTCATGTGCAAGTCGATGGAGAAATTGGTTAAATGTTATATTTGCCTTTTTCCTGGACAGTAGAGGCTTCCTGTGTCTCTTTCACAAATTCAACCCCAAGTCAGATGATCTGGACCGGCTGGAAAATGTTATCTGCGAGTCTTCCTTTGTAGACTGCACTTCATATGTTTTTTCATCTGAAGAAGGCTTAAGCTACCACAAGGCGATACAGCATCATGGAGACCCTCCACACAATGGGAATGAGGGGAGCCTTCCCAATTTTGGTATCTGATTTCCTAGAAGATTGTTGATTCCTTGTATGGGTGTTGGGAACCCTTTTTGGTCCAATAAGCAGGAACAAGACATGCCGAACCACACAAGTTTCTGTTTTCTTTGGCCAGACTAATGTAATGCACTTCTGTCACCATCCATGGCTCCAGAAGTGGACTCGCACTGTTTCAGTTTGGAAGCCCACATTCGCAGCCGTGGACATTCTGTGACATTCAGCACTTGCAGTACTGATAAGGCTTATGCCTTGCTTTTCTACCGATCTTTTGTTCATTCAAAGCTTCACTATAGATACAAGTTTTATGCATCTGCAACTGAGTGTGTAGGTAGGCTTGATTCATCACACTGGTCTGTTGATTAGTGCCTTCCACACATACCCCCATTGAAAGACAACTTCTTGATGCTGGGGAGATGTCACTTGCTCCGCACCTTTACAGTCTGGCACAGCATCTTCCTGAGGCATCAATGGTTCTGCACCCCTGGCCTTAGGGCTAGAAAACTCCATGAGCTGAGTGTACCTCTCAGTCCAGTAGCCCCTCGAGTTCCACCCAAGATGCCACCCTTGATGGTACAACCATTGACCATTTGTCATCTAGCTTCTACAGTGCCAGGATTATTGCTTTGGACCTTTTTGAAACCTACTTCATGCCATGCTTTGATTTCTGTCAGAGTACACAGCAAGGCTCTATCATGTCCTACATCTGTCTTCACCATTAAGCTGTTTGCAATACACTGCCCCGTATGGCAACTTACAATGTGCCCTGAATTTCTGGGCATTGGAATCTCCCCACCTCCTGGTTTGCCACACCTGTGTTGCCACACCTGCCTTGAGCCAAGAAAAAGTTAATATCTTGTGCTGGGTCATCTAGGGATTAGAGGGAATGAGGGCGCCAAAGAGCCTGCAAGTAATGGGCGACCAGACCAATGTGTCACTCTTCCTCGCACTGACTACATGGCAGGAATCAGCTCAGCCTCTTGACTGTCTGCCAAAGACAATGGAAATGGCCAATGCATGCTATTATGCTCCGACTGTTCCTTTTGACCCACCCACTAAAGCCTCAGTGACTTCTGGTCGCTCTCTATCAATTAAGTACACACTAGGGTTGCACCGCCACCTGATGGAATGCGCTGCCTAACCTTACTGTGATGACTGCGTTGTCCCCTAAACTGTTGAGCACATACTAGTTGAATATCCCAGTCAGGTTGATCTTCATGCATGTTACCTGTCCCAGTACCAGGACGAGCGAGGTTGCTACTTCTTTACCATTGTACTCTGGATGTGTTTGTGTACACAGACTTGTGGGCTATTTGACTTTTTGGACAATGCTGTCCTCCTCCATTTTATTTTACTCTCTTTGGTGTTGGTTGCATACTCTTGCGCCGGAGGGAGACCCGCATCCACCTAATGCTGAAGTCTGCTTCCTTGTTCTTGCTTGGTTTTATTTCTGGTTTTTGCATTTTCTGTTTGTTGTTTGGTTTTTCACCTGTCTTTGTGTTGTGTACTTGCTTAGCCTGCTTTTGCCTACTTTTGGTATTTGTTTATTTTTTCTAGTATGATTTTTTTTGTTTACTGTATTGTAGAAATATCTGTTTTGAGTATGGCGATTCCTGCCATTATAGGCAGTAACCTGTTGTCAATCTTAAAAAATCCATACCTAGGTGAAAGTGGGTTCTTAACTTGCTAAGTTCCTGTGGTTCATTAGTGAGTGCGCTTAGTTGGGGAAGAACTTGATTTTCAGCAATGGTGAAGGTGTTTGCTCAGTTGGTAGATGTTATTGTTGTAAGGTTGTATGAATAAACAACCTTGTATGTGATTTGTATATATAAACGACCAAAGACGGCTGTTTATAAAACACTGGGGAAAATAGTGTGGCATCCACTTCAACTATGTAAGGTTAACTACGAGGGGCGGTCAATAAGTTTTGCAATTCGGATATAAGGAAACGAGATATGAGGAAAAGGGTTTTATTATTTTTCAATATAACTACCCTTGACTTCAATGCACTTGCACCACTTGACCCTGAGGCTTCAAATTGCCGACAACCAGAAATCTCCCGACTGCTGTTCAATCCACTCCTGGACGGCGAGTTGGACATCTTCATCATCCCCAAACCGGCGTCCACGCAGTGCAGCCTTGAGCTGGCGGAATAAAAAGTAGTTGCTAGGGGCCAGATCTGGACTGTAGGGGGGATGGTTGAGCTCCTCGAATCCGCACTCGCGCAGGGCAGCTTGTGCAACTCTGGCTTTGTGGACTTTGACGACGTTGAAGTCGATCATGGGGCGTGAGGTTTCTAGGGACCCAACCAGGCAGAGACCTTGGTCATGGCCAAATTGTCGTGGATGATGTTGATAACACTTCCATGGGATATTCCAAGTTCTCGCTCGATTTCTTCGACCTTCACCCGTCGATTTTCGTGTATCATCCTCTCCACACAGGCCACATTGTCATCGTTGGTCACGTCTGACGGGCGTCCTGGACGGGAGTCATCTTTAAGGGACTCACGACTATGGCGGAACTCCCTATTCCAGCGAGCACTGGTTGCATAGGAAGGGGCCGTGTCGGTGTACACTGCAACCATTCGTTCATGGATCTCTTTTGCATTCCTGCCTTCCTTAGTCAAATATTTGATCACTGCGTGGTGCTCAACCTTCTCCATTGTTGAAAAATTTATGACTGACAATCTGCGATCAGCTACTGCTTCTTAAATAGAGGAGGCAGGAGCGTGCGGCTGCAGGTCCTGACTTGTCATAACTTGTCCTAACACCCCCACAAACAGCCATCCCCCTTCCTCTATTTTGCTCTACCGATTTGCAAAACTTATTGACCGCCCCTCGTAAGAGGGACTGAGTTCACTAGCTCCTTTTGAAATCCTCTGCATCATACAGCTATGGATTTATGCATTCTAGCCTCGGTTCAAGAGAACATGTCCATATTTATTATGTATACATTTGAGCAACCACATAGGTGCAAGTGCTAAAAAGCCTTTTCCCAGGAGGGAGGGGGGTGAGGGATTGCCCAGTAATGGTTTTATTTTGATCTCTCTATTCTTCTGAAGGTAAAAGGCACTACAACTCTTCTCCAGGAACCCATGTTTGATGATATTGGGTCCCGAGCTGTTACGTCCAGCCTACCACATCTTGACCTCTCTTATGTGTCAAAGGTAAGTTCATAATGTTTCTTGAGTTCAGGGTCAGTTATAAATTTTTTAAATTTTATTTTAGTTTTCCATAGAATTTTGTACAGTTTTGGTAACAAGAAACCACAAGAGCCTATCTATGGTGCCTTTCATATGTACAAGGCATTTCATGTAAATTGGTACAAAGTTGAAAGTGCACCTAAAGGCTAATGATTGCACCAATGTAGGTTACTTGACCTTGGACACGCTCAGTAAGAGTTTAGTTTTCATGCATGCAACAACATACATATTTCTGAGAATGCTAGATGAAATGCAAAAACGGTATGCCATAGTTGCTCCCAATCTGGCTCCCTGTATGGGGCACAGTGATATCCTCTCATGACAGCCATACTGAAGGGACTCGGCACCTCATCTGGCCCCAGCTTAGCCTCTTGTCCTTTCTGACACCCTGTCTTCTTACCTTACTCCCACACTTTCCCTACAATGTCTCCCACAACTTTCTCTGGTCGGCCTCTAATTCACAGGATAGACACCCACCAGCTTCCTCTCACCCAACCATCCTGGATCAGGGCTGTGGGAGGGACAACACACTCTCATCCCTGAGCTCCTGTTTGGGGTGATGGGTGTTTAACAACCTGTCTCGCCTCAACCTTCACATTCCTCACATACCCTTTCTCTTTCTTTTCATTGACTATTAATTTTACACCAAGTGTAAGGTGGAGCCGCAATGTTGATGGGCTGCCTGGCCACCAGGCGGGAGGAGTAGACTCAAATGGTTGCAGCTGGCTTTGCTAGCCCCGTATTCACCCCTCAAAGAGTGATCTACTTCGTGGGGTGATTAGCGTTTCTGGCCTGTGAAGTAATAAGGTTACCATGCCCACTGATGAAGTCTATTTAAAACTCTCCATCAACTCCCCCTCTACCATTGTCGGAGCCACCTTTGGGCAGCTCCACAGCAGAAAAGGAGGTCCTCCCTTGTGTGCTTTCGCAGGGGATCCTCCAAACCTCTATGACTAAAAAGAAGGCTTACTCCTCTCCTAGGCCTATGGGAGCAGGGGACTCACCCCCAACTCTGGAGTCATCCTTGGGCGACTCCCTCTTGCCAATGGCAGTCCCTCCTTTTCTTTCACAAGGGACTGCCAAGAAAGCATTGCAGGTGGCCAAAAATTGTCCACTCCAGGTGGCAGCGGCTAGATAAGGCCAACCCCCTTAGGGGGGGGAAGGGATGGCAGGGTCCATCAGTCTGTGCCTCCTAGTGTCCTGTACTAATGCATTCTGAGTTTACAGGGGGTCACCGTCCCTCCATCACGCTCTTCCCAGATGGATGCCAGTTCTCCAGCCCAAGACGAGACACAGGGTTCCTTGAATGGGATTCAGGATGTCTTAGGGGAGAGGGGCACTTGGACCCCATCCCCGAGATGGACATGGTCCCGGAGGTGACCCAGCCCCAGATAGTAGAATCTTCCATGGGGTTGAACCCGAGATCAGTGCCAAGCACCACAGAAGCCAAGTCCCTCCCTGTGCAAGCTGCTAATTAATCAGACAGCTCAAGCCACAGAGGACTCACAAGGAGATGCAGGATCTTCTCCTCCAGTTGGTGACCCTGTAACAGCCAATACCTCCATTTCAGAGAAGGATCTTGCTGAAGCTGGCCCATCTGGTCTAGGGGTTCCTATCGGCGGAGGAGAGAATGAGCTCCTTCCCCACCCTCCTCTTGTAAAAAGAAAAGGAACAGGAAAAAGACTCAGGGCTCGTCTCCCTCCGCGGCAGCGGCGGGGACGGACCGATCCACTGCCGTTTCGGTAAGCGACAAAGGCAAGATGTTCACGTCCGCCCACCGTGATCCCCCAGGTGGGCAGCCTCTGACCAAGACAAAAATTGCAAGTGCGCAGAGCGGAGCCTCAATTACCTTGGGGCCCCTCATTCAGAGATTACCTGGCGTTTTCGAGTCCGCTGGCTGCAAACGCTTTCTGGTTATTCACTCTCCATCAAAGGAGAAATTTAGCGAGTGTGATTGGTAGAGAACCGAAGGTGACCCGTCTCTCGGACGGGATCCTTCTAGCGAATGCGTCGAATCCCTCCGAGGCGGCCATAATTAGTGTCCTTCGGACATTTGACGGCACGCCGGTGAACGTGACGCTGTACTCTACCATGAACTTCTTGAAAGGAGTGGTTTATGCGAAGGAACTCGTTGACTACTCCATAGATGACATCACCTTAGAACCGGCCAAGCATGGAAAGGTCAAGGTCGAGAGTGTGATGAGAAAACAGGGAGGGGCCTCTAGACCCACTACTACACTCTTTGTCACATTCGACTGTGACAAGCTTCCTGAGTCGGTGCGTGCCGGTCGGTATCGGTACCGCGGGAAGGCATTCGTGCCACTGCCACGGAGGTGCTACTACTTCCCCTGTTTCAGCCATTCAAATCACTCCTGTAGACGTGTGAAGTTGGGGTTACACGAAGTCTGTAAATTGCTCCAAGGTTGTACAGGATAATCCTAAATCGTGTGTGGCCAAGTGTGTCAAGTGCGGAGAGCTGCACCCCGCTTCTTCAAAGCAATGTGGTGCGTATCTCCTTGAGAAGGAAATCATGGAGTTCAGGCCCAGGATCGTCTCTTATTTCGCGACGATAAGTACTTTGTCCTGGCATGCCTGACTCTGCCTGAGATGCTTTATGCTCCTGGCCCCTCCAGGCATACGAGCACGGTCGTTTCCACATCCATTTGTAACCCTTCTGTGGGCTCTACCCACCCTGGGCACTCCCCTGTTACAGGTGGTGGCACAAAGGGTTCACAGCCAGCACAAGCTAAAATGTGACCCCCTCCCCCTTCCCCCTTACCCCAGCATGACCTTTTCTCGTAAGGCAAAATGACTTTGTGCCTCCACTGAGTCGCTAGACTCACATGAGGCAATGTTTATATTATTTTACCTGTCCATGCTATACACAAATTGTAACGATAATAAGTGGGAGAAACTATAATTACCTTTCCTTTAGTCAGTCTGCTCAAGCTTTAGGATTCTTAACGAATATCCCACAATACAATATCCACAACTCACACACAAAGCACAAAGAAATAACCCTACCACAATATATATAATCTGCCTAGTGCATTTAGCTCTATTTTCATCACCGGTTATCCACTCCAAATATCTGACCAGACAACCTACTACCATCAACTTCCAAAACCTACTAACACCACAACCTACATGTAGCACACCAAGAGTTTCCCACCAACACTGACATCATCGACCGTGATATCACAACATTCTTCCCATTGTATTTACATGATAGATTACGTTATGCATTATTTGCGATCTTCGTCACTATACAATATAATATTTTTATACAACTTTGAGTATATATATATATATATATATATATATATATATATATATATATATATATATATATATATATATATATATATATATATATATATATATATATATATATATATATATATATATATATATATACAGGGGTTCGACAAAATAATGGAAACATTAATTAAATTACTGACTTTGAGTCCCCGCCTCCTTAGCAGTATAAATAGATTCAATACGCCGACCAATCGATTCATACAGTTTTGGGCTGTATCTATACAAATTTAACTGTTTTCGAGTGAAACCTGCTCTAGCTCCTTCGTAAACGCTTTTTAGATGGAATATATCCCCTAGTTTTTACTCCAATTTACACAAAAAAACTTGATTATGGCAAGATCTGTGAATTATGGAGACCAATATGTGTTCAACGTCATTATCAGGCATTTTAAAAAAAGTTTTAAAACCTTTTTGGTGTTAATGGGTGCATTAGTTAATGTCTCCATTATTTTGTCCAACCCCTGTATATATTGATCAAATGACCCCACACCAAGTAGTAATTACCACCATGAGATTACTACATGGGGGGGAAGGGGGCTCTAAATACTAGACAACCCACTAATTACCTTCAAGCAGTGGTCATATTCTAACAGGCAACACCCCTGAAGTTTGTCATGAGGCCATCTTCCGGGCTTCCTAAAGCTGCAGCCCGAAAGGAGGACAGCACTAAAGGAATTTAGGCTTCTACCCCTACACCCACTTGTAGGCTGGGTGGCTTGAAGATGGTAGATCCTCCAAAAGAAGGACCCCCGTCTCCGAAGCTGCCCCGACTACCTAATGTTTCGAGGATGAGCGAGAATAGACTCGCAGGGTGTGCCCAACCTTCCCTGATAAGTCCTCAAAGGCGACAACGCATTCACCACATTGTCAGGCAAACAGCGCCTGGGTTCTGCTTCTAGAAAGTCTACGGTAATTCCTGTGAGGGTCTTCTATTTGAAGAAGGCCGTTGCATCTGCTCCGAGTTAGGCCTCAAGGGGTAATTCCTTCAATGAAATTACCGGAGACTCTGGGTAAACTAGGAGGAAGTGCGGAGGCTCGTTTCCTATTGTTTTCCCATAGCTATCTTTTTGCACGAAACCTTGCTGGGTGCATGCTCCCTGCCCACCCAATCCGGGTATAAGTGCTTTGCGACCCTACCACTACAGAATGAGGGCTGTAAGGAGGATGCCCCATTTATATCCAGCATTATTTTTGTCCTCTTTGCTTTAGATAGCTCCTTTCAGGCAGTAGCTGTGCAGCTGCACCTGATAGGAGGTATATTGTTATCTATTTTTACATTCCACCGTGAGCCAACTTCGAAGTGGGTGGACTTTTGCCCATCTGTGGGCGGTTGTCGAGGCCCTTCTCCTGCTCGGGGATTGAATGGTAGACCCCCCTTCTGGGAAGACTATTTGATCAATGCCAGAGCTCAGGTCCTTGCTGACCTGTTCGATGAGCTAGAGATAGTTGTCCTAAATGTGGATGAGTTTACGCATCACGGCCTGACAACTGCTTCATTTTTCTGTCTCAATCTATCTTTGTGCTGTCTGGATGCACAGCCTGATTTTGGGTGGGGGTAGTTGATGACCTCCATTTAAATATAATTTTCTGGGCTGCTGCCGCCCGAGAGCCCGCCCCGGTGGTACTTGGCGCGGTGGTCCGCATTTTAGGGAATGACTGATTTCTCTCTCTGTGAAGTAGTTTTAGGTCGGCGGATGAGGCTGTTGAGTTCTTCCTTGGCCACCTCAACACCGTGGGCCTAACGACTATTCCTAGAACGTCTGGCCGTTTTGCACGCCGACTTCTTCCGTGGTAATCAGACGAGTGTGAGGCGGTTGTCAAACAGAAGCATTTTGACTACATGCACCGCCTGAACGATTTCACTGTCAGTGAACTTTGTCGAGCTAGAGCTAGGTTCCAGTATGTTTCGAAGCACGCCCATCGCTCTTCTACTCGTGCATACCTGTCTTCACTTAAAGGGAAGACTCTTCTAGCAGAGCTGTCGAAGCGAGTCAAAAGGATTCGGGGTAAGTTTTCGTAGGACCCACATCCCGTTCTCTAGGAGAATGGGACCGCAATCTCGGACCCACCGTCCGTGGCGAAGTCCTTCGCGGCCGCTTTCTCCCCATTCTCTAGCCAGGATTAGCCATTTCCTGGACAGCAGAGGCCACCTGTCTTCTGCACAGTGCCGCTTCTGCAAGTTCCACTCCAGGTCGGATACTCTGCATCGACTGGAAAATGTCGTCTGCGAAGCCTTCTTTCGTAGGAAAATGTCGTCTGCGAAGCCTTCTTTCGTAGGAAAATGCCGTCTGCGAAGCCTTCTTTCGTAGACAGCACTACGCCACGGTGTTTTTTCGACCTGAAGAAGGCCTATGATACTGCATGGCGATACCGTATCATGGAGACCTTCCACACGATGGTGGCGAGGGGACGCCTCCCAATCTTTATATCTGCATTTTTTCGAGATCGTCGATTCCCCATAATGGAGTAGGAAGATGGTGTCCCGCAGGGAAGTGTACTCAGTGTAACACACTGCTCTAAGCATCAACAGTATCACCTCGGTGCTGGCGGACGATGATCTCGCTATGCCCCATGTGGGCGACCTTTCGATCTCTTTTGGCGCGGCCCAGATGCCAACTCTGTAGCGTCGACTCCAACAGGCATTGAACCGCGCCTCTCGCTATGCGGAGTGCACAGGCTTCATTTTTCCTTAGCCAAGACTAAGGTGGTGCACTTCTGCCGCCATCCATGGCTCCACCCCTACCCAGACTTGTTTCTAAATGGGGTTCGCCTAGAAGTGGTTGACTCGCACCCTTTCCTTGGTCTAGTATTCGAGCAATGCCTCACCTGGGAGGCTCATATTCGCAGCCTTAGGGTCTTACCTGCGCGTCTGATATTCTTGTTGCGTGACGTTCAGCGGCGCTGATAGGGCTACTGCCTTACCTTTTTATCAATCCTTTGTTTGTTTGAAGCTCGACTACAGATGCGAAAGGTGGACTCGATCCACCACACCGGCCTTCGCCTAGCGACCGTTCTTCCCCGCACGTCGTCAATTGAGAGCTTACTTGTCGATGCTGAGGAGATGCCACTCGCTCTGCGCCGTGCGCAGTGCATTATTCGCCTGTACGCGTGAGCCCAGCGCCTCCCTCAGTCGCCAACAGCTCTCACTGCATCCGCAGCTGATCTCTACCGTGCCTATGCTGCTGACAGACGCTAGTCATACCCTAAAGCCAACCCTTTGGGTTTAGGGCTAAGAAACTCCTTCGATAGCTAGGTATAGCTCTCCTGCTGGTTATGCCCCCTGGTTCTGCCCAGGATACTGAATGCAATAGTTTTGCTTCTTTTTTTTGCAGGAAAAATGGAGGGATGATGATTGGAGGAAGATGAACAAGAGAACCGGAAGTTAGCACTTATTATATCTTATATTTCAGAGATTATACTTTGCTAGAGTAAATTTAACCAAATTTATATAGAGATCAGTGAAATTTAAAGTATTATATTAGAAAAAAAAGAACATATGGTGGATAGTTATTTGGGCTAAAAAAAATTGTACAAATTTCAACAAGAGAGAATGAAAAGAAACTAAGCCTACAACAATAATTCAAACACAGTAGCTTCTAGAATTAGTATAGAAAGTAGATTAGTTATTATGTAGTTTAGTGGAGTTACTGTAAGAGAATAAAGGTTGTAAGCCAGTGAATAATTACCAGAAGACTACAAAAGAAGTTACAAAAGGTGAGCATAGTTGAAGGCATTCTAAATGTATTCATTGAAATAAATCAGGAACCACCTTTTACTATTTGTCTCCACGCCTCTGCTCCTAAAGCTTCTACAGTGCTGGGAATATTGCATTCGGCCTTTTTGGAGCACACTCTGTGTCATGCTGGAACCATGCTAGTGTATACAGATGGCTCCAAGTCCCAAGAGGGGGTCAGTTTCCACACTGTATTCCCTCTGTTTGAAGTCTTTGTTTTTTCTGCCAGGTACTGCGTCTGTTTTCACAGCCGAGCTGGTTGTAATGCACCGATCGGTACTGGAGATAACATGATGTGCCTGGTTCGGAGAGCGGATTATGATGTATAGCGACTCACAAAGCACCCTGAGTACTCTTGGGGCATTGGAATCTCCGCATCCCCTGGTTCGCAATATATGTGATGCCATGGTTTTGGTGAACTGGATGTCGAGATTATCTTCTGCTGGGTTTCTGGTCATGTAGAAATTATAGGGGATGATGTTGCTGAAGAGTCTGTGAAGACTGGCTGACCAGACTAGCGTTTCGCACTTCCTCACACCGATTACATCTCAGGAATATAGAAGAAGAAGATAGAAGATGGTCAATGGGAACTTAATGTTGCATGCCATTGTGCTGCAACTGTTCTAATGGACCAACCCCCCCTCAATGCTGCCACTGCTTCAGGTTGCTTTCTGGCATTTCCGTATTAGACACACTCACAGGCTGCACTGCCATTTGATGGAACGCTCGCCTGTACCTTATTGCGACGGTGCATTGTCCCCCAGACTGTTTGGCACATTCTTGTTGAATGCCCCAGGCTTGGTGATCTACATACACATTACTTGTCCCGGTACTGGGACGAGTGGTGTTGCTACCGATGGCCCGTTTACTCAAGATGGGTTTGCGCACACAGCCTTGTTTACTATGTTTTTTTTTTTAAGGAGACTGGCCTCCATTTTATTTGACCCTCTTTGTTGTAGGTCGCATGTTCCTGCACTGGGTGGGGGGGGACCCTTGACGCCATAATGTGCTCCTTCTTGTCAACTAATCTTGTTGTTGTTTTTTTTGTTTTTCTATATATTATTTGCTATTGTTCCTTTTTTTAAAACCTGTCTTAGCCTTTGTTACTTGTTTTTCTTTTTCATTTGTTTTTTATATATTTGGTTTTTAATCTAGCCTAATATTAGGCTGTGGTGTGACTATGGTGAGTTTTGTTACCCTAGTAGGCAGTCACCAGATGGGCTCTTAAAAAAAAGAACATCTTAGGGCAATGACAATAACATGGTTTAGTGTAAACACTAATGGTTGCAGTGTTTTAATAAGGCTCTTATCCAGATACATAATGCCTTAACCCTTAAAGTGCCAAAGGAATTTGCCTGTAATTGCCATTGGTGAAATTACCTTTAGTACATTGTTAGGGAAAATATTAAAATAAAATATTTTAATCCTTTTTTATAAATCAAATAGTATATCATTTAAATTAAAAATAATTTTTTTATTGATCTAATATAAAATTTATTAATAACTATCTAGATATTTAGAATTATGATTGGATTATTCTCCACTAGTCCTCATTTTTTTTTCTAGATTTAAAACACTTAGAATTTTTTGAAATTAAAAAAAAATATCACCCCCCACACTCCATTTTTGTTCCTGCCTGACCTTCCTCGTTAGTCCGCTTGGAATAACATGCTAACCTAAGGCATTTCTCTATTTTAATTGGATGAAAAACCACAAACATAAGTGTGTTGAACCCCCAAAATGAAAGAGTAGTGAGAAAAACATACATTTACAAATATCTGATCAACTATGTGGTGTGGTTACTGTCAAACAAAATCACTGGTGTCATGTTACTCTCATTCATAAATCTCTTTTTTTGAAACAAAGAAGGACTGATCTAAGGCATTTCTGTATTTTAATTGAATGATCACTCACTAACATAAGAGTTTGAAACCAAAAAATGGAGGAATAATCATAAAAACAAGCATTAACACAAGTCTAATTTCAAAGGCCATAAAAGGCCCTATGGCGATTATGTAGCACTGAGTACAAGGACTTTGAAAGGCCCTTGGGCGAATTACATGGCGATATGTAGCACTGAGTCAAGGGCCTTGAAAGGCCCTCAAGCGAATGAGTTAAAAATACCTATTTAGAAATAATTTTTTTACAAATATATTTTATTATTTAACAGATCAGCAATAAAACATAAATTACCTGCTCTATATGAGTGGAAAGGGAAAACAAAGGACTTTAAACACTAAAGCTCATTTTAGATAAAGATACAATTTAAATAAATATACTTTGATGATAAATGTTGCTGTTGTTTATAACTCCCCAGGAGCAGATGGCATTTTTGCTCCTTCCGACTGCTTGGGAGATTAAGGGAGAGGGCTCTGACCCTACAGCCTATGTTGTAGGACCCTGTCAATGTTACCACAATTAAGTGTGGCCACACCTTCTGTCATACAGTCCTGAGGTATCCAGGTTAGATGGAGGGAGGCTGTTACATGCTATAGGAATTTTATAGCACCCCTCCTTGTTAGTGGTCCATGCAACAGGTAGGAAGTGGAAGTTCAATTGTAACTTAATATCATGCAGAATACATCCAAGTTGGGTGGGTCCCATTCCAGGGTTGCATCCAGGTAGGATGGTCGTGTTGTAGCCATTTATGAATGACTGACCCCTCTTCAACTCTTTTTCTCTTGCCCTACAGGGGGCTAGAGTTTAAAAAACACAGCCTTGCTTGCTGGGTATCTATTATAATAAATATCCTCACTATGATAAAATCTATATATTCAGTATTGACTCAATACAAGCAACTAAACTGCAGGTGAATTTGTTTTCTGAGACAAGTTTTTATCACTGGAGTGCATCTAAGCATGACTCCCAAAGTTTATCTCATCAGCAGAAAGTAATGTCAACTAATATTCATCAATAATTTTATATTTCTTTAGGAATCCAATCAGACAGGAGTGTATGTAAAAATTGAACTATTGTTGGATATGAAGTGTATACTTATCACAATTTTTATTGGATAAATTGTGTAATATATCATCACTTTTCAAGTATGAGTGAGCTAAGGGTATAAGAATTTAGTGGAGAAAATGTTTGAAGGAGTTTTGTCATGCAAAAAGATTGAGATCAAAATATGGTCTGAAAATGTTTATGATTCTGCTCAGGGAGAGATGACATCTTGTAAACCTAAAAAAGGGTGAATGAATAGGATTAAAAAAAACATAAAACCAGTCTGGTGACCATGAAATACTCTTACACCATGATTCATTTTCTGTGCAGGCTTCTAGCCACATCTATGAGGATCTTATCAAAAGGGTTAATTCTTTTTTTTGGTTTTACAGTCAAACGATGCGACAACCCAGGGCTCTGTAATAGATTCCACCGGGCAGCTCACCAGCCACGATTCCTTTAGCCTAATTAACCACTCCGGTCTATCTATGAACCCGTCACGCTTTAGCATGAAGCAGGTAGGTGTGCCAGAGTTATGAAGGGGGACTTGAGAAAATGTGAGCTTCTTCTAGTGGTGAGTAGTCATTACTCAAAGGTCTTTGATCCTACTCTAGTCTTCACATTGCATTCCTCTGAGTGGATTTGTTAGATTTAAGGGATTGAAGGTTTTCATGAAGTATTGTCATCATTGATCCTAGTGCAAATCATTTTGGGAAAGAGAATTCAATGACAGGATGATTACTGCATCATGAGTACCTCGCTGATTAATGGCATGTCCTTACATGTAGGTATTGGTTTCACAATAATCACAACATTGGATTTGTTATGATTTAGAAAAATTTGCAATCATGCAATAGCGCAAGTGATGCTCATTGTTAACAGGGAACACCAGCTGGATCCAGCTTTTTTTAGGAGGGGGCTAAATGCTCTCTTTCACTTATATGTGGGAAAGAAAAGTATAAAATAGAATAAATAATAAAAAGGTGTGGAGAGAAATGCAATAGTAAACCTTATGTTGTACTCATTGGCAAAGGACTCGGCATCCAGTCCAGCCCCTTCTATGATTTGTACCAACCGTATCTGTTTGTTATTTTAGAGATTTATGATTGTAAGTTTTTTTAAGGTCTGCAATTGTTATGGATATTGTCAACATGTTTTCAGACAAATTGCATTTTGAAGTACATGGGCATAGGTCAGTGGTAGTAAGAGGAAATAAAGATGAATCACTTCAGCCAGGACACATTCAAAAAGGTGCCAAAATACCCACCTAAGAAGACGTTTTTTTTTTTTTTTAGCGCTTTAGGGCGGTTTGTTACTATTGAGGGAATGATGAACAGCGTTAAATACAAGGCATCCCTGCAGACTCACTTGCTTCCTGCGATGCAGAAAGACTTTCCTGATGAAGGCAGCATTTTCTAGCAGGATCTGGCTTCGTGCCATACTTCCTAAATAGCGCGCACAGTTTTCAAAAGAAGTAGACTTTCCATTATAGATTAGCCTGGGAATTCTCCTGACCTAAACCCCATTGAGAATCTATGGGCTATAATTAAACGTAGAATCGAGAAAACTGACTTCGTTGGTGCAGAAAATGATTTGTGCTGTTATCAATGCCTTGTACCATAAACAAGAACTGGCAGAAATGTGTTCAAATTTGGTTAAATCTATCCTAGAGCGAGTGAAGCAGGTTCTAAAAGCAAAGGGCTGTCATATTTCATATTAAATGTACCATTTATCTTATTATTGATGTATTCTTTTCAAATATAAACAACAATTATCAAATAATTTTATTATTTCACTACTCTCTGAACTAATTTGCACACTACTGTACATCTTTGCAATGCATATTGAAATATACATTATTGCTATTATGACTATCCATCTATTACTAATATCATCATAATATCTATTATTGTTATCTTCCACTATCATTTCTATTTAAGTACTAACATTGTTAAATTTTTTTATTGGTTTATGCGATAAATATAAATTCAATTAGAATAATACTACCATGCAATCATTTATATTATTCTTTAGATGCCACTGATTGTTCCTAATACAATAATTGTGACCTAATAGTGGCTGCTTAATTATTATAGTTAATTATCTCGTTTAATTCTGTTGCAATGTTGTCACAAAAATAACAAATGCTTCTGAATGGGAAGGGAGGGAGGAAGGGTCATTAGACTTTGTTGCTGTTTGAGTTTGGTGATATAACAAAGTAAAGTTCATGCTGCTTATGTCCATGTTGAGTAAGTAGTAGAATGGTCATGTTGAGTGTGTAGTGTAATGGCCATGTTGAGCGATTAGTGTAATGGCTATGTTGATTAGGTAGTGTAATGGCCATGTTGAGTGCGTAGTGTAATGGCCATTTTGAGTGATTAGTGTAATGGCTATGTTGAGTAGGTAGTGTAATGGACATGTTGATTGGGTTATGTAATGGCCATGTTGAGTGGGTAGTTTAATGGCCATGTTGGTGGGTAGTTTAATGGCAATGTTAAGTGGGTAGTATAATGGCAATGTTGGTGGCTAGTGTAATGGCCATGTTGAGTAGCTAGTGAAATGGCTGTTGACTAAGTAGTGTAATGGCCATGTTGATTGAGTAGTGTAATGACCATTTTGAGTGAGTTTTGTCATATCATCTGCGTAGTTGTTGGTTGTATGTAATGTTTAGGTTGCATAAGGAGATGTCATAGAGGAATATGTTCAAAATGTTGTGGTGAAGAGTACTGATCCCTGTTCGACTCTTTGATAAGTTTTTGTAATTAATTGTGCATATTCAAGAAATTGGAAAGTCTTTGTGTAGTTGGTATCTTATTTGGTGGTTAATATATTGTTGAAGTATCTGAATTAATACATTCTTGCAATACCTGGATGGTGTTGGTTGTACCAAGCTTCGCCAGTGTGGTGAGAAAAGTTATTGTTGGGAAGTGTCTCCTGTTTGATTTACTGGGTGATATTTTTGAGTATTAGAAGTTGACTGATTTTAGAAGTCGTTCAATGTAGGAAGATAGGGCAATGTGATTCAGGACCTGTGTGGGTAGATTTCTATGTTTGAAAGAGTTTAGGTAAATAGAAATGTTGGAAGAGTAGTATGTGTTGATGCCTCTGGGACCAAAGCTGCTACAGCCAGGAGGGGTCATACAAGTTTGTGTGATGTGTTTAGATAACACTGGTCTGTGCTGTTTTCAAGGTCTAACACATAATACATGATTTTAGGCCAGTTTTTTTGCATTGAATCCGAAAATTATGCTAATTTTATCTAATCAGATCAAGTTTTTGAGATATAAGCACTTGACAGAAATGCCTATATTCTGATCTATTTGTAGGCAAATGTACACATAATAGTAAATAGTACAAAATAGTACAACATACAAAAAAAGCTCATGGATGAATGGTCTCTTTAAGGACTTCTGATTGTGCTTAAGCAGACACAAAATCCCTTTTCAGGCACCAGCAGTAGTCAGCCAGAAAGTTAACATCCCAATGCCCTTGGTAGCAATCCTCCATCGCATGGATATCTTGGTGAAAGCAGTCATCCTCTTCTTCACTGAAGTCTCCACAATTCTCGGGAAAATAGTCGATGTGGGACCGAAGGCAGTGCATTTTCACTGACATGCGCGCATTAAGTTTGCGAAATTCTCCATTAACTCAACTGCCTTCTCATACTGAGGACTTCTGTGCTTACCAAGAAAGTTTGCAATGACTGAATTAAGGGACAACCAGGCAGAGAGTTCAGCAGGTTTCAGTGCTTCATCCAAACTGGTGTCCATGATAAGCTCCCTTATTCGAGGACCATCAAATACACCTGCCTTCAGTTTTTCCATGCTGACTCGTGGAAACTTTTGACTGAGGAAAGCAAATCCTCTACCTTCCCTGTCCATTGCCTTAACAAAGTTCTTCATCAAACCGAGTTTGATGTGCAGGAGTGGAAGCAATATCTTGCTCAGTTCAACCAGAGGGTGCAACAGAACTTTGTTTGAACCGAGTTCTAATCCTTTTCTTGATGGCCAGTCTTGTCTGACTTAATGCTGGTCGTCATCCTGACTGTCCCACAAGCACATAAAGTATGGATACTTTGTGTACCCACCTTGAAGGCCTAGGATGAGTCCAACAACTTTGAAATCTCCACAGATCAGCCATTTGTGTTCTTGTTAGTTGAGAGCAGAAAACAGACGGTCCATGCTGTTGCAGGTTTCTTTCATTGCAGCCGAGTGTCCAACAGGGATCGATGAAAACTTATTGCGGTTATTAAGAAGAACTGCCTTGAGACTTCTGTTGGATGAGTCACTGAAAAGTCTCCATTCCATAACATCATACTTCATGTGCTTTAAGTTGAGTAGCTCAGCAATATTGTTAGAGTAGACCAGTAAAGAGGGTTCATCAAATGTTAAAATTTTCCTAAATTCTTGCAGTTCCGATACCAATAGAATGTTGTCTCAAAGACATGAACCCAATAGCTGAGCAGATTCTTTGGAAAGGTTCAAGTCTTATGTCAGTTGATTAAGTTTGGCTTGCATAAATGGCACGATTTGGTCTACAACTTCTGGCTTGTATGCATCAAACTCAGTTGTATCGGTAGTGACACTAGCCTCGGAATCAGAGCTAGAACCCATAGTAAATTCAGTAACAAGAAGATCGGGGCCATGTGGGACTGGTTTTATAGCAGAAGGAACATTATGGTATTGAACATGGTGCTTGTTCTTGCGTTTGATGCCTTTCTAATTTGTCATGCAGAAGTACCACTCGGTGACGTGATCTTTGCTTTCTTTCCACACCATTGGGACACCAAATGGCATACTCTTCCTTTTCTTATTACTCCAATACCGTAAATTTTCCACACATGTTTTACAGCAAATATGGGAAGCAAATGGCTTATCCTGGTCCCATAGTTTCACTCCAAAGTATGCATGATATGCCCTTTTCAAAAATATGTGATTTTTGCTTGACTGTCTGGAAGAATGATATGTCCGCACATGTAACAAAACCTATTCAGATGATTCTTACACATACGATCCATTGCAATGCAAATCTAGCCCTGAAAAGATGAATAAAATAGGTTATTTATGGTTACTCATCACTACAATAGATGTGACAAAGCAGAAGTAATAAACAGTTGGAGGATAGTGCTATTTTGGAATATACGTTCTAATATAAATTGAGCATACCATAGAAACCAGACCTGACCAAAGAAAACTAATTATATTCTTAAATTCAGTGTGCAAAAATGAGTCTAAATCAGTTGGAAAATCTATGATGCTTGAAAGAAAAGTTTTGAAATGCAGAGGACACTGCAATCAGAGTTCCAAATTGAACCCTTGGGTGAGGTTTGGGGTAGCAGATGCCTCTTATCACATTTATGGTACAATCCTCAACAAGCAGATGCTAACCTGCTCTACCTTTTCTTTGCAGAGTCATCCGCACACGCATCAACGAACTGCCCAGTATGAGTCAACAAAACAAGATGGTTCCAGTCATCACTTCTTATACACATCCGACCTTGCATCTTCCTCATCCAGACAGAGTGAAAGGAGGTGGGTGTGCGATGATTATTGGAGACCACCCCCGTAAGGGGCGCGGCGATTTGCCATCCTGGCCGCCGTGCTGACGGGATCCAGCGCTCCGTCCGGCCCCAGCTTAGCCTCTCTTCCCTCCTTCAGATAGCCTGTATTTCTCCACTACTTCATCGCTTTTCATACAACCTCTCCCACAACTTTCTCTGGTCAGCCTCTAATTTCACAGGGTAGATGCTGACCTTCTTCTCAGCCAACCGTCCTTCCTCACATCACTTTTCCTTTCCTCTTCACAATCTATCGTTTACGCCGTGTCTAAGGTGGAGCCGCCATGCCGATGGACTGCCAGGCCATCAGGCGGTAGGGGTGGTCCTGAATGGTGGCGCCTGGCTCTGCCAGGCCTGTAAGCACCTCTTGCAGTGCGGGCAACTGCGAGAGGTGATGAGCTATTGCGTCCCGCAGAAAATTTAGGGTCACTATGCCCAATGATGCAAAAAATAAAAATCCCCTTAATTCCCCCTGTATCATCAACGGAGCCGCCCTCGGGCAGCTCCACAGAAAAAAATGGAGGTGCCCCTCCCCCCTGTGCTTGCACAGGGGACCCTCCATATTTCTTTCCCCGGAGAGGAGGCTTACTCTTCTCCTACCCCTACAGGTTGTAGGGGACTCTCCCTCAGCCCCTTCTCTGGAGGTGCTTTCGGGCACCTCCCTGTTTCCAGCGGCAGTCCCTCCTTTTCTCTCCAAAGGGACTGCCAAGAAAGCCAGCAGGCAACCCATAGCCAATCGCTTCACATCGAAGCGGCTCGGTAGGGCAAACCCCCTTAGGGGGGAGAGGGAAGCCAGGCCCCTTCGGTCGCTTCCCTTAAAAGACCTGCTGGCAAGAATATTAAACCTTGCCGGGGTCAAGGCCTGTGCCTCCCCACACAAGACTGGTGACACTGCCAAGGGGACCTGCGATGTCCTAGGAGGGGATGGCCAACTGGAGGCCCCTCCTGTGATAGACATGGTCGTTGGGGAAACCCAGCCTCAGACGGTAGGGCCTTCCATGGGGGGGAATCCGGGCTCGGCGCCAAGCACCGAACCCGAATCCGCCCCTATGCAAGGTCCTCCTCAAACGACTAGGGTTTCTGAGGCAGTACAAGGAAGAAAGGGATCTCCTCCGACCGGTGCTCCTACGACTACCAGGACCTTCTCCATTTCGGAGAAGGACCTGGCTGAGGCCGGTCCATCTGGCCTGGGGGCTCCTTCCGGCGGAGGTGAGAAGGGGGTTCATTCCCCGCCCTCCTCTCCAAAAAAGAAAAAGACTAAAAAGACAAAGAAGACCCGGGGCTCCTCTCCATCCGCGGGGGCTGCGGGGATGGATGGGTCTGAGGCCACTTTGGCAGGAGACCAAGCCAAGATCGGCACATCCGGCCCCTGTGCCCCCCCGTGTGCGGAGCCCCTGACTATGACTAAGACGAAAAGTGCACAGGGCGGAGCCTCAATAACATCGGGGCCCCTCATTCAGAAGTTACCTGGCGTTTTTGAGCCCGCTGGCTTCAAACGCTTCCTCGTTATTCGCTCCACTGATGGCACCATGTTGGCCAAGGGCAACATGATCCATCAGAAGAGAGGATTAGCTAGTGCAATTGGTAGAGAGCCGAAGGTGACCCGTTTCTCAAACGAGAGCCGGGAGCCTTTTGCGAATGCGGCGAATCCCGCCGAGGCGGCCAAGATCTTCGGACACTTCATGGCACCCCGGTGAGTGTGACGCCGCACTCTACCATGAACTTTGTGAAATTTGTAGTTTATGCGAGGGAACTCGTTGACAACTCCATTGAGGACATCACCTTAGAGCTGGCCGACCATGGGGCGGTCAAGGTCGAACGTGTGATGAGAAAACAGGGAGGGGCCTCAAGACCCACCCCCACACTCTTCGTCACGTTCGACTGTGACAAGCTCCCTGAGTCGGTGCGTGCCGATTGGTGCCGCTACCGCGTGAAGGCATTCGTGCCACTGCCGCGGCGGTGCTATTACTGTCACCGCTTCGGCCATACGAATCGTTCATGTAGACGTGCAAAGTCGGGGTCACCCGAAGTCTGTGTAAATTGCTCCAAGGCCGCGCACGATATGTCTAAATCGTGTGTGGCCAAGTGTGTCATTTGCGGAGAGCCGCACCCCCCTTCTTGGAAGCAATGTGGTGCATATCTCCTTGAGAAAGAAATCCTGGCCGTTCAATTCCAGGATCGACTCTTATTCCGCGAGGCTAAGGACTTGGTCCTGGTGCGCCCGGCTCGGCTTTCGACGTCATATGCCTCAAAAGTTAGAAAGGCACCCTCTGCTCCAACCATGCTCCAACGAGCATGGTTGTTTCCGCCTGCATTCGGAACCCTTCTGCGGGCTCTACTCAACCCGGGCGCTTCCCTGGTAAAGCTGGCGGCAAAAAGGGTTCATACCCAGCCCCGGCTAAAACCAGGGCTTCCCCCTCTTCCCCCAGCGTGACCATTTGCCGTAAGGCCACGCGCCTCTACCGAGTCGTTAGACTCACAAGAGGCAACACCCCTGAAGTTGGTCGCCAGGTCATCTTCCGCGTTCCCTTAAGCTGTCCCCCGAAACGAGGACAGCAACAAAGGAGCTTCGGCTCCTTAGCCAACGCCTAGTGGTGGAGCGAGTGGCTCGAAGACGGTGGTTCCTCGAAAAGAGGGCTACCCCGCCTCCGAAGACGCAACGCCCGCCTAAGGTTTCGAGGTGGAGGGAGGAAAAGACTCGCATGGTGAGCCCAACCTCCCCCAATAAGTCCTCGAAGGCGACAGCGCCCGAGGTTCTGCCTCCGGGAAGCGTACGGCCAATCCCGCGAGGGTCTTCTGTTCCAGGAGGGCCCCCGTGTCTCCGAGCTAGGCCTGAAGGGCATATTCCTTCAATGGAATTGGCGTGGACTCCGGGCCAACTGGTAGGAGCTGCGGAGGCTCGTCTCGACCCGGGCCCCGTTAGCTATTTTTCTGCAGGAGACCATGCTAGGCGCGTGCCCCCTGCCCGCGCTCCCGGGGCATAAGGGTGTTGCAACCCCACCACCATGGGATGGCCGGGATGGGGGATGCGCGGTTTACACCCGGCATGTCTCCGTTCTTCCTTTCTCTCTAGATACCTCCTTTCAGGAAGTGGTTGTGCAGCTGCACCTGGATAGGAGGTATACTATTATTTCTGCGTACATTGTACCGTCAGCTGACTTCGACGCGGGGGACTTCCGCCGTGTCGTGGCACGGTTGCCGAGGCCCTTTCTCTTGCTTGGAGATCTGAACGGCAGGCATCCTCTCTGGGGAGATTACTCCATAAATCCCAGGGGACAAGTCCTTGCCGATCTGATCGAAGAGCTTGAGATGGGTGTCCTAAACGTGGATGAGTTTACGCATCGCTGTCCGAGAATCGCTTCATTTTCTTGCCTTGACCTATCTTTGCGCTCTTCGGATGCACAGCCTGATTTTGATTAGGGGGTGGTCGATGACCTCTATGGTAGTGATCACTTTCCCATTCAAATATCATTTTTAGGGCAACTGCCGCCTGAGAGCCCACCTCGGTGGTGCTTGGCGTGGGCGCGGGCGCGGTGGCCTGCATTTCAGGAAATGACTGAATTCTCTATCTAAGTCGAGGAGTTTAGGTCGGTAGATGAGGCCGTTGAGTTCTTCTCCGGCAACCTCATCACCGTGGGCCTGAATACTATTCCTAGAACGTCTGGCCGTTTTGCACGTTGACCACTCCCATGGTGGTCGGCCGAGTGTGAGACGGACCTCAAACAGAGCGTTATGCCTACATGCGCTATAAGCGCCGCCCGAATGATTTCACTGTCGTTGAATATCGTCGGGCTAGGGCTAGGTTTCGGTATATTTCGAAGCACGCCCGCCGCTCTTCTTGGCGGGCATACATGTCTTCACTTAACGGGAAGACCACTCTACCAGAGGTGTGGAAGCGAGTCAAAAGGATTCGGGGCAAGTTCTCGCCGGAACCCCCTCCCGTCCTCCAGGAGAATGGGACCGCAATTGGGACCCCGCTTCCGTGGCGGAATCCTTCGCGACCGCTTTCTCCGCATTCTCTAGCCGGGATGCTGCTCCGCCAGCATTCAATGCACGTCGTGGTGTCGCGGAAGGCCGCCGGCTTGACTTTACCTCCTGAAGCGGAGAACCCTTCAACGACAGGTTTACTGTGAGTGAGTTGCGCTCTGCTCGCTCTTCGTGCGCGGACACCGCCCATGGTCCGGACGATGTCCCGTACGCCATGCTTCGACACCTGGGTGAGCGAGGCATGGCCTTTCTGTTAGATTTGTTCAACAGGATCTGGGTGGAGGGTCTCCTCCCAGATTCCTGGCGAATCGCTACTGTGCTCGCCTTTCGCAAACCGGGGAGAGATCACTCTACTCTGACCGGTTTCCGCCCAATCTCTCTAACCTCTTGCGTGTGTAAGTTGATGGAGAAATTGGTAAATGTTAGATTAGCCTTTTTCCTGGACAGCGGAGGGCATCTGTCTTCTGCACAGTGCGGCTTCTGCAAGTTCCACTCCACGTCGGATGCTCTGCTTCGACTAGAAAATGCTGTCTGTGAAGCCTTCCTTCGTAGACAGCACTACGCCACGGTGTTTTTCGATCTGGAGAAGGCCTATGATACCGCATGGCGATACGGTATCATGGAGACTCTCCACACGATGGGGCGAGGGGACGCCTCCCAATGTTTATATCTGAATTTTTGCGAGATCGTCGATTCCGCGTACGGGTGGGGGGAGCCCTCTCCATCCCAAAGGAGCAGGAAGAGGGTGTCCCGCAGGTAAGTGTCCTTAATATCACACTCTTTGCCCTGAGCATCAACGGCATCACCTCGGTGCGGCCGGAAGATGTTCTCGCTACTCTCTACGTGGACCACCTTTCGATCTTTTTTGGCGCGGCATAGATGCCAACTCTGGAGCGTCGACTCCAACAGGCATTGAACCGCGTCTCTCGCTATGCCGAAGCGCACAGGTTTCGGTTTTCTTTGGCCAAGACTAAGGTGGTGCACTTCTGCCGCCATCCACGGCTTCACCCCGACCCAGATTTGTTTCTTAATGGGGTGCGCCTGGATGTGGTTGAGTCGCACCGTTTCCTTGGTCTTGTATTCGACCGACGCCTCCTTAGGGTCTCTTGTACCCGCGCCATGGATATTCTCCGTTCCGTCACGTTCAGCGCTTGGGGCGTTGATAGGGCTACTGCCCTACTTTTTTATCGATCCTTTGTTCGTTCGAAGCTCGACTACGGATGCGAGTTTTATGCATCTGCAGCCGAGCGTTTATTGCGGAAGGTGGATTCGATCCACCACACCGGCCTTCGCCTTGCGACCGGTGCCTTCCGCACTTTCCCCATTGAGAGCCTGTTGGTCGATGCTGGGGAGATGCCACTCGCTCTGCGCCGCGTGCAGTGCATTACTCGCCTGTACGCGCGAGTCCGGCGCCTCCCTCAGTCGCCAACAGCTCTCACTGCATCCGCAGCTGATCTCGACGGTGTCTATGCCGCCAAGACGCCAGTCATACCCTAAGCCCTTTGGGTTTAGGGCCAGGAAACTCCTTCGAGAGCTAGGTATAGCTCTCGCGCCGGTGGTGCCCATGGTTCTGCCCAGGACGCCACCCTGAAGGATACTACATTTGTCGCCACGCCTCTGCTCCCAAAGCTTGTACAGCGCCGAGAGTATTGCGTTCGCCCTTTTTGGAGCACACCTCGTGTCACGCTGGAACCGTGCCAGTGTATACGGATGGCTCCAAGTCCAAAGAGGGGGTCGGCTTCCACGCCATATCCCCTCTGTTTGAAGTCAGCGGGGCTCTGCCAGGCCCTGCGTCTGTTTTCACGGCCGAGCTGGTGGCAATACACCACTCGGTAAGGGATATTAGGCGACGTGCCCGGTTCGGAGACCGGATTTTGATCTATAGCGACTCACAAAGTGCCCTGAGTGCTCTCGGGGCATTGGAATCTCCGCATCCCCTGGTTCGCGATATCCATGACGCCACGGTTTTGGCGAGCCAGGCAGATGTCGAGATTATCTTCTGCTGGGTTCCTCGACATGTAGGAATTGCGGGGAATGAGCGCGCCAAAGGGTCCGCGAGGACTCTGCGACCCGACCAGCGTTTCGCTCTTCCTCACACTTACTACATGGCAGGAATACGGGCAGCTCTTCGGACTGCTTGGCAAAGAAGATTGGAGATGGTCGAAGGGAACTTAAAGTTGCGTGCCATTGCGCCGCGACTGTTACCATGGACCTATCCCCCAATGCTGCGACGGCTTCAGATCGCTTTCTGTCGTCTCCGAATCGGACACACTCGTGTGACGCATCGCTATTTGATGGAGCTCCTGCCTGTGCCCTATTGCGACGACTGTGTCGTCCCCCAGACTGTTTGGCACATTCTTGTTGAATGTCCCAGTCTGGGTGATCATCGCCCACTTTAGCTGTCCCGGTACCGGGATGGGCAAGGGCGCTACCGCCTGTCCCTTGTAATCGGGACGAATGCGTGCACATTGACTGGTGGACTTGTTGACTTTTGGGGGCAGGCCGGCCTCTCCCTATTATTTAACCAGGTTTTTTGTTTTGTTTTTTTCTTTATAGGTTGCATGCTCCTGCGCCAGGGAGACCTCCCCCCGACGCAGGAGCTTGTTTACTACTCGTTTTCTTTTCCCTTTTTTTTAGTTTCTGTTGTTGTTTGGGTTGTTTTTTTGTGTGTGTGTTATTGCATTAAATTTAAAAGTAGCCTGCTTCTAGGCAGTTTTTAATACAACGACTAATGCCCAAGTAGGTAGCCCCAGATGAGCTCTTTAAATTAAAAAATTATATATATTGGAGACCACAAAAGCCAACTAACTGGTGAGTCCCTTAGCGGGTAGAAGCCTTCGAAACTGTTCTTTAAGTTCGTACAAACTCATTCTGTCTCTGACAGACTTAGGGTGGGGTGTCTGTTTGCAGGAAAGATGTAAGAATTTTTTTTTCCCCTCCCTTCTATGACTGCCTTGTCTCTTGACACACATTATCCTAAGTAGGATTGAATTTTCCTTTGTTCCCTGAGTATATCAGCATCTCAGTACAACCAAACAGGATTCCTTAGTAAGTCAGGCACCTTCAAAGTATGAGGGAGCAAGAGTCCAAACCCTTTATTACTTGTTTTATTACATGCTTCAGGAATTTTGTGTGCATTGGCAAATGGCAAAATTTTGCAAGATGTTTGTAACAGTAAAACTTCACCAGCCTTGGTGTTTGGGGTGGCGGGGTGAGACTATGATAAACACACCTTTAACTGGTACCACCTTTAATTAGTCGAGATCCCTGATGCCTCAAGAGGGGATAGCCAAATGGAAGCTCGTCCTGAGTGAAGGTGGGTCCCACAGCACCCTCTTCCCATATTGCAGCCCAGGCCCTCTAGGAGAGGACACTGACTCAGTGGGGAATACCCCTGTATGTAAGTCCACTCCCAGGTGGGATCTCCTAACAGGACATGGGCCTTGAGGGACTTAAATGAAAAGGTGCTTTGCACATGACTTTGTCCTTCACTATTTCGGTGAAGAACCAGGTCAAACCTGGGCATCCTCTCGGGAGAAGAGGGTGCACACAGCCCCTTCCTTCCTCTTCCATGGGAGCTCCAGGGAAGGATGGGTCCCCTGCGGGGGTTGGTATTTTTGAGCCCACAGGCTTCAACCGCCCTCTTGTTACTTGCTCCTAATGGCAGCATGATCCATCAGAGGAGAGCATTAGCTAATTTGATTGGTAGAGAGCCATAGGTGCCCGTTTCTCAGATGGCAGCCTTCTGGCGAATGCGTCTGATCCCACCGAGGTGGCCATGATTACTGCCCTTCAGGCACTTATGGCATGTCGGTTAGTGTGATGCCACACACTACATTTTTTCTACATAATTGTACAATTATGTAGAAAATGTTTTGTTACCATTGGTAATTTCCCACAGTGAATTTGTCAGTCAAAAATTGGAATAAAATTGCATTTTTTGAGCTGGAACCCCTTTTTAGAGTCCTCTTACTTTTAAATTAAAACTTTAGTATAGTTAAGAAACCTTCTCCAGATAGTCATGTCTTCAACAAGGAGGAATCCAGCCTCAATAGCCTGTTGACTTATTCTAGTATGACAGTTGCCCCTTGAAAATTGAAATTTTTATTTTTGCACATAACAAGATCATTTTTCTGATGACAGATCCCCAAAGCCTGGGTGCAAATTACATAGTACAGTGGAACCCTGGTTGACGAACCAAGACAATTTTTCCAATGAAATTATGTAAATACAATTAATCCATTTAAGACTCAGATCCCTTTCGTGCAGGTCATCGATTTCACCATATCGTACTGCTTGGCAATATAGGAAACACGAATGCCATTCTCATGTTTGACAATAGTTTCCTTCTTTACATCAATACTAATATGCTTAAGCTTCTTACTGCTACTATCATGTACACTTTTCTCCTTCTTAGGTGGCACAATGGGGGCTAAAATAACACAAAAAAGGAAAAAAAATTAATGTTTTTGAACACAGCACTCTCACAAGCAATGTTTACACCAAGTGCACCAATGCACAACTGATCATGAGGTTGCATGGACTGTGGGTAATTTGCATTCATAACCCAATGCAGCATTCATGAACCAAGCTAAAATGTGTTTGTGAACCAATATACAGGTTCTACTGTATATCAGATTCCAGGCAGACATCTTATTCCATTCCAGATTTATTGGCATCCAAAGGTGGGTGCTCAGGAACATGCACAATTCAGGAGTGTCAAAAATGGGTACAGACCCCTTTTCGCAATAGCCACAGCACAGAAACCCATTGGAATTTAGTCCTAGAATTTGGCACATGCTCATTATATACATAGAGGTACCCGCATAATATTTTTCAACCAAATCTGAGTCAGCCACCATGGTACCTCTAGTTGAGTTCATATGGAATGACTCTCAATAAATATGTGATGTAAGACTACAGTTAATGTCAATGAAAAATAAATAAATATGGAAAGATAATTCAAATTCAATATACATGTAATTATTGATAAAGAGATTCAAAGTACATATAATTAAAATAAATATGTCAACTCCAAACACCTATACAAAATTCAATGTACACACTCTCCAACCCTTGTGGCCACCACAAACCATTTATCTAGCCGGCTCATTGCTAGGTGGTATCAAAGTTGCCCCAGGGCATTCTTTTTCACACATTATGGGGCAGTACTCTCACTCTCGCTAAGTGTGGAGCAGAGGGAAAGGGAGCAGTCTTGTGGTCCCTCTCCTTTTTTTTTCTCACGCCCTCCCCCGTGGAATTAATAGCTGAGGTCTCCGAATCGCGCCACACACCGATGTGCTACAGCTTCACACCTGCCGAATCTTTCCTTATCGTCACTTCAGAACGAGAGCAGCGGGACCTTAGGAGCTGAACAAGGGAAAAAATAACCCCCTGCTTGCTTTCTCAATGGTGTTAATTATCCCCCCCCTCCCTAGCTCATATATATACCCCCTACACAAACAGACATTTATCACTCATACATACATATACTTGGCTTTGTGTCTTTCACCAAAGAGTAAGGGAAAGTTACTCTTTGGTGAAAGACACAGGTCCAGGATTGCTTCCAGGCAGCTTTGTCTTCCATCCTTCACCGAAACCTGAAATAAAAGATGGCCATTAGAGAGGGCACAGGTGAATTGAGGCAAATAAAAAAACTACCACACCATGAACTTAGTGAAATCAGTGGTTTACATGACGGAACTTGGGGACTACTCAGTAATAACATCACCTTTGAGCTGGCTAAACATGGAGCATTCAAGTTTGAATGTGTAATGAAAAAACTCGAATGGCGCTCAAGATTCACCCAATACACTCTTCATCACTATCAAACATGACAGGCTCCCTGAGTCAGTGCATGCTGGTTGGTATTTCTACCACATCAAGGCATTTGCACCACTCCCGCGGAGGTGCTACTACTCTCTCTGCTTCAATCATACAAATTGCTTGTCTAGATGTGCAAAGTCAGGTTTGCCCAAAGTCTGTGTAAATTGCACCAGGGTTATGCACAATAAATCCCTACTGTATATGACCCAGTGTGTTAATTGCGGAGAACCGCACCCTGCCTCCTCGAAGCAATGTAGTGTGTATTTCCTGGAGAAGGAAATCCTGGCCTTCAGGTTACAGATTGTTTTTCATTTTGCGATCCTAAGGACCTGGTCCAGTTGCAACTGGTGATGCCTGTGAGATCTTATGCTTTGATTTTTAAAAAAGGCATTCTCTGATCGTGGCCCTTCCAGGCCTACAAACACGGTTATGTCCATGCCCATTCGTAACCGTTATGTGGGTTCTTCTCACCCTGGGCACTCCATGGCAGAGCTTGGTGACACAAAAGGTTCACACCCACCTCAGCTAAAACCAGCCTCCCCCCCCCCCCCCGCATACTTGTTTCCGGTAAGGCAAAATGGCCTCAGCTCCACTGAGTCATTTGACTCACAGGAGGCAACACCCTTGAAGGTGGTTGTCAGAGAGAGAGAGAGAGAGAGATTCACACAGACTAAGAAGCCTAAGGGGGTATCTCACGGACAAACAGATTTTCAACCACCATCTTTCGGTAAACTTCCGGAGCTGGCTCCACAAAAGGCTAAAACCAGTCCCTATCCACCCCCACATGCCCCTTTTTGAAGGCAAATGGCTGCACACCTCTACACAGTTTTTAGTCTCATAGGAGGCAAACTCTGAAGGTGGTCATGAGGTCATCTTTGGGGATTCCTAAAGCTTTTTGCTACAATGCCCCCACCCAAGGCTGGACTGGGCAACTTGAGATGCTCGACCCTTGCTCTTGAAGACTATCATGGCGAGGACAACCTTTCCTGATGTCCTTGGAGACAGTTCCTTCAGAGCTTTCTCGCTTTCTCCACCTAGTGACCCATGCCTTTTTCACATTCCCTATAGAGAGCATCCTTGTTAATGTGAGGAGAGATATCACTTGTTTTACACAATATACACTGCATGATGTACTTGCACCCACAGCTTCAGCCTTTTTCACAGTTGCCATTCGCTCTTATTTCATTCATGGCTGATCTCTGCATTGCCTATGCCGATGAGAGATGCAAATCATGCTCTAAACCTTTCAGATTTAGGTTTAGGACACTCCTTGTAGATTTTGACATCTCTTGGGCTGGTTGGGCATCTGGTTCTGCCCATTTGATAGCTCTGCTTCCTAACCTATGGCACTGGAAGTATTGCAGTCCTATTTCATGGAGCTAAGATTATGTCACACTAGAGCCATGCCAAGTGTGCCCAGGTAGCTTCCTGTTCAACCAGGGTGTCAGCGTTCATGCTAATTTTCCCTGTTAGAAGATGTCGTGGCTCATATCCGAACTACATCTATCTTCATGGCTAGTTGCCTCCCCCAATCTTAGAGCATGCTTCCTTCTTCTTGTTCTTTGTTTTGTTTTTTGCCTCTGATTTTTAGTTTGTTATTTTAGTTGGTTTTTTTGTTTATTTTTTTTAATGTAGCCTAGCATTAAGCTATAAGATAATTGCAGTGACTTATGCCCTTGGAGGCAGTTCCCAGATAGATGTTACAAAAAATCATGCTAGGCTGGTTGCAATTCACCATTCAGTGGGGGAGATTACACATTGTGCAAAGTCCTGAGTCCATTCTGTCATTTATAGCTCCTCACAGAAGGCAATAGTGCCCTTGAGACATTATCTCCACATTCCCTGTTTCGCAGTATCTGTGATGTGAGAGGGAGCTTTTCTTTGATGATGGGCGGGGGAGGAGCAGGCTATTTACATAGACTGAGCAACTGGACTAGCATTTTGCTCTATTTCCCCCCCCCCCCTCAGGGGAGTATGGTAAAAAAAATGGACAGATTTAGGTGGGGACAGGAAAGTTGACAGTAAGAATGAAAATTGACATGCGATTTAATTTAAAATTCACTATAGTTTTATTACAAAGTATAAGTAAATGGTCAAATATTTAATTTACTGCCAACTGCTAGGAGATTAGCCTAATTTAAGCTTAAATTTTTTTTAAGTGAAAGTGAAGTAATTCTTAAACTTTTCACTGTTGGAGTGAAAAGATAATTGTAACTATTTTTAACTAAATTAAATTGCATGTCCATTTTCCTTACTGGCAATTTATTTCACTGGCAAATTTCTTAATTTTCCCACTGGGAGTTTTTCTCACTACCAATTTTGTCACTGTCAGTTTTCCACTGGGAGTTTTCCTAGCTCCATTTGATGGACCCCCTCTCCTGAACCTTTCTGAGGCTATTGTTTGGTCCACCAGACTGAATGAATGGTTGTTTGGTTGAATGTTCTAGTCAGGAGGGGCTTTCTGCAGGTGATACTTGTCCTAGTCCACAGATGAACAGGGTCGATACTGCTTGTCCTTCATGCTTGGGCTAGTCTCTTCTACCCCTGACTGGTTTGATTGAATTTCTGGAGGAGGAGGTCCTCCTCAATTTATTTTATTGTTGTTTTGGTTCTATTTTGTTGTTTATGTTTGGATTTTTTAAGATCTATTTTCTTTAATTATATGGGGCTAAGGGGGTATGATGCAATTTCAATGGATATTATGGGTACTATTTGGGTATATTTGGAATGGAGTTATGGGAAATAGTGGTTGCAGATTTATGTTACTTTCAATGCCTATAGTTAAAAAATTTAAGGACACACCCTATTTTAAAAAAAACTCACCCATAACTGTAATTGTTGTGTATTTTTTTTAGAGAAAGAACTACTAGTAGGCTGAATAGAAGTAATCACTTAATTTTAAGCTCTGTTTATTGAAGAAACATTCTGTAGCTGCCTAAAACATTTTACTGGCATTAATTAGGCGCAGACTCTACTGCTACATGAATTTTGTTCATTGCTGTTTGCTTTTGTTCTGAATGAATAGTTTCCTAATTCGTACTTTGAGAAACTTTTTCACAAAATGTTTAAAATTTGCACTGCAGTAAGGTAAAGCCAAGGGAGGATACTTCTGTGAAAGCAAAATTTAGGTATAAAATAACTTCAAATATCTTTTATTATTAAATTGCTATCAAAGCGCAAAGCTTAACATTTCTTTTCTGCCCAGTGGTAGTTCTTTCTATAAAAAAAAACGATTACGTTTTGGGGTTGTTTTTTATTTCCATTGGGGCTAGCCTTAAACTAGAATTGTAGTGTGTGTTTTTGGTGTGTTGTTAGGCTCAGAGGCTGGGAAGGATTTTGCCTGCTGTATAGACTGGGATACCTTTTCAGCTTTTGATGTTTGAGCCCCGTAAGGGGCGCGGCGATTTGCCATCCTGGCCGCCGTGCTGACGGGATCCAGCGCTCCGTCCGGCCCCAGCTTAGCCTCTCTTCCTTCCTTCAGATAGCCCGATTTCTCCCCTACCTCGTCGCTTTTCATACAACCTCTCCCACAACTTTCTCTGGTCAGCCTCTAATTTCACAGGGTAGAATGCTGACCTTCTTCTCAAGCCAACCACCCCGGATCGGGGCTGAGGGGGGGAGGGGACATTGTTCCCTAACCCCTCAGCTCCGGTTCGGGATGGGGTTTTTTTAACAACCTGCTTCATCCCCACCCACATCTTCCTCACATCCCTTTTCCTCTCCTCTTCACAACCTATATTTTTTACGCCGTGTCCAAGGTGGAGCCGCCATGCCGAAGGACTGCCAGGCCACCAGGCGGGAGGGGTGGTCCCGAATGGCGGCGCCTGGCTCTGCCGGGCTTGTAAGCACCTCTCGCAGTGCGGGCAACTGCGAGAGGTGATGAGCTATTGCGTCCCGTAATCAAAAGAGGGTCACCATGCCCATGTATGAAAAAAAACAAAAACCCCAACCCCCAACTTCCCCAAAAACATCTACGGAGCCGCCCTCGGGCAGCTCCACCGAGAAAATGGAGGTCCCCCCCCTTGTGCTTGCGCAAGGGACCCTCCATAATTCTTTAACCGGAGAGGAGGCTTACTCCTCTCCTACGCCTACGGGTGTAGGGGACTCCCCCTCACCCCCTTCTCTGGAGGTGCTTTCGGGCACCTCCCTATCTCCAGCGGCAGTCCCTCCTTTGCTTTCTAAGGGGACTGCCAAGAAAGCCAGCAGGCAGCCCATTGCCGACCGCCCCTCGTGCAAGCGGCTCGGTAGGGCAAACCCCCTTAGGGGGGAGAGGGAAGCCAGGCCCCTTCGGTCGCTTCCCTCAAAAGACCTGCTGGCAAGAATTTTGAACCTTGCTGGGGTCAAGGCCTGTGCCTCCCCACACCACCTGACTAGTGACAATACTGCCAAGGGGACCTGCGATGTCCTGGGAGGGGATGGCCAACTGGAGGCCCCTCCTGTGATAGACATGGTCCTTGAGGAGACCCAGCCCCAGACGGTAGGGCCTTCCATGGGGGGGAATTCGGGCTCGGCGCCAAGCACCGAACCCGAATCCGCCCCTATGCAAGGTCCTCCTCAAATGGCTGAGGGCTCCGAGGCAGTAGAAGGAGGGGAGGGATCTCCTCCGACAGGTGCCCCTACGACAACCAGGACCTTCTCCATTTCGGAGAGGGACCTGGCTGAGGCTGGTCCATCTGGCCTGGGGACTTCTGCCGGCGGAGGTGAAAAGTGGGTTCATTCCCCGCCCTCCTCTCCTAAAAAGAAAAAGACTAAAAAGACTCAAAAGACGAAGAAGACTCGGGGCTCCTCTCCATCCGCGGGGGCTGCGGGGACGGATGGGTCTGCTGCCACTTTGGTAGGCGACCAAGCCAAGATCGGCACATCCGGCCCCTCTACCCCCTCGTGTGCGGAGCCCATGACTACGACTAAGACCAAGAATGCACAGGGCGGAGCCTCGATGACATCGGGGCCCCTGATTCAGAGGTTACCTGGCGTTTTCGAGCCCGCTGGCTTCAAACGCTTCCTCGTTATTCGCTCCACTGATGGCACCATGTTGTCCAAGGGCAACATGATCCATCAGAGGAGAGGATTAGCTAGTGCAATTGGTAGAGAGCCGAAGGTAACCCGTTTCTCGGACGGGAGCCTTCTGGCGAATGCGGCGAATCCCGCCGAGGCGGCCAAGATAAGTGCTCTTCGGACACTTCATGGCACCCCGGTGAGTGTGACGCCGCACTCTACCATGAACTTTGTGAAAGGAGTAGTTTATGCGAGGGAACTCGTTGACTACTCCATTGAGGACATCACCCTAGAGCTGGCCGACCATGGGGCGGTCAAGGTCGAGCGTGTGATGAGAAAACAGGGAGGGGCCTCGAGACCCACCCCTACACTCTTCGTCACGTTCGACTGTGACAAGCTCCCTGAGTCGGTGCGTGCCGGTTGGTACCGCTACCGCGTGAAGGCATTCGTGCCACTGCCGCGGCGGTGCTATTACTGCCACCGCTTCGGCCATACGAATCGATCATGTAGACGTGCAAAATCGGGGTCACCCGAAGTCTGTGTAAATTGCTCCAAGGTCGCACACGATAAGTCCAAATCGTGTGTGGCCAAGTGTGTCAATTGCGGAGAGCCGCACCCTGCTTCTTCGAAGCAATGTGGTGCATATCTCCTTGAGAAAGAAATCCTGGCCGTTCAGGCCCAGGATCGACTCTCATTCCGCGAGGCAAAGGACTTGGTCCTGGCGCGCCCGGCTCTGCCTGGGACGTCATATGCCTCAATAGTTAGAAAGGCACCCTCTGCTCCTGGCCAATCCAGGCCAACGAGCACGGTTGTTTCCGCGCCCATTCGGAGCCCTTCTGTGGGCTCTACCCAACCTGGGCGCTCCCCTGGTAAAGCTGGCGGCAAAAAGGGTTCATACCCTGCCCCGGCTAAAACCAGGGCTCCCCCCTCTTCCCCCAGCGTGACCGTTTCGCGTAAAGCGAAACGGCCACGCGCCTCCACCGAGTCGTTAGACTCACAGGAGGCAACACCCCTGAAGATGGTCGCTAGGCCATCTTCCGGGGTTCCTAAAGCTGTTCCCCGAAAGGAGGACAGCAACAAAGGAGCTTCGGCCCCTTTGCCCACGCCCCGAGGTGGAGCGAGTGGCTCGGAGACGGTGGTTCCTCGAAAAGAGGGCCCCCCGCCTCCGAAGCCGCAACGCCCGCCTAAAGTTTCGAGGCGGAGGGAGGAAAAGACTCGCATGGCGAGCCCAACCTCCCCCAATAAGTCCTCGAAGGCGACAGCGCCTTCAGCGCTTTGTCCGGCCAACAGCGCCCGGGGTTCTGCCCCCGGGAAGCGTACGGCCATTCCCGTGAGGGTCTTCAATTCGAGGAGGGCCCCCGCGTCTCCTCCGAGCTAGGCCTGGAGGGCATATTCCTTCAATGGAATTGCCGTGGACTCCGGGCCAACTGGGAGGAGCTGCGGAGGCTCGCCTCATCCCGTTCCCCGTTAGCTATTTTTTTGCAGGAGACCATGCTAGGCGCGTGCCCCCTGCCTGCCCTCCCGGGGTATAAGGGTCTTGCGACCCAACCACCGCGGGACGGCCGGGCTGGGGGATGCGCGGTTTACACCCGGCATGATGTCTCCGTTCTTCCTTTCTCTTTAGATGCCTCCTTTCAGGCAGTGGCTGTGCAGCTGCACCTGGATAGGAGGTATACTATCATTTCTGCGTACATTCCACCGTCAGCTGACTTCGACGCGGGGGACTTTCGCCGCGTCGTGGCACGGTTGCCGAGGCCCTATCTCTTGCTTGGAGATCTGAACGGCAGGCATCCTCTCTGGGGAGATTACACCATAAATCCCAGGGGACAAGTCCTTGCCGATCTGATCGAAGAGCTTGAGATGGGTGTCCTAAACGTGGATGAGTTTACGCATCACTGTCCGAGAACCGCTTCATTTTCTTGCCTTGACCTATCTTTGTGCTCTTCGGATGCACAGCCTGATTTTGATTGGGGGGTGGTCGATGACCTCCATGGTAGTGATCACTTTCCCATTCAAATATCATTTTCAGGGCAACTGCCGCCTGAGAGACCACCTCGGTGGTGCTTGGCGCGGGCGCGGTGGCCTGCATTTCAGGAAATGACTGAATTCTCTATCTCAGTCAAGGAGTTTAGGTCGGTAGATGAGGCCGTCGAGTTCTTCTCCGGCAACCTCATCGCCGTGGGCCTGACTACTATTCCTAGGACGTCTGGCCGTTTTGCACGCCGACCACTCCCATGGTGGTCGGCCGAGTGTGAGACGGCCCTCAAACAGAAGCGTTATGCCTACATGCGCTATAAGCGCCGCCCGAACGATTTCACCGTCGCTGAATTTCGTCGGGCTAGGGCTAGGTTCCGGTATATTTCGAAGCACGCCCGCCGCTCTTCTTGGCGGGCATACGTGTCTTCACTTAACGGGAAGACCCCTTTAGCTGAGGTGTGGAAGCGAGTCAAAAGGATTCGGGGCAAGTTCTCGCAGGACCCCCCTCCCGTTCTCCAGGAGAATGGGACCGCAATCTCGGACCCCGCGTCCGTGGCGGAATCCTTAGCGACCGCTTTTTCCGCATTCTCTAGCCGTGATGCTGCTCCGCCAGCATTCAATGCACGTCGTGATGTCGCGGAAGGCCGCCGGCTGGACTTTACCTCCAGAGGCGGAGAACCCTTCAACGACAAGTTTACTGTGAGTGAGTTGCGTTCCGCTCTCGCTTCGTGCGCGGACACCGCCCATGGTCCGGACGATGTCCCGTACGCCATGCTTCGACACCTGGGTGAGCGAGGCATGGCCTTTCTATTAGATTTGTTCAACAGGATCTGGGTGGAAGGTCTCCTCCCAGACTCCTGGCGAATCGCTACTGTGCTCGCCTTTCGCAAGCCGGGGAGAGATCACTCTACTCCGACCGGTTTCCGCCCAATCTCTCTAACCTCTTGCGTGTGCAAGTTGATGGAGAAATTGGTAAATGTTAGATTAGCCTATTTCCTGGACAGCGGAGGCCATCTGTCTTCTGCACAGTGCGGCTTCCGTAAGTTCCACTCCACGTCGGATGCTCTGCTCCGACTGGAAAATGCCGTCTGCGAGGCTTTCCTTCGTAGACAGCACTACGCCACGGTGTTTTTTGATCTGGAGAAAGCCTATGATACCGCATGGCGATACGGTATCATGGAGACTCTCCACACGATGGGGGCGAGGGGACGCCTCCCAATGTTTATATCTGAATTTTTGCGAGATCGTCGATTCCGCGTACGGGTGGGGGGAGCCCTCTCCGGCCCAAAGGAGCAGGAAGAGGGTGTCCCGCAGGGAAGTGTCCTCAGTGTCACACTCTTTGCCCTGAGCATCAACGGCATCACCTCGGTGCTGCCGGAAGATGTTCTCGCTACGCTCTACGTGGACGACCTTTCGATCTCTTTTGGCGCGGCCCAGATGCCAACTCTGGAGCGCCGACTCCAACAGGCATTGAACCGCGTCTCTCGCTATGCCGAAGCGCACAGGTTTCGGTTTTCTTTGGCCAAGACTAAGGTGGTGCACTTCTGCCGCCATCCACGGCTTCACCCCGACCCAGATTTGTTTCTTAATGGGGTGCGCCTGGATGTGGTTGAGTCGCACCGTTTCCTTGGTCTTGTATTCGACCGACGCCTCACCTGGGAGGCTCACATTCGCAGCCTTAGGGTCTCTTGTACCCGCGCCATGGACATTCTCCGTTCCGTGACGTTCAGCGCTTGGGGCGCTGATAGGGCTACCGCTTACTTTTTTATCGATCCTTTGTTCGCTCGAAGCTCGACTACGGATGCGAGTTTTATGCATCCGCAGCCGAGCGTTTATTGCGGAAGGTGGATTCGATCCACCACACCGGCCTTCGCCTTGCGACCGGTGCCTTCCGCACTTCCCCCATTGAGAGCCTGTTGGTCGATGCTGGGGAGATGCCACTCGCTCTGCGCCGCGTGCAGTGCATCACTCGCCTGTACGCGCGAGCCCGGCGCCTCCCCCAGTCGCCAACAGCTCTCACTGCATCCGCAGCTGATCTCGATGGTGCCTATGCCGCCGAGAGACGCCAGTCATACCCTAAGCCCTTTGGGTTTAGGGCCAGGAAACTCCTTCGAGAGGTAGATATAGCTCTCGGGCCGGTGGCGCCCCTGGTTCTGCCCAGGACGCCACCCTGGAGGGTACCACATTTGGCTATTTGTCGCCACGCCTCTGCTCCCAAAGCTTGTACTGCGCCGGGAGTATTGCGTTCGATCTTTTTGGAGCACACATCGTGTCACGCTGGTACCGTGCCAGTGTATACGGATGGCTCCAAGTCCCAAGAGGGGGTCGGCTTCCACGCCGTATCCCCTCTGTTTGAAGTCAGCGGGGCTCTACCAGGCGCTGCGTCTGTCTTCACGGCCGAGCTGGTGGCAATACACCACTCGGTACGGGAGATTACGCGACGTGCCCGGTTCGGAGACCGGATTGTGATTTATAGCGACTCACAAAGCGCCCTGAGTGCTCTCGGGGCATTGGAATCTCCGCATCCCCTGGTTCGCGAAATCCGTGACGCCACGGTTTTGGCGAGCCGGGCAGATGTCGAGATTATCTTCTGCTGGGTTCCTGGACATGTAGGAATTGCGGGGAATGAGCGCGCCGATGAGGGCGCCAAAGAGTCCGCGAGGACTCTGCGACCGGACCAGCGTTTCGCTCTTCCTCACACCGACTACATGGCAGGAATACGGGCAGCTCTTCGGACTGCTTGGCAAAGAAGATGGGAGACGGTCGAGGGGAACTTAAAGTTGCGTGCCATTGCGCCGCGACTGTTCCCATGGACCTATCCCCCAATGCCGCGGCGGCTTCAGGTTGCTTTCTGTCGTCTTCGAATCGGACACACTCGTGTGACGCATCGTTACTTGGTGGAGCGCTCGCATGTGCCCTATTGCAACGACTGCGTCGTCCCCCAGACTGTTCGGCATATTCTTGTCGAATGTCCCAGTCTGGGTGATCTTCGCGCACGATACCTGTCTCGGTACCGGGATGGGCGGGGTCGCTACCGCCTGTCCCTTGTACTCGGGACGAGTGCGTGCACCATGACTGGTGGACTTATTGACTTTTTGGGGGAGGCCGGCCTTCTCCCCTTTATTTAAGGTTCCTTTTTTTGTTATTGTTTTGTTTTAGATTGCACTCTCCTGCACCGGGGTGAGGGGGACCTCCCCCCGCTGCCGGAGATTGCTTCGATTGTTAAGTTTTTCAAATTTATATTGATTGTTAAGTTTTCATATTTTAACTTTAAAGTAGCCTAATTCTAGGCTGTCGTGTTTTTCGGCGACTTATGCCCAAGTGGGTAGTTGCCAGATGGGCTCTATAAAAAAAAAAAAAAAAAATTGATGTTTGAGGCATGTTGCGAGTGTATGTAGATATTTGCGGCTTTGTATGAGAGGTCAGATGTTGTTACTAATTTTTGCCTACTGGTGTATGCGGCTGTTTGCTGGAGTTAGTCATGTTTTCATTCAAATAGATGCTTTTTGTGCATCTTGCTCTTTTTTGTCTCATGTTTGGTTGTTTTTGTTGGTTGACCCTAATTTTTTTATGTGATTTATCATCTATGGGGAGGACTTTTGGTTATAGTTTCTTTTCCCTCTTGATGTGCATTGTGGCAGCCTTTTCCCTCTACTTTTTTGGGGGAGAGGGTAAGGATTGTTTGAGTTATTGACTGAGGGATGGCAGCTCTCAGGGGGCACCAAGATACTCACCAGAGGCAAAAAAGGACACATTTATGCTGTGATAACAGATTGGTTGAATTTTTTCCCCAAAATGGGGTTGATCTTGTCTACCCACTGTTGTCTCATGCATATTGTCACTGTTAGGTGGTCTGTCATTGTCGGAGAATCACTTATTAAACTGTTTCGAATGAGGTCGCCCAAACTTCTGTAAATCAGTGGAACAACATGTACATACATTTTCTTTTTCCTAACTGTACCACTTAACTGTCCTTCCCCCCCCCCCCAATTTTTTAAGTCCCCACATTGGTTTTACACTCTCACTTGACAGCAAATAATAATCTCATTCCTGAATATACCCAACAATGACTGAAAGAGAGCATTAAACTACCTAAAACATAAAACCTGCTTATTCATTCCTCTGAAATATGAATAAGACCAGAGTTCCATAAAGAGTTCAGTCTGACACCAGCCTCTCTAATTGCTGTGATTTTGCCCCAACAGAGCACTCCTCCCGCAGTACCGACCGGCTCCTGACTATGAAACGGCTCTCCTGCAAAAGTATGGACCCGGTGTCAACTCTAGATTACAAACCACAGTCCTGTACTCATCTCAGCCAGAAATCTCGACCCTAAGCAATGAGGTCACCATTACTGAGAAAGAGGATGAAGGTAAGACTCAAAAGAACGGTGTAGCTGCTGTTAAAGCACATAGTAGACAGGACGAGGGAGGGGAAGAAAGGCCTGAATAGCTACTGATAGGAGGGAAAATTGATTGAAATTAAATTGGTCATCTTTACAATTAATTTCATTGCCATTTACTTATTTTCTTACTTTATTGCCCTTCGCTGGTTCTCCTGTGTCCAAACCTGGTAGTACTCAAGAATGAGACTATGGCGTGTGGTTTTCTTGAGCGGTCTCCTAGCATTCTTATATTGAAACTGGTTCTGAAATGGCTGAGGGAAAAGACAGGATAAGATGAGATTAGCCAAGGGATCTTGTAAAAGATGAGGCATCCTAATTTTTTCAAACCTAATATAACCTATCCTAACTTAACTAACATAAATTAACCTAATCATTCTAGATTTGGTTGCACCATGTTTTCAGGGTGCAGCAGGGAAAGTTGGTGTTTGAGGAAGCTGTTCTGATGGCAAGTGAGCCAGAGAAACTTGTTTGGTAATGTAGAGTGGCTTTAGATTAGTGAATGTCCAGAAGCATGCTTTAAAATAGGGCATTTTGCAGCTGGTTTTGAAGCATTATGTGGGAAAGTGGGGTTTGTGTTTTATTGGATTCTGGTTCAGTGGTGGTTGGGGTAGGTTTGCTAAAAACTGGATGTAGTGGGCGGTGGGGGAGGTTTTTGTGGTTCTATTGGTGTGAATAAAGTGGGTGTGAGTAGCATCGCAGCTTGCTGAAAAATTGTCTCCCTGTTATGTTTAAGCAGCATTCGATGGGAAGAATTTTTGTTAAAGGATGGAAGGTGGAGTATTGGGATTTGTTATGGTGCAACCAGTTATGATTTAGAGGGCACTGCTTTGGACTATTGGCATCTTGTATAGGTGGCGGTGCCCAGGCTGTGAATGATTTAGTCTCAGATGGACAAACTATAGAATGTTGAGTGTTTCTGGGTTTTGTCCAAAGTTGGTGTTTGTGAGGGTGTTGAGGCTGGATAAAGGCTATCAAAGTAATATCTTTTGTGTTGAGCATAGTTCATTTGTGGGTCTAGTTCGTCCTCCAGTAGCATGGGCTTATGGTTGAGCTGAAGAGGTTGGCTGTAGAACAAGATGTTTGGGTGATAGTTTGATTGTTTCATGTCAAAAGAGGGTGGCTGTTGATTTGGGGGAAAGAGGTGGACGTTCTCTTTAGTTTGAACAAGTTTTAGAGGTGATGTAGGTACCTGTTGTTTTTGGAGGCTGTATAAAGAGAGGTGGATTGGGATATGACTGAGAAGTCATCTGCAGAGATGTTTACTTAGACTGTGTGTAGTGGGGAGGGGTAGATCAGGTTTAAGTGGATTGATTGGTTAGTTGAGGGGTGTGTCATAGGTGAAAGACTTAAAGAGGGTACAAGAGAGGATTACACTGTGGGGACCCTATTAGGAAGGTTTTTTTTGTTAGATATGGCCGTGTTGAGGGCTTGGCAATGTCTGTTAGAGCGAAGGTTTGCGATCCATTTTTTATCATAGTGTGGTTGTTGGTGTGCAGTATTTTTTTGCTTAAGGATATGGAATGTGACGGTGTCAAAGACTTTATTGGTCAATCACATCCATGACTGTATTGGGGAGGTCAGTCTTGGTTGAGGCCTTCTAACGTGTGTTTTATGGCAGTCGTTAGTGTGGTTGTGGAGTGCTTTTATTTCGAGCCATATTGGGTGTTTGAAAGGATGTAATGTGTTGTGTTAATTAGTTTTTCTAGAATTTTTTGAGATGGTTGAGAGGAGCGAGATCAATCTGTAGGATGTGAGGGAGGCTCAAGGTGGTTGATTTGGTTTGAGGAGGGAGATGATGATGCATGTTTCCAGATGGAGGGAGGATGATATTGTGTAACAAGGAGTGGTTAAACATGTCTGTGTTTGCTTTTTTTGTTGTTGTTTTTTTAGCCTTTGTCCTTTTTTCGTCTTCATTTGTTATTTACATATTGTTATTTGTTTTTTTAATCTAGCTTAGCAGTAGGCTGTGGTGTGAGTACGGCGACTTTTGCCCTCCTAGGCAATTTCAGATGGACACTCAAAATATTTAAAAATTGACTATTTGTCACCATACTCTGATCCTAAAACTTCTATTCCACATGGAATATTGCGTTTGACCTTTTTGGAGCACACTTCATGTTACCCTGGACCCGGCAAAGAAGATGGGAGACCGTAAAGTTACTTAAACTTGCGTGTCATTATTGTGCGCCTATTTCTCAGACCTAAACCGCAATGCCCACTGATTCATGTCATTTTGTTTTTCTAAATTAGCTTCGGAACAAACTAGTTTCAGAGGATACTGTTAATTAGCTTATGAGGAGACTGTAAATTAGCTTCAGAGCAGACTGAATTCAGATTTATCACTGTCTGTCTGTGTGTAATGGGGGGGCTACCTTGGGGTCATATTACTCAACCTTACATTCACTAGGCTCATATATTTATGGGTTATCCTCTCTCCTGAGTCATCTTGATAGGCAAAAAATACCAGCAGCAACAACCAACCATACAACCCTCATAGTACTATTATCCCTATTTGTATTACTATTATTAATACTTGGTTTGTGGTATCATTTGTACCAGGAGGTGGGAGTGCCATCCAGCCACCGACTGCCTACAACCAGTACAATACTTACACCGATATCAGCGTCTTTGGAGACCAGACACCGCAGCAGCCACGGGTGAACCCTGTCATTGTCCCCGGAACCCTACACAACACTTACAGGTGAGGGACAGTGGGCTTGAGGTGTACGTGGTGGTGGTGATTGCTTGTGGGTCTGTAAAACAAGGCCAACACCAGGGTGAGACTCATAATCCTACCAGGAGATGTATTAATTACACAAGGTAACAGAGGTTTTGTTTATCTTATTTTTTTTTTTAGATATATTTTTTTTGTGACCCCAAAGTTAAAAAAAAAATAAAAAATCTTATTTTGCCTTCACCAATATTTTTAGAAAATATAGTTTATATCATGCAACCTTCAACTAGGTATTGGCATAATCTTTATTCTTCAGAGAAAAATAAATTACTCTCATGGTTGTCTCTAAATTATATACAGTTATTTAACAAGTAGTTTAATATAATTTAAATTAAAGTTTAACCTAAGAAAATAGATAACTCAGGAGATATAGGATATTTTAAAGAAATGTGCTTTGAAAATCAAACATTTGTATTCACTCATTTTTCTAACTAGAAGAGACCTTATATAGGCTCCCATTATTGCAGTATTCCAACAGTCTTGTCACCTTCTCACCATTGTTGCAATATCTCGGTCAAACCTTTCATCATTTTTATAACTTTTCAATAAGCCTTTCCACCAGCTCTGTTTAATTATACTCTGCAATGCCCAAGAAATCCACAAACAACACTGCAATGTAGAGACTATCAATTATAGTTAGACTGTAAACATTATTAATTAATGACACTCAACATAGATGTGTAAGACGTGGGTAATAAGTGTCACAATAAAAGTGTTAGTAGAGGTTAGTAAATAAAGTATAATATATACATTTAGGCTATTATAGGAACATATAGCATACAGTTGTACCTATAGTCTTGTCTCTAGTAGGTCATGGTATATCCTTTTAGAGGGGGTGACAGGCGTAGACTAACTTGGTGTTTCTACAAAACTTTGAGAGGCCACCTATGAAGTATTGACAACAAGACTATATAGTCAACCACAACAGTAGATAATAGATCACATCATTACATACTCCATGAAATAAATACACATAAAATGCTTTCCCTTTGGCTTGGCTCTGCTCAACTTTCAAGTTTTTCTGATTTCAACATTTGCATTTACTTGAAGTCCAACAAATATACCACCTGTGACTTTTTTTTCATCCGAGAGCTTTAGAAATGGGTGAAGTTCTTGAAAAGCTTACCGGTGGTACCTGGAGGGACAATGCATCCTCCTCACCCAAGTGTCCATAAGAAAGGCCTGACTCACTGTGTTGATTTCAGTTCTTTGACAAGGCCTGGGAAGGCTGGTGCATTCTACCAGTCACTTTATGCACCCTTTCTTTGACAATCTCCCTACTTTGCCTTTATTTCTTCCTTTATCTAGTTTTAAGAACCTGACCAACTACCTTATGCTGTGTCAGAAGAGATTCTTTTGAACCTCTATAAATGACGCCGGCAGGTTGCAAGAGATCAAGCTTGAGAGCTTCTGGGAATTGAGGTGCAAATAATAGAGGTGGGGGCTCCAATAATCCTATTTCATATGTGTAAGAGGATGAACCCCCCACCGCCTGTGGCCTTTCTTGGGTGTCTATAGCAGGTGAGCTTTACTGCCTTGTTGATGCCAGGTAACTAAAAGTCTCAGGTTCTGTCTCTAGGTTTGTTACATATCATCTTCAGATCTGGCCATCCTTTCAAAGACAAGTAAATGACAAGCCTGATTTACTAAGTAATTGCCAACTGGCTGCTCTTTTGGGAAGGGACCATCCATTGGGCAAACTTTGGTTAGTGTGCGTGTTGCCAGGCATGAATGAAACTGACCCTTTAATGTGCCGGGAGTTGGAGGATCTAAATGGTCAAAAAATCTGAAACAGGATAGCCAAGAGGGGCAGGGCTGGATATTCTTTGTTCAACAAAGTTCAGCACCTGTGGTGCTGATAGGGCTACTGCCTTGTTTTTCTATCAATCCTTTTTGCTTTCAAAGCTTGATTACGGACGTGAATTTTATGCTTCTACAGCCGAGTGTGTATTCAGAAGGTGGACTCGATCCAACACACTGGTCCTTTGCTGGCAACCGATGCCTTCTGCACATTGAGAACCTACTTGTCGAGGCTGGGGCAATGCCACTTGCTCTGCACCTTCCCCGTAAAGGGCACGGCGATTTGGGTTCCTGGCCACTGTGCTAACACTACTCAGCTCCCTGACTGCCCTAGCTTAGTCTCTTCACCTTTCAGACACCCTGTCTTCTTAACCTTCTTCCTCACTTTCCATACAACTTTCTCTGGTCGGCCTCTAATTTCACAGGGTAGACGCCGACTAGCTTCCTCAGCTAACCATCCTGAGGGGGGAGGGGACAACGCCCCCTCACTCGGGAGCTCCTGTTTGGGTGGTGGGTTTTTATCAACCTGCTTCACCCCCACACTTACCTTCCTCACATACCCTTTCTATCTCCTTTCACTTTCAATTTTATGGTGTGCTGAAGGTGGAGCCGCCAAGCCGATAGGCTGCCAGACCACTAGGCGGGAGGAGTGGTTCAAATGGCAGCAATTGGTTTTGCTGGCTCATAACCTCGTGGGGTTATGAGCGTTTGCGTCTCATGATAATTATAGGGTCACCATTGCTCTCGTGCCCAATGATGAGTTTAATAAAAAAAAAATAATACTCCACCTCAACCTTCGCTAGAACTGCCTTTGGGCAGCTCCACTGAAAAAATTCAGGTTCCTTCCCCGCTCCCCCCAATGTGCTTTCGCAGGGGACCCTACAAAAATCCTTGCTGGAGAGGAGGTTCACTCCTCTCCTAGGCTTGCGGTGCAGGGGAATGCCCTTCACATCTTTCTCTGGAGTCGCCCTTGGGCGAGTCCCCCTTTCCAGCGGCAGTCCCTACTTTTCTTTCACAGGCGACTGCCGAGAAAGCATCCAGGATGTCTTGGGGGTGGGGGGGAGATGGCCACATGGAGGCCTCCTCTGTGATGGCCCCTGAAGTGACCCAGCTCCAGATGGTAGGATCTTCCATGGGGTCAAACCTGAGCTTGGCGCCAAGCACTCAACCCTAGTCTGCTCCTATGCGAGGTTCTCAGACGAGGCCTTACAAGGACATCCTCGTCAGGCGCGCGGCGATTTGCCTTCCTGGCCGCCGTGCTGACGGAACTCAGAGCCCCGTCCGGTCCCAGCTTAGCCTCTTCTGTGACATCCTGCGTTTTCTACCCTACTTCCTCACTCTCTCTACAACCTCTCCCACAACTTTTTCTGGTCCGCCTTTAATTTCACAGGTTAAATGCCGACCAGTTTCCTCTCACCCAACTATCCTGGATCAGGGCTGAGGGACAATGCCCCTTCACCCATGAGCTCCTGTTTGTGATTGTGGGCTTTTAACAACCTGCTTCATCCCCACTCACACTTTCCTTACATATCTCTTTCAATCTCTATCGATTTTACGCCAGCCCAAGGTGGAGCCGCCATTCCGAAGGGCTGCCTGGGCACTGGGCAGAAAGGTGTCCTAAATGGCGGCAGCTGGTTCTGCCGGCTCCGTGTCCACCCCTTGCAAAGCGCACTACTGCGGGGGGTAATTAGCGTTTGCTTCCTGTATAACTAATAGGGTCCCCATGCCTCGATGATTAGAATTTAAAAAATATAACTCTTCCTTTCCCCACCATTATCGACAGAGCCGCCTTCGGGCAGCTCCCCCCCAAAATGGAACCCCCCTGTGCTTTCGCAGGGGACTCTCCAAAACTCTTAAACCGGAGGCTTACTCCTTTCCTTTGTTGACGGATATAGGGGACTCTCCCTCACCCCGTTCTCTGCAACCGCCATTGGGCTACTTCCCCTTCTCCAGGGGCAGTCCCCCTTTTATTCTCTAAGGGGACTGCCAAGAAAGGCAGGTGGCCCATAATTTACCGCTCCCGGTAGGAGTGCGACAATAGTGCGTACCCCTTTCGGGGGATGAGGGAAGACAGGGCCCGTCGGCCCCTTCACTCTAAAGACATGCAGGCTCGAATATTGAGTTTAGAAAGGGATCACTGTACGTGCACCCCCCCTCCTCTCTTCCCCGACCAAAGACATTCTGTCCAATGGGATCTGTGATCTCCTGGGGTGGGATGGCCACATGGAGGTCCCCATAAAATGGACATGGTCCCTGAGGCAACCCAGCACCAGACGGTAGGACCTTCCATGGAGACGGACCTGGGCTCGGTGCAAAGCACCGAACCCGAGTCCGCGCCCGTGTGCAAAATCCTCCTCAGACGGCTCGGGTCTCGAAGACTTTACAAGAAGAGGAGTGATCTCCACCTCCAGCTGGTGCCCCTGCGGCAGTCAAGACCTTCTCCATCTCGGAGAAGGATCTTGCTGAGATTAGTCCATATGACCTGGGGGCTCCTGCCCCCCGTAAAGGACGCGGCGATTTGCCATCCTGGCCGCCGTGCTGACGGGATCCAGCGCTCCGTCAGGCCCCAGCTTAGCCTCTCTTCCTTCCTTCAGATAGCCCGATTTCTCCCCTACCTCGTCGCTTTTCATACAACCTCTCCCACAGCTTTCTCTGGTCAGCCTCTAATTTCACAGGGTAGATGCTGACCTTCTTCTCAAGCCAACCACCCCGGATCGGGGCTGAGGGGGGGAGGGGACATTGTTCCCTAACCCTTGAGCTCCGGTTCGGGATGGAGGTTTTTTAACAACCTGCTTCATCCCCACCCATACCTTCCTCACATCCCTTTCCCTCTCCTCTTCACATTCTATCAATTTTACGCCGTGTCCAAGGTGGAGCCGCCATGCCGATGGACTGCCAAGCCACCAGGCGGGAGGGGTGGTCCCGAATGGCTGCGCCTGGCTCTGCCGGGCCTGTAAGCACCTCTTGCAGTGCGAGATACTGCAAGAGGTGGTGAGCGATTGCGCCCTGTAAAACAGAGAGGGTCACCATGCCCAATGATGCAAAACAAATACATCTCCCCTTAATTCCCCCTAAAACAACGGAGCCGCCCTCGTGCAGCTCCACAGAAAAGATGGAGGTATCCCCCCCCCCTGTGCTTGCGCAGGGGACCCTCCATACCTCTTTAACTGGAGAGGAGGCTTACTCCTCTCCTACGCCTACGGGTGTAGGGGACTCCCCCTCACCCCCTTCTCTGGAGGTGCTTTCGGGCACCTCCCTATCTCCAGCGGCAGTCCCTCCTTTGCTTTCTAAGGGGACTGCCAAGAAAGCCAGCAGGCAGCCCATTGCCGACTACTATTCTTAGGACGTCTGGCCGTTTTGCACGCCGACCACTCCCATGGTGGTCGGCAGAGTGTGAGACGGCCCTCAAACAGAAACGTTATGCCTACATGCGCTATAAGCGCTGCCCGAACGATTTCACTTAACGAGAAGACCCCTTTAGCTGAGGTGTGGAGGCGAGTCAAAAGGATTCGGGGCAATTTCTCGCAGGACCTCCCTCCCGTCCTCCAGGAGAATGGGACCGTAATCTCGGACCCCGCGTCCGTGGTGCAGTCCTTCGCGACCGCTTTTTCCGCATTCTCTAGCCGGGATGGTGCTCCGCCAGCATTTAATGCACGTTGTGATGTCGCAGAAGGCCGCCGGCTGGACTTTACCTCCAGAGGCGGAGAACCCTTCAACGACAGGTTTACTGTGAGTGAGTTGCGCTCCGCTATTGCTTCGTGCGCGGACACCGCCCATGGTCCTGACGATGTCCCGTACGCGATGCTTCGACACCTGTGTGAGCGAGGCATGGCCTTTCTGTTAGATTTGTTCAACAGGATCTGGGTGGAAGGTCTTCTCCCAGACTCCTGGCGAATCGCTACTGTGCTCGCCTTTCGCAAACCGGGAAGAGATCACTCTACTCTGACCGGTTTCCGCTCAATCTCTCTAACCTCCTGCGTGTGCAAGTTGATGGAGAAATTGGTAAATGTTAGATTAGCCTTTTTCCTGGACAGCGGAGGCCATCTGTCTTCTGCACAGTGCGGCTTCCGCAAGTTCCACTCCACGTCGGATGCTCTGCTCCGACTGGAAAATGCCGTCTGCGAGGCTTTCCTTCGTAGACAGCACTACGCCACGGTCTTTTTCGATCTGGAGAAGGCCTATGATACCGCATGGCGATACGGTATCATGGAGACTCTCCACACGATAGGGGCGAGGGGACGCCTCCCAATGTTTATATCTGAATTTTTGCGAGATCGTCGATTCCGCGTACGGGTGGGGGGGGAGCCCTCTCCGGCCTAAAGGAGCAGGAAGAGGGTGTCCCGCAGGGAAGTGTCCTCAGTGTCACACTCTTTACCCGGAGCATCAACGGCATCACCTCGGTGCTTCCGGAAGATGTTCTCGCTACGCTCTACGTGGACGATCTTTCGATCTCTTTTGGCGCGGCCCAGATGCCAACTCTGGAGCGTCAACTCCAACAGGCATTGAACCGCGTCTCTCGCTATGCCGAAGCGCACAGGTTTTGGCTTTCTTTGGCCAAGACTAAGGTGGTGCACTTCTGCCGCCATCCACGGCTTCACCCCGACCCAGATTTGTTTCTTAATGGGGTGCGCCTGGATGTGGTGGAGTCGCATCGTTTCCTTGTTCTTGTATTCGACCGACGCCTCACCTGGGAGGCTCATATTCACAGCCTTAGGGTCTCTTGTACCCGCGCCCTGGACATTCTCCGTTCCGTGACGTTCAGCGCTTGGGGCGCTGATAGGGCTACTGCCCTACTTTTTTATCGATCCTTTGTTCGTTCGAAGCTCGACTACGGATGCGAGTTTTATGCATCCGCAGCCGAGCGTTTATTGCGGAAGGTGGATTCCATCAACCACACCGGCCTTCGCCTTGCGACCGGTGCCTTCCGCACTTTCCCCATTGAGAGCCTGTTGGTCGATGCTGGGGAGATTCCACTCGCTCTGCGCCGCGTGTAGTGCATCACTCGCCTGTACGCGCGAGCCCGGCGCCTCCCTCAATCGCCAACAGGTCTCACTGCATCCACAGCTGATCAAGATGGTGCCTATGCCGCCGAGAGACGCCAGTCATACCCTAAGCCCTTTGGGTTTAGGGCCAGGAAACTCGTTCGAGAGGTAGATATAGCTCTCGGGCCGGTGGTGCCCCTGGTTCTGCCCAGGACGCCACCCTGGAGGGTACCACATTTGGCTATTTGTTGCCATACCTCTGCTCCCAAAGCTTGTACTGCGCCGGGAGTATTGCGTTCGACCTTTTTGGAGCACACCTCGTGTCACCCTGGAACCGTGCCAGTGTATAAGGATGGCTCCAAGTGCGAAGAGGGGGTCGGCTTCCACGCCGTATACTCTCTGTTTGAAGTACGGGAGATTACCCGACGTGCCCGGTTCGGAGAACGGATTGTGATGTAGAGCGACTCACAAAGCGCCCTGAGTGCTCTCAGGGCATTGGAATCTCCGCATCCCCTGCTTCGCGATATCCGTTTCGCCACGGTTTTGGCGAGCCGGGCAGATGTCGAGATTATCTTCTGCTGGGTTCCTGGACATGTAGGAATTGCGGGGAATGATAGCGCCAAAGAGTCCGCGAGGACTCTGCGACCGGACCAGCGTTTCGCTCTTCGTCACACCGACTATATGGCAGGAATACGGGCAGCTCTTCGGACTGCTTGGCAAAGAAGATGGGAGACGGTCGAAGGGAACCTAAAGTTACGTGGTATTGCGCCGCGACTGTTCCCATGGACCTATTCCCTAATCCCGCGACGGCTTCAGGTCGCTTTCTGTCGTCTCCGAATCGGACATACTCGTGTGACGCATCGCTATATGATGGAGCGCTCGCCAGCGCCCTGTTGCGACGACTGCGTCGTCTCTCAGACTGTTCGCCACATTCTTGTCGAATGTTCCAGTCTGGGTGATCTTCGCGCACGATACCTGTCCCGGTACCGGGATGGACGGGGTCGCTACCGCCTGTCCCTTGTCCCTGTTGTTTGCCTGGAAGTGGTAGACTCTCACCGTTTCCTTGGTCTTTTATTTGACCGACGCCTCACCTGGGAGGCTCATATTCGCAGACTTTGGGTCTCTTGTACCCGCGTCATTGATATTCTTTGCTCCTTGACGTTCAGCTCCTGACGCGCTGATAGGGCTACTGGCTTACTTATTTATCGATCATTTGTTCGTTCGAAGCTCGACTATGGAGGCGAGTTTTATGCATCCGTAGGCGAGCGTGGAGATGCCACTCGATGTTCGCCGTGCACAGTGCATTTTTCGCCTGTACGCCGAGGGCTGGTCCCTCCCTCAGTCGACAACAGCTATCACTGCATCCGCAGTTGATCTAGAGGGTATCTGTGCCGCCGAGAGACGCCAGGAAACTCCTTGAGAGCTTAGGATAGCTCTCGGGCTAGTAGCGCTCCTGGTTCTGCCCAGGACGTCACCCTAGATAGTACCACCTTTTCTATTTGTCTCGCCACGCCTCTGCTCCTACATCTTCTACAGTGCTAGGAGTATTGCTTTCGGCCCTTTTGGAGCACACTTCGTGTCACGCTCGAACTGTGCCAGTGTATAACGATGGCTCCAGGACTCAAGAGGGTGTCGGTTTCCACGCCGTGTCCCCTCGTTTTGAAGTCAGCCGGTCTGTGCCAGGCAATGCGTCTTTCTTCACGACCGAGCTGGTTGCAATACACCGCTCGGTACGGGAGATAAAGCTACGTGCCCGGTTCGGAGACCGAATTGTGATTTATAGCGACTCACAATGCGCAATGAGTGCTCTCTGGGCATTGGAATCTCCGAACCAGTACCCTGGGAAATCCGTGACGCCATCGTTTTGCCGATCCTTGCAGACGTCGAGATTATCTTGTGCTGGGTTCCTAGACAAGCCCCCGTAAGAGGCGCGGTGATTTGCTATCCTGGCCGCCGTGCTGACGGGACTCAGCACCCCGTCCGACCCCAGCTTGGCATCTTTTTTCTCCTTCTGGTAAACCCTACTTCGTCTTCCCTTAAGGGGCGCCTCGACTTGCCATCCTGGCCGCCGTGCTGACGGGATTCTGCGTCTCGTCCGGCCCCAGCTTAGCCTCTCTTCCTTCCTTCGGACGGGTGACAATAACTCTTGATTGAAGTTGTGTAGCCCTTAAACAATCAATAATCAATCAATCCTAGAATGAGCACGCCGATGCGGGCGCCAAAGAGTCTGTGAGTACTGGGCGACCAGACGCTGCTTGGCAAAGAAGATGGGAGACGACCGAGGGGGAACTTAAAGTTGCGTGCCATTGTGCTGCAACTCTTCCAATGAACCTACCCTCCCAATGCCGCGACGTTTCAGGTCGCTTTCTGTCGTCTCTAAATTCGACACACTCGCGGGGCGCAGTGCCATTTGATGGAGCGCTGCCCTGCGCTTTAGTGCGACGACTGCGTTGGCCCCGAGACTGTTCGGCGCATTCTTGTTAAACGTCCCAGTCTGGGTGATCTACGCGCACGTTACTTGGGGTCGCTACCTCTTGTATATACTCGGGATGGGTTAGAGTACACAGACTTTTGTAGTATGTAGATTTTTCTTCGACTCTCTTGGTGGGGGGGGCGCATATTCATGCGGCGGAGAGGGGGGGGGGTGCTATCCCCGAAGCCGGAGCGCGCTTCCCTTTTTTTTGCTCGTTTCTTAGCCTTTATTTTTTATCATGTCTATTTTTTTTTTAATCTAGCCAAGGATTAATCTGTAGCGTGATTACGACGACTTTATTCCTATTAGAAAGTCGCCAGATGGGCTCCTAAAATAGAAAATAAAATAGAGCCTTTTTCGAGCACACTTTCTGTCATGCTGAATCCTTACATTATATACGGTTGGCTTCGGATTCCCCTCTTTTTGAAGTCAGTGGGGCTCTACGAGGCGCCGCGTCTGTCTTCACGACCGAGCTGGTTGCAATACACCGCTCGATACGGGAGATAACCCGTCGTGCCCGGTTCAGAGACCGGATTGTGATCTATAACGACTCACAAAGTGCCTTGAGCGCTCTCGAGGCATTGGAATCTCTGCATCCCCTGATTCGCGATATCCGTGACGCCACGGTTTTGGCGAGCCGGGTTTATCTCGAGATTATCTTCTGCTGGGTTCATGCACATATAGGAATTGCGGTGATTGAGGGCGCCAAAGAGTCCACAAGGACTGCCCGACCGTACCAGCCAACTACATGTCAGGAATCAGGGCAGTCTCCCCCATGGTGCTTGATAAAGAAGTTGGGGAAACGGCCGAGCGGAACTTAAAATTCCGCACCATTGCGGCGCGACTGTTACAAGGAACTAACCCCCAATGCCGCGACATCTTCGGGTCGCTTTCTCTCCTCTTCGAATTGGGCACACTCGCGAGACGCACCGCCTTTTGATGGACTGTTCACCTGCACTTTATTGTGACGAATGCTTTGTCCCTCAGACTGTTCAGCACATTCTTGTGGAATGGTCCGGACGATGTCCCGTACGCCATGCTTCGACACCTGGGTGAGCGAAGCATGGCCTTTCTGTTAGATTTGTTCAACAGGATCTGGGTGGAGGGTCTTCTCCCAGACTCCTGGCGAATCGCTACTGTGCTCGCCTTTCGCAAACCGGGGAGAGATCACTCTACTCCGACCAGTTTCCGCCCAATCTCTCTAACCTCTTGCGTGTGCAAGTTGATGGAGAAATTGGTAAATGTTAGATTAGCCTATTTCCTGGACAGCGGAGGCCATCTGTCTTCTGCACAGTGCGGCTTCCGCAAGTTCCACTCCACGTCGGATGCTCTGCTCCGACTGGAAAATGCCGTCTGCGAGGCTTTCCTTCGTAGACAGCACTACGCCACGGTCTTTTTCGATCTGGAGACGGCCTATGATACCGCATGGCGATACGGTATCATGGAGACTCTCCACACGATGGGGGTGAGGGGACGCCTCCCAATGTTTATATCTGAATTTTTGAGAGATCGTTGATTCCGCATACGGATGGGGGGAGCTCTCTCAGGCCCAAAGGAGCAGGAAGAGGGTGTCCCGCAGGGAAGTGTCCTCAGTGTCACACTCTTTGCCCTGAGCATCAATGGCATCACCTCGGTGCTGCCGAAAGATGTTCTCGCTACGCTCTACGTGGACGACCTTTCGATCTCTTTTGGCGCGGCCCAGATGCCAACTCTGGAGCGTCGACTCCAACAGGCATTGAACCGCGTCTCTCGCTATGCCGAAGCGCACAGGTTTCGGTTTTCTTTGGCTAAGACTAAGGTGGTGCACTTCTGCTGCCATCCACGGCCCAGATTTGTTTCTTAATGGGGTGCGCCTAGATGTGGTGGAATCGCACCGTTTCCTCGGTCTTGTATTCGACCGACGCCTCACCTGGGAGGCTCATATTCGCAGCCTTAGGGTCTCTTGTACCCGCGCCATGGACATTCTCCGTTCCGTGACGTTCAGCGCTTGGGGCGCTGATAGGGCTACTGCCCTACTTTTTTATCGATCCTTTGTTCGTTCGAAGCTCGACTACGGATGCGAGTTTTATGCATCCGCAGTCGAGCATTTATTGCGGAAGGTGGATTCGATCCACCACACCGGCCATCGCCTTGCGACCGGTGCCTTCCGCACTTCCCCCATTGAGAGCCTGTTGGTCGATGCTGGGGAGATGCCACTCGCTCTGCGCCGCGTGCAGTGCATCACTCGACTCTACGCGCGAGCCCGGTGCCTCCCTCAGTTGCCAACAGCTCTCACCGCATCTGCAGCTGATCTCGATGGTGCCTATGCCGCCGAGAGACGCCAGTCATACCCTAAGCCCTTTGGGTTTAGGGCCAGGAAACTCCGTCGAGAGCTAGATATAGCTCTCGGGCCGCTGGCGCCCCTGGTTCTGCCCAAGACGCCACCCTGGAGGGTACCATATTTGGCTATTTGTCGCCACACCTCTACTCCCAAAGCTTGTACGGCACCGGGAGTATTGCGTTCGACCTTTCTGGAGCACACCTCGTGTCACGCTGGAACCGTGCCAGTGTATACGGATGGCTCCAAGTCCGAAGAGGGGGTCGGCTTCCATGCTGTATCTCCTCTGTTTGAAGTCAGCGGGGCTCAGCCAGGCGCTGCGTCTGTCTTCACGGCCGAGCTGGTGGCAATACACCACTCGGTGGCGGAGATTACGCGACGTGCCCGGTTCGGAGACCGGATTGTGATCTATAGCGACTCACAAAGCACCCTGAGTGCTCTCGAGGCATTGGAATCTCCGCATCCCCTGGTTCACGACATCCGTCACGCCACGGTTTTAGCGAGCCGGGCAGATGTCGAGATTATCTTCTGCTGGGTTCCTGGACATGTAGGAATTGCTGGGAATGAGGGCGCCAAAGAGTCCGCGAGGACTCTGCGACCGGACCAGCGTTTCGCTCTTCCTCACACCGACTACATGGCAGGAATACGGGCAGCTCTTCGGACTGCTTGGCAAAGAAGATGGGAGACGGTCGAAGGGAACTTAAAGTTGCGTGCCATTGCGCCGTGACTGTTCCCATGGACCTATCCCCCAATGCCGCGACGGCTTCAGGTCGCTTTATGTCGTCTCCGAATCGGACACACTCGTGTGACGCATTGCTATTTGATGGAGCGCTCGCCTGTACCCTATTGCGATGACTGCGTCGTCCCTCAGACTGTTCGGCACATTCTTGTCGAATGTCCCAGTCTGGGTGATCTTCGCGCACGTTACCTGTCCCGGTACCGGGATGGGCGGGGTCGCTACCGTCTGTCCCTTGTACTCGGGACGAGTGCGTGCACCATGACTGGTGGACTTGTTGACTTTTTGGAGGAGGCCGGCCTTCTTCCTTGTATTTAACTTGTTTTTTTTTTGTTGTTGTTTGCTCCCTGATTGTTATCCCCTTTTTATTGTTGTTTCTGTTAATTTTTTTTTTTAAAGTAGCCTAGAACTGGGCTGTTTGTTTGCGGCGACTTATGCCCAAGTGGGCAGTCGCCAGATAGCCCCTGGAAAAAAAAATCTTGTCGAATGTTCCCAGTCTGGGTTATATTCGCGCACCTTACCTGTCCCGGTACCGTGATGAGCGTAGTTGCTACCTCTTGTTCCTTCTACTCAGGATGTGTTCGTGTACGCATAAATGTAGTTATAGAAGTCCAATACGAGGCTGGCCTCCTCCATTTTATATCGCTTTTTGGACGTTGCGTGAATCATGCCTATGTCCGCTGCAGGAGTTTGCCACTTTAGTCTGGTTTTGCCTTTTTTTCTTGGTCTTCCTTTTTTTGTCGATGCTGATGGTTTTTTTTTAAGTTTAACGTAGCCTCAAATTATGCATTTATTTCCCTGTAGGCAGTCACCAGCGTAGTACCAGTCCCTCCAGGATAAAATCCTTGTACAGACTTTCTTGCGGAGGTGCGCTCGTTGGTTTCCGTTTTATATTTTGAGGAAACAAACCTTTATGTCGTCGAATCGCGCTTGGACGAGGGGTCTTTGCTTCTGGTCGCGTAGGCGGCAATTCACCCTTTTCCTATCTGCCAACCAACGAGGGCAAATCTCACGAAGGATCGAGATCTTTCGTGAGATTTGCCCTCGTTGGTTTTCTCTCACGAAGGGAGATTTATTAAGGGTGGACGTGTTTGTGTGCACGCACGCCTGTGACCGTACTGGTGTGCGCTTTAGTTCTCAGCGATAGCGGGTGTTAGGACGACGAGGAAGTCAGTCGCTTTCGGGGGCGTCTGGTGGGCGTTGTTCTCCTCGGTGACCTCTTGCGAGGGTAGCGTTCTCTGTGGATTGCTGCTGGTGGCAGACGGGTGACCTTGGGACTCGCATTGGGTCCTTCCCGTCACGGTTCGAAACGCCGAGTGTGGCGTGAACTAATCCAAGTCTCCTCTTTTATTCGTGCTATGCCGCTTCCTCTCAAGCCCTCGTTATTTTTTGCTACCACGGTTTCTGATGGTGGCAGTGAAAGGACCTATCATTAGAAGTCTATGGTGTAGTTTGATGTAATGGCGTCAAAAGTGGCTTAAAGGGGATGCGAACAGTTTATCGTTACTGTGTCTTTTATTCCCTTGTCTATATGCTTTTGCGGTAAAATTGGAAAAATAGTTATATTATCCTAGTGTTCCGAGCATGTTTGAAGAGTTGGTTTTGACCCCAGTACCTCTTGTAGTCTTCGGGTTACTCGAGGGGGAGTTGGTTTCTACGCTCTCTCCGTTGCCTCTCTCTTCAAGGCCCAGCTTGCTCCAATATACCTTACCATCCGAGAGAAGAAAATATCAAAATCTAAATATTCTTGAATATACCCGTTAATTTCCATTGAAATTAAAGAATATTCTTTGAAATTGACATCAATATATGTCTCATTTCATAGAACAACGGAGAAAAAGGTAATGTGTACATATTTGAAGAAAGGAGACGTCCCTAACTAGAGAACGATAACGTATTACTTTGTTTACACCTAAACGTTCGTATTGTATGTATGGTAACACTGTCCCACCATTATTGTAAACTGATGCTGATTGTCTTATTGATTTATCAGAATAGTGAGACAAGTTAAGGTCGACAAATACGTCCGGAAGCAAATTGTCCAGTGGAATAGTGAAGGAATGACGGTGTCTGACATTTCTAGGCATTGTAATCCGTCCAAAAGTGTGATTTTACTCCTAATAATAACAATAATAATAATAGGTATTTATAATGCGCCCTTCAGGGTTGTTAGCCCTCCCAGATCGCAGGTTGTGTAACGAGTGTAGAGAAAGTTTACAGGGGAGAGAAGGCAATTCTGAAGAGATTAGTCTTCAGGAGACGTTTAAAAGTAGCGAGGGAGGGAGAGGATCGGACTTCGGCAGGAAGAGCATTCCAGAGTCTAGGAGCACAAACTGAGAAGGAATGGTCATCCATCGATCAGAGGGCAGAACGAGGAGTGTTCAGGAGGGGAGCGAGGTTAGACCGGAGTGTCCGAGGAGTTTGACGACGGGAGAGGGCAGACGAGAAATAGGGTGGAGCCTCGAGGTTTTGGGCCTTGTAGGTGATGAGAAGAATTTTATAGTGGGTACGGAAGCGAATAGATAACCAGTGTAGCTCCTGTAACAGAGGTATCGAAGGAGAGAACCGGGGGCGGCGAAGGAAGAACCGGGCAGCGTAGTTTTGAACTAGTTGTAAGGGGCGAAATGACGAAGAGGGGAGATTCACTAAAAGAGAATTGCAGTAGTCTAAGCGTGAGGTGACGAAGGCATGAATAGCAGTCCCAAAGCTTCGTCGATCAAAGTGGGATCGAACACGTGAAAAGGTTGCGGAGGAAACAGAGGGATAACGGCTCCCAAATTTTGCCAACAACTTGCACACACGGTATGCCTGTGCGACCAAATAGATTTCCGGCTCCTGCAGGGAGGAAAAGAGAGTAGCGAACCTCTGTTGTTTTGAGGATAAGATTCCTCCTATCTCCATTGGTATTAGTAGGAGCAACTTGCCCTGAGTACGTTATTCTTCCCCAAGCATAGGACATGCATACACCCAATTTCAGGCGAACAGAACTAACTTGTCAAGAGAAGATAGATTTCATTCAGTAAGTACAGAGCCTGGCTCTCTACCTGCAGAGTACATCAGTAACTCCTGCATTAAGAGACGCTTCCATCTCTCCTGAAATCCAAAGCAACGGCTGCCGCTAATCACCTGACTCTCCTATCATCGACGAGCAAATCCTCAAAACCTTCATTCCATTACTCTGGTGGCAACGCCTTCCCTGGCCAACAGCGCATGGAGTTCTGCCTCCACAAAATCTACTTTGAAGAGCCTCCCCTCCTCCTCCGCATTTCCTCTAAGTTATGCTTGGAGGGCAATTTCATTCAATGGAATTGCTGTGGCCTCCGGGCCAAGTGGGTTGAGTTGCAGAAACTCTTCTCCTACTGTTCCCCGTTAGCGTCTATAAGTTGATGGAGAAATTGGTGAATTTTAAATTGGCATTTTTCGTAGACATCGGATGCCACCTGTATTCTGCACAGAGCGGCTTCCGCAAGTTCCACTCCACCTGGGAAGGTCTGCTCCGGCTGGAAAATGCTATTTGCTAGGCCCTCCTTCGTAGAAAGTATTACTCTCTGGTATTTTCGGTCTGGAGAAGGCCTATGATACCACATGACGAAAGGGTATCATTGAGACCCGCCATAAGATTGAGGCTAGGGGACGCCTCCCAATTTTCATAACTGAATTTCTACGAGATCGTCGATTTCGCATATGCGTGGGGGTATCTCTCCGGACCAATAAGGCATGAAGTGTGCCCCGAAGAAAAGTTTCCTCAGTATCAGGCTTTGCTCTGAGCATCCTCGATATCACTTCGGTGCTGCCTGAAGATGTTCTAGCTACGCTCTACGTAGACGACGTTCAGTTTTATTTCGGTGCAGCCCAGATGACAACTCGAACGTGGACTCCAACAGGATTTGAACCACATCTCCCCTTTCACTATGTCGAAGCGCATTGGTTTCGGTTTCCCTTGGCCAACCCTAAGGTATTGGATATCATCCATGGCTTCATCCCGACCCGGACTTGTTCCTAAGCAGGGTTCGTCTGAAAGTGGTGGATTCGCATCATTTCATAGTCTTGTTTACGACCGACGCCTCACCTGGGAGACCCATGGTCATTCTTCGTTCCCTGACGTTCAGTACTCGATAGGACTAACGCTTTGTCATTTTATCGATGCTCATCACAGTTCATTATGCGCGTGTAAGCGCGGGCACGATGCCTCCCTCAAGCGCCAACGGCTGCCCTGCAGGGAGGGGGGGCCGTACCCCGTGTAGTGGCCTGTTATACTTGATATCTGGAGAAGAGTCGTACGCTCTCCCGGCCTGAGCGCAAATTAGGGAAGCCCTGTTACTGTGTTGATGGGAACTCTATGAACGGACCTGGGATTGTTGTTAGTGCGCTTTCCCCTCGACTCCACTCAACAACACTAAGTTACCTTTGTATTATTATTATTAGTTACGACTATTAGCATTATTATTATTATTAATTATTATTTAGTATGATTTTTATATTAGTATTTATTATGATATATTATTATGTATTATAATTATTTATTGTTATTATTATTTAATAATATTCATTATTATTATTATTTAGTACTATTAATTTTATTAATATTTGGTATGATTTTTATATTTCTATTAGTATTATGATATACTATTATCATTATTTATTCTAATTATATATTGATTAATATTAATTATTGCTAGTATAAGTTATTAATATTATTATTATCATTACTCCTCTCCACTCAACGTTTTCTCACTGCACTTTGCACAATGAGGTGTGTTTCCACCTGTACAAAGTTTGACCCGGTAGCCATGGTTCCTTAATGGACTGCATCTCATCTTGGAATCACCTAGCACCTGGGTATGATAATAATAGGTGCTCACCCACTCTCTTCTCGTTAGTGGACCCATCTCTTCTTCTCTTTATTACATACCCTCCTACCCCTTTCCACACTTTCTCTCCTATCCACAGAGGTTCTGGTTGCCCGGCGCACTTTGGTTCTCTTATGAGCCTTAGTCGAGGCGCAGTGCACACTGTGAGGTCCCTACTTGCTAGATAGTGCACATATTAGGTACGGGGTGTGTTAGGTCGTCGACTCTACTCACCTTCTCCACTATACATATAAAATGTCTACGCCGGCACTATCCTTTATGGTCAAAGTTCCAGGACAATTTCGTCTTAATGTCGGACTGTGACTGATTATGTGTAAATGATCATATTCTGGAATTTCTAATCCTATAAAGATTTTTCTCAACTTTCCCACTCATATGTAGGTGATATCTAGTTTCCATGAGTTGCGATTTTTTCTTTGATTATGGTGACAATAGAAATAAATAGTGGGCGACCGCAAGCGCATGGAGATCCGCATCCAAGCGCGGTCTCGTCCTCACTAGGTGTCGGGAGGTTGAGGGAAATCGAGCCACCCCTTTGAACAGAGACTTGACTGTGACGACGGAGAGTACCTCAAATGGGATATTGGATGCCTTGAGGAGATGGCCACACGGAGCCCCCAACCCATGTGAGATGGAGATGACCCAGCCCCAGACAGCAGGATCTTCCACGGGGTCGAACCCAGGTTCGGTGCCAAACTCCTGTGCAAAGTTATCATCAGATTGCTCGGGCCCCGGAGGACTCACAAGGCTGGTGCCTTGCGGACAGCTAAGACCTCCATCTCAGAGATGGATCTTTCTGAGGATGATCCGTCCGGTCTAGGGGTTCTTTCTGGCAGTGGAGAGAAGCAGGGTCATTTCCCACCCACCTCTTCCCCCCTAAAAAAGAAGCATGAAGAGGACTAAAGGTTCCTCACACTTCGCCGGGGATTTTGGGAACTGACGGGTCCGCTGCCAATTAGGCAAGCAACCAGGCCAAAGATCGGTACGTCCGTCCACAAAGCGCCCCCAGATAGGGGATCCCATACCAATACCAAAGTCGCAAGTGCGTTGAGTGGAGCCTCGATTATGTCGCGGCCCCTCATTCAACACTACCTGGGGTAAACGAGCGCGCTGGCTTCAAGCGCCTTCTGAGTATTCACTTCACAAATGGCTGCAGGATTGTCAAGGACAACATGATCCATCAGAGGAAAGCATTAGCTAGCTTGATTGTAGAGAGCCGAAGATGTCCCGTTTCTCGGACGGGACCCTTCTGGCGAATGCGTCAGATCTCCGAAGCGGCCATGATTAGTGTCCTTCTGACACTTAATGTTACGTCGGTGATTGTGTTGAACTCTACCATGAACTTCCAAAAGAAGTGAAGGAGTGGTCTACCTGAAGGAACTCGTGGACTACTCTATAGATGACATAACCTTATAGTTGGCCGACCATGGAGTGGTCAAAGTCGAACGCGTGATGAGAAAACAGGGAGATGCCTCGGGACCCACCCCTACACTCTTCGTCACGTTCGACTGTGACAAACTCTCTGAGTCGGTGCGGGTCGGATGGTATCGCTACCGCGTGAAGCACTCAGCCACTGCCGTGGAGGTACTACTACTGCCAGCGCTTCCGCCATAAGAATCGCTCCTGTCGACGTGCAAATTCGGGGTTACCCGAAGTCTGTGTAAGTTGCTCCAAAGCCGCACACGATAACTCAAAATCGTGTGGGCCTAAGTGTGTCAATTGCGGAGAGCCGGACCCCGCTTCTTCGAAGCAATGTGGTACGTATCTGCTTAAGAACGAAATCCTGGCCGTTCAGGCCCAGGATCGTCTGTCATTTCGCGAAGCTAAGGACTTTGTCCTAGCGCGCCGGTGCTGCCTGGGAGGTCTTATGCCTCAACGTTCAAAAAGACACCCTCTGTTCCTGGCTCATCCAGGCCGACGAGCAATTCGGCCTTCGGAACCCTTCTGCGGGTTCTACTCAACCCGGCCGCTACCCCGGTAGAGCTGGCTGCATACAGATTTCGCACCCAGCCCCGGCTAAAACCAGGGCTCCCCCTCCTTCCGCCAGCGTGACAGTTTCCCGTAAGGCGAAACGGTCGCACGCCTCCACCGAGTCGTTAGACTCACAGGAATCAACATCCGTGAAGTTGGTTGTGAGGCCATCTTACGGGGTTCCTAAAGGAGTTTCAGCTAAAACGCCCACACCTAATGCTAGCCTGGGTGACTCGAAGGCGGTGGATCCTCCAAAGGAGGGACCCCCGCCTCCGAATCCTGCCTAAAGTCTCGAGGCAGAGGGGGAAAAAGACTCGTATGCTGAGCTCAACCTCTCCCAATAAGTCCTCGAAGGTGAAAGCGTCTTCGGCCTCCTGAAAGCGTACGGTGTTTCCCGTGAGAGTCTGCTCTTCGAAGAGGGCTTCCGCATCTCCTCCGAGCTAGGTCTGCAGTGCATATCCCTTCATTGTAATTGCCGCGGACTCCTGGCCAACTGGGAAGAGCTGTTGAGGCTCGTTTCATCCCGTTTTCTCCTAGTTATCTTTTTGCAGGAGACTATGCTGGGCGCGTGCCCCGTGCCAACCCTCTTGTGGTATAAGGGGCTTTCACCCCACCACAACGAGATGGGGGCCAAGCAGGAGGATGCGCCATTTACACCAGGCATGATGTCTGCGTTCTTCACTTTGCTTTACACACCGCCTTTCAGGCATTAGCTGTGCACCTGCACCTATATAGAAGATATACTGTTATTTCTGCCTACATTCTACCGTCAGCCGACTTCGACGTGGGGCACGTCGTGGCACGGTTGCCGAGGCCCTTCTCTTGCTGGGGGGAATTGAACGGGAGACACCCCCTCTGAGGAGACTACTCGATCAATACCAGGGGTCAGCTCCTTGCCACCCTGATCGACGAGCTAAAGATAGGTTTCCTAAATGTGGATGAGTTTACGCATCACTGCCCGAGAACCTCTTCATTTAACTGTCGAGATCTATTTCTGTGCTATCCGGATGCACATCCTGGTTTTGGGTTGGGTGTAGTCGTTTACCTCCATGGTATTGATCACTTTCCCATTTAAATATCATTTTCTGGGCTGATGCTGCCTCAGAGCCCGTCCCGGTGGTGCTTGGCGCGGGCGTGGTGGTCCTCATTTCAGGAAATTACCGATTTCTATGTCTCAGTCAAGGAGTTTGGTCGGTGGATGTGGCCGTTGAGTTCTTCTCCGGCAACCTCATATCCGTGGACCTAACTACAATTCCTAGAACGTCTGGCCGTTTTGCACGCCGACCGCTTCCATGGTGGTCAGCTGGGTGTGAGGCGGCCCTCAAACAGAAATATTGTCTAAATGCGTTATAAGCGCCGCCCGTGTCTTCACCCAACGGGAAGACCCCTCTAGCAGAGGTGTGGAAGCGAGTCAAAAGTATTCGAGGCAAGTTCTCCAGGAGAATGGGACCACAATCTCGAAAAGCCGCCTACGTGTGTGAGTCCTTCGGACCGCTTTCTTCTCATTCTCTAGCTGGTTTGCTCGCCCAGCATTCAATCCGCGTCGTGATATCTCAGAAGGCCTTCAACAGCAGGTTTACTTTGAGTCAGTTGTGTCCCGCTCTTGCTTCAGGCGCGTGTACCGCCCCTGGGCCGGACGATTTCCCGTACGTCATGCTTCGACACCTAGGTGAGCTAGCCATGGCCTTTCTATTAGATTTGTTCAAGACCTGCTAGAGGGTATCCTCCCAGATTCCTGGCGAATCGCTACTGTGCTCGGTTATCGCAAACTGGTGAGAGATCACTCTGCCCCGGCCGGTTTCTACCCTAATCTCTCTAACCTCCTGCGTGTGCCAGTTGATGGAGAAATTGGTAAATGTTAGATTAACATTTTCTCTCGACAGTGGAGGCTATCTGTCTTCTGTACAGTGCGGCTTTCGCAATTTCCGCTCCACGTCCAATGCTCTGTTCCGACTTGAAAATGCCGTCTGCTAGGCCTTCCTTCGTAGACAGCACTACGCCACGGCGTTTTTCGATCTGGAGAAGGCCTATGATACCGCATGGCGATAAGGTATCATGAAGACTGTCCACACGATGGGGGCGAGGGGACGCCTCCCAATGTTTATATCTTAATTTTTGCGAGATCGTCGATTCCGCGTATGGGTGGGGTGAGCCCTCTCCGGCCCAAAGGAGCAGGAACAGGGTGTCCCGCAGGGAAGTGTCCTCAGTGTCACACGCTTTGTCTTAGCATCTTCGGCATCACCTCGGTGCTGCCGGAAGATGTTCTCACCTCTCTACTTGGACGACCTTTCGATCTCTTTTGGCGCGCCCAAGATGCAAACTCTGAAGCGTCGACTGCAACAGGCATTGAACTTCGTCTCTCGCTATCCCGAAGGGCAGAAGACTTCCTTTTTCCTTGGCCAAACTAAGGTGGTGGACTTCTGCCGCCATCCACGGCTTTACCCTGACCCAGACTTGTTTCTCAATAGGGTTCGCCTCGAAGTGGTGGACTCTCACCGTTTCCTTGGTCTTGTATTTGACCGACGCCTCACCTGGGAGGCTCATATTCTCAGCCTTAGGGCTCTCCGTGTGCATGGCAAAGAAGATGGGAGACTATCGAGTGCAACTTAAAGTTGCTTGTCATGTCGTCGCTACTATTTCTCCGGAACTATCCCATAATGCTGCGACGGCTTCAGATGGCTTTCTGTCGTCTCCGAATTGGACACACTCGCGAGCGCTGGACTGCTGCTTATTGAGACGACTGGTTTTCCCTCCAGACTGTTCGGCACATTCTTGTTGAATGTCCCAGTCTGGGTGATCTTCGCGCACGCTACCTGTACTTGGGCCGAGTTCGTGGACACAGACTTGCGGACTATATGACTTTTGGGAGGAGGCTGGTCTCCTTCCACTTTATTTGACTCTTTGTTGTAGGTCTTATCGAAGCACTTCGGTTTTCCTTGGCCAAGACTAAGGTAGTGCACTCCTGCCGCCTTCCACAGCTCCACCCTGACCCAGACTTATTTCTCAATGCTGTACGCCTGGAAGTGGTAGATCGCACCGTTTCCTTGGTCTTGTCTTTGACCGACGCCTCACCTGGGAGGCTCATATTCGCAGCTTTTATGTCTCTTGTACCCGCGCCATGGATATTCTTCGTTCCGTTACGTTCAGCGCCACAAGGCGCTGATAGGGCTACTACCTTACTTTTTATCGATCCTTTGTTCGTTCGAAGCTCTACTACAGATGCGAGTTTTATGCATCCGCAGCCGAGCGTGTATTTCGGAAGGTGGACTCAATTCACCACACCGGCCTTCGCTCGGCGACCCGTGCCTTCCGCACTTCCCCCATTGAGAGACTACTACTTTTCGATGCTGGGGAGATGTCACTCGCTCTGCACCGTGCACAGTGCATTATTCGCCTGTACGCGCAAGCCCGGCGCCGCCTTCTTCAGTCGCCAACAGCTCTTACTGCATCCACAGCTGATCTCGACCGGGCCTATACCGCCACGAGGCCACCATACCCTAACTTCTTCGGGCTTAGGGCTAGGCAACTTTTGCGACACCTCGGTATAACTCTCGGGCCGATAGCGACCCTGGTTCTTCCCAGGATGCCACCCTAGAGGCTACCACCTTTGAATATTTGTTACCATGCCTCTGCTCCCAAAACTTCTACAGCGCCGGTAGTATTGCGTTCAACCTTTTTGAAGCGCACTTCGTGTCACGCTGGAACCGTGCCAGTGTATACGGATGGCTCCGAGTCTCAAGAAGGGGTGGGTTTCCACGCCGTATACCCCTGTTAGAAGTCAGCGGGGCTCTGCCAGGCGCTGCGTCTGTCTTCAAGGCCGACCTTGTTGCAATACACTGCTCGGTACTAGAGATTACCCGACGTGCCCGGTTCGGAGACCGGATTGTGATTTATAACGACTCACAAAGCACCCTGACCGCTCTGGGTTCCTGGATATGTAGGTATTGCAGGGAATGAGGGTGCCGAAGAGTCGGCGACGACTGGGTGACAGAACCAGCGTTTCGCTCTTCCTCACACCGACTACATGACAGGAATACGGGCAGCTCTCCGGGCTGCTTGGCAAAGAAGATGGGTGACGGTCGAGTGGAACTTGAAGTTGCGTGCCATTGCGCTGCGACTGTTCCCATGGACCTACCTCTCATTTCCGCGACGGCTTCAGGGTGCTTTCTGTCGTCTCCGAATTGGACACACTCGCGGGACGCACCGCCATTTGTTGGAGCGCTCGCCTGCGCCCTACTGTGAAAACTGGGTTCTCCTCCAGACTGTTCGGCACATTCTTCTTGAATGTCCCAGTCTGGGTGATCTTCGCGCACGTTACCTGTCCCGGTACCGGGACAGCTAGCGGGGTCGCTACCGCTTGCCCCTTGTACTCGGGTTGGATTCGTGCACACTGACTTTTGGACTTTACGACTTTTTAGAGGAGCCTGGCCTCCACTTTATCTGACCTTTTTTTCGTGCTTCTTTTTGTAGGTCGCATGTTCCTGCTCCTAGGGGAGGCGGGCCTACCCCCGACACCGGAGTATGCTTCCTTCTTGACCTCTTGTTTTTTCTCGTTATTTTTTATCGTTGTTATTTGTTAGTTGCATATTATGTTTTGTTATTTGTTTTCTAATGTAGCCATTTAGTAGGCAGTGCTGTGTACGGCGACTTATGCCCAAGTAGGCAGTCACCAGATGGGCTACCGCAATGAAAAAAAAATCCCCCAAAACCTTTTGCGACGACTGTTACCCCCCTTCCCCCCCACACACACACGTGCCACTTTTTGGTTCAATGGTCCACTCTCTGGCAGAGCTTGGGTAGTGGGCCATGGGGGGGGGTCACCTGATAACAAGTTCGAAAGCGCTTGGAATCTGCCTTTCATTTTCCTGTGGGATTTTTTGCATTTATTGCTCTACTTACGCGCTACTTCATGAGTTTCTCATATATATATATATATATATATATATATATATATATATATATATATATATATATATATATATATATATATATATATATATATATATATTCTTTATCCATTGGCTGTCTGTATCCACGCTGAATTCTCCTTGTATTTAAGGTTGTTGCAAGAACATCCGCACTCGAAATGACGCTCACATGCTGGAATGCGGAGGGTCTTCACCCTAGTGTGTGTGAGCTACGCGTCCTGGAATCCACTTAAATGCAATGATCCAAACGTCGATTGGTTAGGGAATTAGCTGGCACTTGTAATAATCCTATGAATGAGTTAAGTCGACAATGGATTGATGGGTATTTGTCGGCTCCTACCTACCCTAAGAGGGCTTGTCTCCTCCCCCACCCACCCACTTTTCCTCTACTCATTTTCACTTGTTTTCTCTCTGAACCTTTACCCGGAAACCTGATGTCAGAGATGACCTCGTTGGTTTTGCGTTTTGTCCATATTTCCTATATATTTGTCTCCCATTTTATGGCATTGACACACGCAAACGCGTCTTTAGGCACCTCGGTTATGATACTCCCCCTTAAGAGGAGTAATCCATGAATGGGATCAGTATTCTCCACTCGACCGTGAGTCGCAATCGGGCACGGCCTCGCCCAGCGACCTATGAATCAGTGCCTGTTCTTCAGCTATTTCCTCCTTCGGGGGTCAAGCGGATCTTCCTCTCTCGCTCTGCGCCGACGCGAGGCAGGGCGGTGATATTACGCGTAACTTTGCCTCCCGCTCGCTGCCAGTTGAGCTCGGCTTTCTCTTCACGCGAGACTATTTGTTGCGCCTTGATCTGATTCGTGAAGCGTTGTCGGTGTGTTTGTGTGTTTTCTCATCGTTCGACGACTTTGATTTGGTTGAAGTCCGAAGTTGTGCGTCCCCCGGTTCCAAGGATTCTAGGAAAGGCGTAAGTGACGATGACTGGGCGACTCGAGTTCGGGTCATTTGATGGAGAGTTTTAGGGCGGGGCAATTTAGTTCCACATGAAGATGAGGGGGGCGACAGACAGGTGGGAAAAGTGACACTGGACGTTGGAGAAAGTTTGATTGTTCGAAAAAGTTCTACCGGAGGCGCCTTGAAGTAGGAGAGGGGGGGGGCAAGGCGTGCGGGGCTGTGCTTTTGTCACACTTATCGGGTATTTGTTTGGGTTCCCGGACTTTTTGATGGTCCCTGTCTGTCATGCCTATTCTCTTCGTTCGTTTTCCTGATTCTTAGTAGCTGTTTCATTATTCTCTGTGGGTATTCATGGCCATATTTTGGAATCCACTTAGTCCTTCCTAGACATTCTTGGTAAATGTCTTGGTCTGGGTGATGTTCGCGTGAGTTACCTGGGTTCGCTAACGCTTGTCCATTGTGCCCAGTACTGGTTCGTGCACACAGACCTGTGGACTGACTTTTTGGCGGAGGCCGGCCTTCCCCAACGCGTGCCTTTCTGCTTCTTTTGTTTGTTTTGCATTTGTTTTTTCTTGTTAGGTTTTCAATCTAGACTAGCATTAGGCAATGATGATAACGGCGACTTATGCCCTAGTAGGCAGTCGCCAGATGGGCGCTAAAAAAAAATCCCTAGAATGGAAGGATGACGCTCTGTTGTTATCTCCGACGCGCTCGTTTCGTTCTCCCGCGCCAGTTTCTTTTTCACGATAGTCCTTGTCTCGTTGTCCCGGAGTCGATACTACATGAAAGGGAGGGGGGGCACTTTGGGACACGTATACTAGTTTTGCGAATCTGGTCCTCGAAGTTTATGATACTGTTACTTAGTCCCGGTAATTTTAGCGTAGTTTTGCTACGACAAGCTTCGTAATCCTGGGTTTTCCTCATTTTCGTCCTTCTCTCCATTTTTCCCTTCAATCGGTGTTTGACCTTGTAGCGTTACCCCTCTCCCCAAGCGCTTACCTCCCTTATTTTCATGAGGTGAAGTCCGAAGGATCGACTTGCTACCACTGCCTAGGATCTTCTCTGGCCATCGTGGCATAGAGTGTGGACCCTATCAAGATTAGCAAACCCAATAATCTTTAGGGTTCGCTTTTCATAAGTGCAAATTAGGGTTGATTTGGACCAGCTGATGGGGCCTGGGAAAGTTGTGGCGCTTTTCCCTCGCCCCCACTCAACACTACTTTACCTTACTATTATTAGCATTATTATTGCTATTTTCATTCTTATTTTTATTTATTACTATTATTTTTATAGTTATTATGTATTTTAATTATTGTGTATTAGTATTACTGAGTATTGTTATAATTGTGTATTATCATTCTGTATTATTATTACTTAATAATATTATTTATTATTATTAAGGCTATTCCCTCATCCTTTTCTACCTGCACTTTGTACCAGAGAAGTGTTCCCAACAGGACAGAGTTCCGTCCGGTAGCCATGGGTCCTTGGTGGACTGCATGGCATCCTGGAATCACCTAGCACCTGGGTATGATCATAATAGGTGCTCATCCACTCTCCTCTCTTTATTGGGCCCGCCTATCTCTACTTCTCTTTATTACATATCCTCCTACCCCCTTCGACATTTGCTCTCCTATTCACAGGATCTGGCTGCCCTGCGCACTTTCGTCCTATTACGTGTCCTTAGTCGAGTGGCAGTGTAGACCTTGAGGTCCATAACTGTTGAGAGGACCGAAAGCCCGCTGGTTAAGGCAAGTATTGGGTACAGGGTGTGCTGGTCGTCGACTCTGCTCACCTTCGTCCAGGCTGGGCGGGTTGACAAAGCCCACCAACGCTGGACCGGGTCCGATTATGTGTAAATGATCACATTCTGGAATTTTATAATCCTATGGAGAATCTTTTTATTACCCCCCCTCCCCCCAGTTATTGGGGGTTTATAGTATCTACTTTCCTTGAGCCTTTTTTTTTATAAAGATGGTGACAGTAGAAGGAAATAGTGGGGCAGCGCATGAGGATCCGCCTCTAGGCGTGGCCTCGCCCTCTTAGGTATCGGGGAGGACGAGGTAACAAGCTACGCTCCTTCGATCGGTGGAGGGGCTCGCTCCCCTGTGACCATCCACATGCCGCAAAGGGGCTTCCCCTTTGCCATCTTTGGAGCCGCTCTTGGGCAGTTATACTTTTGAAAAGGAGGTCGACCCTAATGTGTTTTCTGTCTACGGATGGCTACGAGTCCCAGGAGGGGGGGGGGGTCGGTTTCCACGCCGTATCCTCTCTGTTTGAAGTCAGCGGGGCTCTGCCAGGCGCTGCGTCTGTCTTCACGGCCCAGCTGGTTGCAATACACCACTCGGTACTGGAGATTACGCGACGTGCCCGGTTCGGAGACCGGATTGTGATCTATAGCGACTCAAAAAGCACTTTGACTGCTCTCCGGGTAGTGGAATCTTCACACCCCTTGGTTCGTGGTATCAGTGACGCCACGGTTGTCTCGAGTCGGATAGATGTCGATATTATCTTTTGCTGGGCTCCTGGACATGTAGGAATTGCGGGGAATGAGGTCGCCAAAGAATCTACGAGGAATGGGTGACCAGACCAGCGTTTCGCTCTACCTCACTCCGACTGCATGGAAGGAATACGGGCAGCTTGGCAAAAAAGATGGGAGAGGGTTGAATGTCCCAGTCTGGGTGATCTTCTCGCGCACGTTACCTGTCCTGGTTTCGGGACGAGCGGGGTTGCTACCGCTTGTCCCTTGTACTCGGGACTGGTTCGTGTACAGTGTGCACTGACTTTTTTGTCTTTTGTCCATCTTATTTGACTCTCTTTGTTGTCTGTCGCTTTTACTTCGCCAGTGAGAGGAGCATGCCGCAGCGTGCTCCCTTCTTTTTTTTTGCTTATTTTGTTTTGTTTGTATTTTTTGCTTTTTTATTTGTTTTTCTGCATATTTCTCTGTTTTTTTAATCTAGCCCAGTATTAGGTTATAACGTAATTAAGGCAAATTTTGCCTTCTTACGCAGTCGCCACATGAACTCTTTAATAACAATAAAAATCCATGGGGGCGAACCTGGGCTCCGTGTCAAACACCAAAGCAAATTTTTCCCGGTGCAAGCTTCCCTTCACTCGGCTTTGGCCCCTAAGGATCACAAGGAGCGGAGGGACCTTTCCCCGGCTAGTGCTCCTTTGACAGCCAAAACCTTCTCTATCTCGCGGAAGGATCTTGCTGGGGCCGGTCCCTCCAGCCTAGGGGCTCTTTCCGGTGGAGGAGAAAAGCAGGTTTATTCCCGACCCTCTTCTCATAAAAAGAAGAGGAAGACAAAGAGGACTAAGGGTTTCTCTCTCTCCTCGGCAGCTCCGAAGGTGGACGAGTACGTTGTCGTTTCGGCAAGCGACTGGGCTAAGAGCGGCACGTCCGTCACTGAGGGTCACTTACCTGTCCCGGTATCGGGACAAGCGGGGTCGCTACCGGTCGTTCCTTGTACTCTGGTCGGGTTCGTGTACACAGACTTGTGACCTATCTGACTTGAGGCTCGCTTCCTCCATTTTATTTGCCTCTTTGTTGTATGTCGGGCCTCCCCCTTACGCCAGAATGTTCTTGTCGAGGTTTAGTGAGTGGGTAATCCCAGTCCCACTTCCTGGATATATATTTTATTACCGCACCGAGGTGAAGCGTATCCAATACACCTACCTTAACCCCTTCCGGTGAATAAGAATAACCCCGGTGCGTACCCTTTTGATCAAAATTTAGATGATGATCCCCTGAGTGTGTTCCCCACTCAGTAAAAGCCAACCATGGGTGGGTCGGTGGAATATTGAGATTTAAGCCGAGTGGATTGCTTAATAATTGCCACAGGATCGTCCAAATTAGTTAAACACACATATACAAAAATAATCTTTAATGTTCATGAATTTGAAATAAGCAACAGCGTATATAAATATAAATAGGATTGATCTTGCACTGAATAAATAAGTCTAGAAAATGTCGTGGGGAGTACTTGCAAATTACTCACTAGGGTGCTCGCGTCTTAATGGCACCCACCAGAACGAATGGAATATTATTATTGAGTTAAATAATGAATTAAGTAAGCACTTCTAATATTCGAGGGTATGGGCTAAGGATGAGAATTCTAGTTCACAAATAAACTAGTGAAGTTAGGGGAGGGGATAATTCAATTAACGATACCTTTGAGTTCGGAAGTATTTTTGAAGGGGGGCGGTGAAGATCTTCTGGTGATGATGATCGCACCTAGTCCGGCCGTCCGAGGTTACCGAATGAGAGGGTAATCCTAGAACGGTGATATGCTGATCCTTTGCCGGATCACGAAAGTGAGCCACACGATGACTCAAATCGGACTTCTTCCTTGAAGTAAGTACCTGTCCGATTATTCGGCTCCTATAGTGGGTAGCCAAAACCGATTACCTAGCTACGTCTAGGGTAATCCGCAGAGGGAGGTCCTGTGTAACCTCAGACTCTGAAGGGGGGGGGGGGCTGCGAGAAGTTTGGCACCTACAAGTACCGTGACGGCAACAAGCAATTTCCAGAGAAGTGGGTGAACGGTTTCCTATGTGGATCGAATTTCACACAAACTCGACGTAAGTCCAAGAGCTTCTGCCTGATTCCAGGGAGAAATCTTCCTTATATTTCTCTCACGAGCAGAATCGAGAGAGAGAGAGAGAGAGAGAGAGAATCGAATTCTCGTAAAATCCGTATCGGCGCGCGAAAGACCTTTTGTCATCTTTGCGCCGACGGTATTTCTTTCACGCCTTCGAGCCATCTCGGAGTTTACGGCGGTCGAAAAAAGGGGACGGAGAATTCGAAGCGAGAGGTGCATTCTCGGGATACGAGAGGGCGCGCAGCTTTTTGTCGTAGTGTTTTTGCGTACACCTATGTAGGCGGTATTTAGACTTCTACAGTACTTCCTCCATGTTTGTTTGTTTTTTTGTTTTGTTTTGTTTTGATTTGGTTTGGTTTGGTTTTGGTGATTTTGAAGTAGCTTAGCCCTAATCTTAAGTTTAAATAACGTCGACTTATGCCCCTGAATGCAGTCGCCAGATGGGCAAATTAAAAAAATAAATTGGAAAAAACCCTGACTTTATTGACATACCTTGCAAGTACAGGGCTAGTTTGGGGGTACCACGCTCCATCCTTCAGGTGTACAAAAAACTGACAAAATATTAAGGTAATATTTTGTCTCTTTTGTGCATCTGAAGGATGGAGTGTTTTACCCCGAAACTAGTCCTGTACAAGTGAATAAAGTGGTACTTTCTTAAAGCTTTTGTTTCTCGATAATTATTAGCTTGTACACACGCTAATCCACTAATATGATAAGCCTTAGTGGAAGAACCTATGGAATTTATATTCATGGATTCCATAGCATTATACTAACCTCCCGGCTACTATAGTGGTTAGCGCGCTTGCCCGGCAATCGTTAGGTCGGCAGTTCGAATCTCCATCCTGATTCATTTTAAGCTGACACTGTTTACTAGGAAGGCTACCTTCGTGGAGCTCGTAGCCCTGACAGGTATTCCACCTAGGAAGGATAACTCTGATTCCCAAACCCTGGAGCCACAGGCATAATTTCTTCCTTACAGCAATTGTTGAAGAAGCTTTACCGGTAATTAACTTGTGTAAAGCATAATGTTATTATTTAACGTTGAATAAAAAATGCGATTCGTGATCTACGTCGATGAACTCGGCCAAGTAAATGTTTGTACTCAATACAAAAGAAATGTGTCCATAAGGAAATGTTCATTGTTTACCAAATCCAACGTTAAACTTCTGCATTGGTTCCAATATTAACCCATGGATTTGCTATTCTTGTAATTGCCTTTGTTTAACCTTTTCTTTACCATGATAGTTAAAAAATGGTTCGCTATTCTCTGGCTATTCATAACATGATCCTAGACCGCCCCCCCATTAGTCGAAGAAAGACTGCTCATTGATAATTTTTTGCTAAATATGGAATACACAGTCACATTGTCTATTGGCATCGCATCATATTCTATTATATATCATTTTGAAGGGTTTTTTTTCTTAGTTAAAATACAATATGGACATTTTATATTAATCAATATTAAAGAAATTATGATTGATCTAATTTGCATTTGGGGCCAGAGCTTATGTCTGAAGTCAAGAAGCACATCATAAAAACAATGAACAGTAGATTGCCTAACGACGTCTCGCAATCGCCTTTGAATTCGAACCTAATACTAGGCTTTTGAATTGTGTATACTACTAGCTGATTACATTTCCTTGTAATGGTTGACTGTGTATTCCTTATTTACTCAACAATCAATTTAGTCTAAAAAAAAAACCCTAAAAATTTGATTGTGTTGCTGTTAATCAGCAAAATTACCAAAGAAGGTTAATTCTCTTAAGACAGGGGTCCCCAACCCTTTTGTGCCCCCAAAATTTGAAGTTCATTGTTGACTTATGAGTGTTATATATGTTGAAATATATGCATAGAACAGCCATAAAACCTATTTTATATGGTTATCCTGTTTTGATAACATGTTATTATAAAAAAAATCATTGTTGCAAAAATGCAACAAGTGACATCATATAGCAAGATTTGTTTCAAAAAATGTAATGTCAGGAAGAGTAAGTTGAGGAGTTTCCAGACATTTTTAATAAAAACATTTGTGAAACCTCTCTCTATTTCCATTAAGGGGTGTTTTCACTAGCCATGTGTGACACAATGTTATTTCAAGCGATTGAGAATTTGTAGCACAGTGTAGATACAAAGAGTAATGCTTTATAGTTATTATGTAGCTCTGCTGTATACTTTTTTGCATCTATACATTATACTAGGCTACAAATTCTCAATCTTACAATCAGTTGGTCCAGACTAGCTGGACTTAACTTTGTTATAAATTTCCTTAGACTTCCGTTCATTTGGATTCAGTTGTATTTACCTTAAAACCCTTTGTGTAATCTTATTAAACCATTTATCCATACTCGTAAGATCTCTTGGAAGTTTCCACGGGCCAATAGGTTGAAAATATTTTGCAACGCCTTCCTCAGGGGCATCAGCTTAAAATTTGGCCTTTCCAACCTTTTTTGGCCTGCTTCAAACTTCCCACCACTTTCAAATCTATATTTACTAGAGTATCTGGCCACCCTGGTCTCCTTATTCTTTATCCCAGGGCTCATATTTATTCAGATAACATGGCAGTCCTTTATAATATTAGGCGAGGTAAACTTCCCAAAGAGACCCTACTGATATTATCCTCTACTTCTCTTATTGTATTTTCTAAAACCTTTTCCTATTCCTCCATTAATTTTTCATATATTAAAACTAGCAAAAATCCTGCTGACTGGGTTTCCCAGACGGTCCTTGGACTGAACCCTATTTAGCCCTCTCCCTCTTAGGTCCTTTTGTGACTATAAAAGGACCCAGGGAGCGAGAAACCCTATCAGTCTGTTCTTTGACTGCCGGTGCACAGTCAAAATTTCTTCAATAACAGAAAAATTTATATAACCTTTGAAATAAAATTTTTTGTAAAACCTGTTTTACAGCCAGTGCACAGTCAAAGATTTTTCACTCCCAGGATCATCCTGACATGTTCCACTCCCATGACTGCTTTCTGTGCAGTGAAAAAGTTACTATTTTTCTATGACAGTGTCTTCTCCTTTCGTTAAATCGTTAATTTTGGGAACTTGTGAGGGTAACCCAAGCGCTGTCTGGCTATGCCGAAGAAGTAACTTATCACGACACCCAAGAAACTGGCACAGGAACACTGTTTTCCAGAGGACTTCGAACAAACTATTGAGAGTCGAGAAGTACCCATAGCAACGTTGTTCAATGTCTCACTATGTTGGTCAAAAGCAGCCAGGACCATACTCCCCAAAAGTCCGCCCGGCCTTCGCTGTATCATCCTGTGTGACCAGGAATCGGATATCCTCCTCAGCAGACTTCCCCTCACCAGTCCAGGCAAATAGAGGTAGGTCACCTCTTAACATTTTCCAACCCAATCAACCCAATTCACCTACCCGCTACGATAAGGTTGTTGCCCAACTGGCGGAAAATTTCGGATCTGTCGGGTTGAAACGCAGGGATCGTGAGGACATTGCCCCACTCGTCACTCTCTCCAAATGCCGGATTACTTGACGGACGAGGAGTACGACCATCTCTTCCAACGAATCCGTCTTTATTTTGTCATACTCAATTACGGCTGGAGTCCAGCACTGGTGGATGCCAGGGAGAGGGCAACGCTAGATACTAATCTTACATTAGGCGAAAACGCGCTTAACGCTAGAACTGGTTTTCCGAATTACCAGTATGGGCAGCAACAACAATACCAGCAGAGAGGAAGACAATCCGCCATGGTGGCTGGCAGAGGCGGAACAGGCCGTAGGGGGCGGCCTCCTGCTAGCGGAACGCGTGCTAAGGGAGCTCGCTCATAAGCGTCAAACTACAGCGGAATTAGAAGACCTTAGTGCTTCCCTCGCAAAACTTCAACTTTCCCCTCCAACGAGGGGCACTCCCCCGCTCTTCTCTCCGCCTAGACCTATGATCTCTCCCCTAAAACACGACCTCCCAGTTGCCCTTCTTGCCGACGATACCGCCGCTCGTGCAGACCCGCAGCTACCAAATTTACAGTGGTTCTTCGAAGAAGGGGCCGCGCAACTCTGGGCCTACAACATTGAAAACCCAAACCAACATCGTGTGTTTGCACATTCGCAAGTTTGTCCCGGAAGAGACATGATAGGGGTCATACCCCTTCCTGGTATGTCCGTCCCCACGGTTCTCAATGTAGACAACCCTGGTCTCGCCGGCCCGCGAACTCCAAAACCGGACTACTTCTGGAAGGGCGATATTCTTCAAGACTTTCCCATCAACAAAGACCATCCATTTGTGGACGACAATCTTTGTAAACAAACCGAATTTGTACTGCATGCTTAGTGGTGAGACGGGCATACCATGAGTCGGGGTCGTGATTGTATTGGGTCCCATATTTTAGCGACCAGAGGCTCGAATCTCATCGGGTTAACTATTGGTCCCCAGTAATATCCGTAGTGGAGGTCAGATGGGAGTTACTCTCGTTATTTTGTCACTCCTTTCCTGATTAGCGTTTCGAAAGGGGTACGAATTCTCAGTTCTAAGGAGCTCTGTTCTTGGTCATACTTTGTCCCTTGATGCATCCATACAGTCCCAGCATTTAAGGGAGCATCTAACCCGCTATATTCTCCGACCCTCTTCCAATTGGGTTGGAGAATATAGCGGGATGTGATTTGAATAATAATTATTATTCAAATCACATCTTGCATCAAATCTAACCTTTACACCAATTACAATGGATGGGACTAAGTTTACACACTCAACGAAAACTCCTAACTTGTCACTCCAGATGGGCCCTAAAAAAATAATAATAACAAAACCCTAACTTGTCAGTTCCTTGGTCATCTGCATAAACACAGCCTTATTACAAAGGTTTTCCAGGCGAAATATAGAATGCTCATAGCAGGAGGTAACAAAGCTTACCCCTTGGGAAATATAAAATACTCATAACAGGTGATAACAAAGCTTACCCCTTAGGAAATATAGAATACTCATCACAGGTATTAACAAAGCTTATTACACCTTGGGAAATATAGAATACTCATAGCAAGTGGTAACAAAGCTTGTCCCTTGGGAAATATAGAATACTTATCACAGGTGATAACAAAGCTTACCCCTTGGTCAATATAGAATACTCATAACAGGTGATAACAAAGCCTACCCCTTGGGAAATATAGAATACTCATCGCAGGTGATAACAAAGCTTATTACCCCTTGGGAAATACAGAATATTTATAACAGGTGATAACAAAGCTTATTACCTCTTGGGAAATATAGAATATTTATAACAGGTGATAACAAAGCTTATTACCCCTTGGGAAATATAGAATACCCATCGCAGCTGATAACAAAGCTTCCCTTGGGAAATATACAATGCTCATAACAAGTGTTAACAAAGCTTACCCCTTGGGGAATATAGAATACTCATAACAGGTGATAACAAAGCTTACCCCTTGGGAAATATAGAATACTCTTTGCAGTTGATAACAAAGCTTATTACCCCTTGGGAAATATAGAATACTCATTACATGTGATAACAAAGCTTCCCTCTTGTGAAATATAGAATACTCATTGCAGGTGGTAACAAAGTTTTTCCCACCGAAACAAAATACTCAAAGCAAGTAGTAACAACTGTTAGATATTGCATTTCTTTGGCATCCTTTTTTTTCTTTTTATGATATTCTCACGTAACCTTTTCACTGAATGCGCTTCATTAGATTACATAATTTCCTGAAACATCCATACATCTAATTAATTAGCAAAAACCCTGGGAAAAACGGGAGTCCGTTTTCTGTTAACAAGGAAATACTTAAAACGTTTTTTCGAAATGACAATAATCACGGGATGTTGGGAAGCGCCGTTGGCTGTATTGAAGTAATTTTCGGCAGCAGTTTCCCTACTCACAACCATTAATTCCCTCTTTGTTTCATGGTAAATGAAATTAACGTGATGATTCTTGTTTCAGCACTCCTGAACTTACTACTCAGAGCTCTATCGAAGGTGGCGTGGCAGTTAAACGAACCACTGAAAACGAACCACTCGACTACCACTTCATTCACGGCTACAAACCTCCTCCACCCTACCCCTACAGCAAGCCGTCCAGCAATAGTACTCCAGACCTCGCCTCCGTCTCTAAGGTCAGCCATTCTTCTGCCTCCTAAACACCTCATCCCGATCCGCGTGCGTGCTGTCGTGTGTCGGTTTCTTCTTTAAAGTGCTAGTTACCAGAAGGATTGACTAGCTACCAGAGAGATTGGACACCCCTTTCGAAGGGAATGGAGATAGAATGGGCCAGCATAAGTCACGACATGCCATTTAATCAGTTCTACCCCCAACGCCGGAGTAGTCCTCCTTCTTGTTGCTTTTTTGCTTTTTCATTTTGTTGTTGGTTTTTCTTATTCTTTTTTTATCTCTGTTATTTACATATTGTTATTTTTTTTTAATATAGCCTAGTAGTAGACTAGGCTAGTAGGCAGTCACCAGATGAGCTTCTATAATCTTTAAAAAAACAACAACTCGACCCTCTATCTAGGCTTAAGGACCGTTCCAGCTACCGCATACCCTGTATGAAAAGAGGCTTTGGAACGTGTATGAACAACGTCCCAAAATCAGAACAGATCCTATATTGGTTTGACCTTGGCATTGGGGGCGCGATAATGAGAAGATTGGTTTTGCTCCAATAACTTCTTGTTATGGTCTGACCACCTCCCTGCACCCTTTCCCGGGTGCCTAAGGTTGTACTGCATATGGCGGGCGGCAGTGGCGCATCCAGAAAAAGCGAATGGGGTGGGGGGGGGCAGGATTTTTATGAGTGGAAATTTGTTAAAGCTGCTTATTATGGTACATATTTTTACAAGTAATACATGTATGATTGTACAAATAATCATCAGTGCTGAATACATACGAATAAGTTATAGGCATAAATGATGAATATGTACATGTAGTGTAGATTATAATGATGTAGGCTACTTGCAAAAGTCATTTCGCCCACTTAAGTAGCAAGGCATATAATATAAAAAGTATTTTTATTTTCCAGGAGTAGGCTTCGCTAACTTGTCAATCACTTGATCATTCGAAATTTGAATGTCATTGTGGACGGCGAGTAGTGCGAGGCCGTTGAGGCGATCCTGGCCAATGGTGCTCCTCATGTACGTATTTAGCCTTTTCAAGGCTGAGAATGAGTGTTCGGCCTCTGCATTTGAGACCGGCAGAGTCATTAAGATAGTCAGGAGCTTCGCAATGTTGGGGAACAGACGAGTCTCGGCGTACTCCTTCGCATTCTTGTCCACAGCTGTGCCTCCGCCTGCACGAACACCAGTGACTCAACGTCGCTTTTGTATAGCTTAGCGGTATTAAAGGCAGCATCCACGTCTGCTTTTGAGCCCTTGAGAAGCTCCTTCAACCGGAGAGCAACAGGCACGGTATCGTCCTCAAATCTTCTCTTCAGCTCGGCGATCACTTGGTCAACAAACGGAATATGGGCCGAGTGTCGATAGTACTCCTCAGCAGTCCTGGCCGGGATATTCGCGCGCTGTCTCGTGCACAGACTCGGGAACAGGGACGTTATCGTGAGCTGAGTCCACTTCAATCTGAGATCCTTAGCTTTTGCAAATACAGTGTGGAAGTGCTCCTCGGCATTCTTTCTGAACTTGGCGAAAACAGTCTCGATCTCACGAATCAGTGCGTACGCAGAGGCCAAATCACCGTCCTTCTTCTGCAGGGTCCTGCTCGGCTCGATTGTGTGGGCCCAAACTGACTCTGCCACAACCAGCCCAATGAGAAAGCGAGGGTCCGTAACCTAATCGCGGCGAGTAAGATGGCAGCCTTGGCATCTAGCTTCATTTGTTCTTCCATGCAGATCGCGATGTGAGGCAGAAACTCGCTGAACACGAGGACTGCATCATGCCGCTCAACCCATCTGGTGGGACACAAGGGCACCGGAGCGTCCGCAATGCAGAGATGATGCTGTTGTAGATGCGAAGAGAGAGAGAGGATGCTGGAATTAGTTTCGAAAGTGAAAGATGCCAGCGAGCACATGCCCAGGTCAGGCCCGCTGACAAAGAGTGGAAGGGTCAGGCGTGTGGGTCAGGATGCGCGATCCGACTGGTCAGCGAGTCAAGCGCACGCGCCGTGTGTCCGCCGTGACTCAAGACACGAGGTGCCCACTCGAAAAGCGATGCAAGCCAGGCACACTGTGTGGAATTTCCCTCTGGTCATGAGGTCCCTCCTCCCCTTGGATCCGCCCCTGGCGGGCGGGTGGGCTTGTTGGCTGCCAGGTCTAATAAAAGTCTGGGTCTGCCCCAACAGATCTTCAGATCCTGGCCGTACTGTTGAGGAGTATTAAGATCTATTAAGGAAATTCCCCCTGGAAACAAGGCACTACCTCGCAGGGGGATACCCTGTGAAGCCTGTTACCCTTGGCACCTGAAGGGGTTGCACATCCTCCCAGCCTGAGTGCAAATTAGGGAAGCCCTGATGTCACTGGGTTGACTTGAACTCTCTGATGGGGCTTAGGAAAGTTGTTGGTGGGATTTCCTCTCGCCCCCACTCAGTGCTACCTTACCATTTTACTAGTTATTATTAGCAGTATTATTATCGTTATTATGATTCTTATTTTTACTATTAATAGTAGTATTTACTATTTTATTATTAGTATTCTATATTTATTAGGTTATTATTAGTATTATGATAATTTAGCAAATATTATTATATATTATTATGTATTACTATTACTGGGTATTATTAGTATGTTATTACATATTATTATTATTACTATCCCCTCGACCTTTTCTGCCCGCACTTTGTACCAGAAGGAGTGTTCCCACGAGGACATAGTTTGGTCCGGTAGCCATGGACCCTTGGTGGACTGAATGCCATACTGGGATCACCTAGTGCCAGGGTATAATAATACGCCGGCACCACTTTATGGCAAGAGCTCGAGGACAATCTCGCCTGAATGGCAAAGCCCACCAACGCCGGACTGGGACTGATTGTGTGTAAATGATCACATTCTGGGATTTGTCACCTTATGGAGACTTTTCTCATATAACCAGGGACTTTCCATGAGCCCTTTTTCTTTTCCTCTCATATGGTGACACCAGAAGGTAATAGTGGGCAAGCGCATGGAGATCCACCACCCCGCGCAGCCTTGCTCTACCTGGCTGTCGGGGAGCACCAGGAAAATCGGGGCTTCCCTCTCACCAGCATCGTGCAGCAAAGGGCATCCCCATTGCCCTCTTTGGAGCCGCCCTAGGGCAGCTTCACCTCTGAAACGGAGGTCGACACTACAACCTTTTTATACCGGAGAGGAGGTTTACTCCTCTCCTAAGCCTACGGGTGTGGTGGATTTCCCCTCAACCCATCGGCAACTCCATCTCCCTACCAGCGGCAGTCCCTCCTTTACTATCACAGGGGGATAGCGATATCGCAAGCAGGCTGCCCAAAATTGACCGCTCCCACCCGATAGGGCCTACCCCCTTAGGAGGGCAGGCAAGGGATATCAGGTCCCGCCGGTCCTGCAGAGACAGTTTGCAGGGGGTCGGCGGGCCTTCCCCCCCCTCTCATTCATGAAAACGAAGACGGAAATCACAGGTTCCTCTGGGGATGCCTCTAGGGGTAGGGTGTATGGTCACATAGAGCTCCCTCCCCCTGAGATGGGCATGGTAACCCAGACCCAGATGCCAGGAACTTTGATGGGGTCGAGCCTGGGCTCGGTGCCCAACACCAAACCTGAATCCGTCCCTGTGTTAGCTTCTTCCCCGGCGGGTGCCCCTTTGGCAGCAGCTAAGACCTCCATCTCGGAGAAGGACGGCTTGGCTAGCCGGTAAAGTTGAAGAACGACTACTCCGGCGTTTTCGGCTATTTGTTCCTGAGGGGAAGGGGGGGGGTATGGGTGGAGGTACCCCCCATATAGTAACTCATAGTACGGCTCGAAACCGGCTTCCAGTAACCAAACACATATACGAATATATATAAACTCCCGAGTAGTCGTTCTTCAACTTTACCGGCTAGTTTTTGTGCCATTGATGCGCGCCAACCCCACCGTGGGAAGGCTCATGATAATGATTATATTATACCATTTTGGGTCTCTTTAATTAAGCACTCTAGACCGCCCGTTACCCTCTCCCACCGTCCCTTCCCATCCCATCCCGTCCCAGTCCCGACATAGTCCCGGCCCAGTCCCGACCCCGACACAGACCCAGTCCTGATCATGTTACGTCCCTATCTCGTTCCGACCCTGTTCCTCCCTCCTGACCCTGTCCCTCCCTCCCGACCCTGTCTGTGCCCACCCCGACCCCGTCTGTCCCCACCCCGACCCCGTCTGTCCCCACCCCGACCCCGTCCAGTCCATTGAAGAGGTTTTGGTCTTTTCTACAGAGTGAAGAGACGGTGAACGAGTGCTCGGGGAGGAAACGCTTGTCCTTGCTAACCGCGTCCCTCGGCTGTCTGGGGTCCCCCGAATTGTCACGGACGTACGAGAACCTATCCGAGTTGACGGATGCCGTCGAGAGCCTTCGTCAAGAGTTGACGAAGGGCAGCGAGACGTCATTCCTTCACTCCTTCGCCCCGAATTACTCCACGGACGATTTGGACGCCATTTATCAACTCAGCAGCGGGCACGTCGCCGTCGGGCAGCAGGTTTTTAATGTGAAGACGCCCCCCGTTGATTTCAACGGTTTCAGTGGCCCGCCACCCCACCCAGCCCCAGCCGAACCGATTTACCAGAATGTGGGCGCCCTCCTTTCCGACGTGAACGTCGCTGAGAAGCGAGGTCGTGCCAAGTCGGCCCCGGAGCTAGACGCGGAAGCGGTTACAGGCGTCTCGGAGGCCCAGAGGGTATCGGAAGAGGCGCGTCTTAGGGCTTCGTCCCACCCGAATCGGACGGCCGAGCACGCCGGGGCTCAGGCGGGAGCCGCCTTTTCGGTTCAGCAACAGCCCCTGCAGAAGCACCCACACCCATTTCAAATACCCCAAATGCACCCGCCCTCTTCACACCCATTCCCCGTTGCACAGACCCCCCAGCAACCTCAACCCCAACAGCAGGTCCTTTCGAATTACACCTCGTCGCAGAGCAGAGCTAAAATTATGCACGTGACGCAGACCACGCAAAAGGAAGGTTCCTCTCCGGCCAAAAGGGGCCAGCAGAAACACCTTCAGGCCTCGGAAGAGCCCAGCACGCCGCCGTCCAACTCCTCCAAGACGCAACTCTGCGCGAGGACTCCGCAAAAGGATATGAAGTCGAAGCCGGACCTTCTGGTCGACTCTTCCTCACTACCATGTTCAAGAGACCCCAAGGTTAGGCCTTTACCAATATAGCTATAAGCCCAATTAGCGGCAGTCCAACCCCTTCTCGATAGTCCTTTAAGTTAAAATGGGCTCTCCTGACTAGGCAAATGGGCATTTCATATACTTTTGATTGGCTATTTTTTTTTAAATGAACTTGTTTACAAAATCCCCCTGTAAAGGAGGATCGGGATGACTAGCCCTCGACGTCCTCACTGATTTGGATTGTAAAAGTCACCATAAAGCTTTTAGGATTTCACCTGAATGCATAATATTTTTATTATAGCAAGTTAGATGAATAAAAATGACCTAAAAACATTGCTAAATGATTATATGTATAATCATGACGACTAACGTACAACGCAGTGCTAATTTAATTTTGTTTTTGTCAAACGAAACTTCAAAAATAATATATTTTCTTCATCACGAATGGCATACAGTAGTACTTCTAAAAAATATTTACCCAATTTTGGCACCCATGGTTAAAAGTGGTCACCACCCCTGCCACCGTTATAGCACGATGTTTTGTTATTTTAAGGTTCTTCATTCTTAGCCGATTTGGGTTTTCTTTTACTCTTGCTATTCATTTTCTTTTCTTTGATGTATTCTTATCTTTATTGCTTCACTGAGTGAATAAGAATGACTGTTCGTTACAGGAATTTCCTATCCTGGGCTATGCCTTTGCCATGTGGAAAAATGGCTTCTAATTTACAGCGAAGTTAAGCCACTTTGAATGTTGCAAGTTGCCGGATGGAATACCATTTTTAGTGGTTGCCATACCGCTGCAGATACCCATGGTTCGGATCTAACAGTAATCAGTGTGTCCCCAACTGAAAAATAGAAAGCATCTTAAATTAGAGCAGAGTGGTGGTAAAAACCCTGATCATTTTTTTTTTTTTACTATTCCTATTCTACGATTAAGATTATAAAATCCCTATCAAGTTATTTCTTTTCTATTCATCCCCTAGGATCAGTATTCTTCCACTTGTAATAAAAGTGGAACTAATTTAGAATAAATTATTTAGCATTGTTTAAATGGAAAATTTAACGGTTTATTTTTACTTTAACATCACAAAGCAATGGATGGATTTTTCACCAGCCAAGATTGGAAATTTTGTCGAGATTGTGTATGATCGGTATAGTTGTAGGACGGTTGTGAAAGTGTCATGCGAGACACCTGGTACCCAGGGGTGAACCCTGACTGGATGAGAGGCTACACTATATGGCCCCCATCATCTTGAAGGGCTAATTGCATAGAAGTCAAGTGTGAGACTGCACTCACAGAGAAGGATTATACCCATAAATGCCCTCCTCCATGCTAGAAGTTTAGGTTGGTTGATGAGGCCGTTGAGTTTTGCATCAGCATCCTCATCGCTGCAGCCCTGGCCTCTATTCCTCTAACGTCTGGTCGTTTTGAACGCCGTCCGCTTCCTTTGGTTGTACACCAAGTGTAAGACTGCAATCAGACAGAAGCGATATGCCTCTAGGCGCCATCCGGACAACTTCACCCGTTTCGTTTTGAAGCACCTCTTCTTTCTGACCATGTATATATATATATATATGTCCTTTTTTTCCACCAGTTCTATCTTCCCCCTCAGGCAGCAGAATTGCAGCAGAAAATCAATAGCATGGACATCGTTCACGAATTCGAGGTCATCCCCAAACTAAAGCTCAATCCTGACTTCACCTCAGCCATGAGATCAGAAAACTTGCCCAGAAATCGTTGCAAAAGCATCGTTCCTTACGAAGAAAATAGAGTGAAGATCACGCCCAATAAAGACAACAAAGCCGGCTATATAAACGCATCTCACATTACGGTAATGATCCTGTGTTCTTTGTATCGTCTTTGTTCTTCGAGATACTGCCATGGATTTAAATCCCTATTAATACTAGCAGGTAGTATAATAAAAATTGAATTACTACACCAAAATTTTAATAATTTAGTATTCTTAATGGGAGGGATGCACTTGATGATGGGTAAGGATGGGATTAATATTTGGCGTCAAATTGGGTTACTTCCGTCATAATTCTACATTCTTCTAAGTTTAGCTTATAACAATGGTTCGCTAAAAGCCACCACTAGTCCTATCTAGGTGAACCACCTACCGAGATATTCTCGAATACCAAAACACCAACCCCTATCTCCAAAACATTCAAAAGATCGTGTCAATTATAATAATAAAAGGAACACCCAATCCATCCAAAGGATGTTGTCAATTCATAAATGGAAAATGATCTATACAAAATAACCAACATCCTTAAATCCTTGAATTTATTTTTTGCCCTCGAAATCCTGGAAAATTCCTTGAATTTGATGAAAAATGTAGATAGTCCTTGAATTTAAAAAATGAATCATTGAGTGATTGTTCAAATGATTTTTCAAATTCACTATTTATATACTTTTTAATGTCTATTGGGAAAATAGTAATATTTAAGTTAATCTACTCACTAATGTGAGTGAACATATTGTATGCTTTGGATGCATTGTATTTTATGATAGATGCTCGCTATACTTCTGTGACTGTTGCTTGGATACCTTGTTCTTGTTTTTTTTTGCACTGGTGAGTTGATTTTGGTTATGCTTTGCTTATAACCCATTTTTTCCTTAAATACCTCACCTTCATCAATGTCCCATAATGTTTATTGCACTTTTTTTAATTTAAAGAAAAAAAACAATGGCTAAAACCCGTCCTTAATTATTTTTTAAAAAGTCCTTGAAAAGTCCTTGAATTCAAAATCACTAAACAAGTAGACACCTAAGAAACCGCAATCTTACCCACCACGAGCATTTTCAGCCATTGGCTCTATATAGTTCCCTTAATCTGGAAAACAGTTCACATGATACCTATATTCAAACTAGGCAAGCCCTTAACAATTAAACTCATACCACCCAATCTCACTACGGGGCACATTATCCAAAACCCTGGAAAAACTAATACAAAAAAAGAGATCAAAATATACCCTTCTCAGAAACACCAGTTTCTTTAAAAAAAATTCGCTGTACATTTTGGTTTGAATGAAAATCCTTTCTCTCACACACAAGCCCTCGATATAAACCAAGCTTTCGACACAGTACCTAAACCTATTTTGGCACATAAAAGCCTAAACACCAACCTCACTAACAATTACAAAAAAGGGCTAACAAACTTAATTCGGGGGGGCAGACACCGACATCTTATACACTAATCATATAAATCACTCACAACCACTACAACGGCGTTCCTCAAGAAGCTATACTATCACCCCTACTTTTCATCCTATTCACTCAACATTCCACAATAACAATCCCCAATTATCCCAACAAAATGCAGACAAACAGCAACTAGATAAATACACTAGAACAATGGCTTACACAAAATAGAATGACAGCCTCCGCTTTCAAATCATCAATGACACTTTTCCTACCCGATCACAAATCACCCAAGAATCACACTGAATGGACAAGCTGTAACTTTAAACAAAACCCATCAACCTCGTGAGAATCGCACATTACCTTCGCTTCACTAACGAAACAAACTTCACTTTTGGACAACCGAAGGTGTCACTAATCGCACAAACTATTCATCTCCACCTCCATCAATTATTCACAACCAGGTTGGAAGCCAACACTGTCCAGACTCAACACAGAATAGCTGTAAACAATGCAAAATTAAGCACTCAAAATTTCCCCCGGATGCCAACAAACAACCTTCCCTCCATACAGCCCACCATCCCACACTTACTCACAGAAACCAAAATCATCATCATCATCATATTCGTTTAGCGCCCGTACTTTCCCTATCGTGGCGTTGGACATTTTATGAGTCTCCTCCACTCTTCTCTGTCCATGATGTTCTCTTCATCAATGTCCACCTTTTCTTCCATTTAAGTACATATAAAGTTCATATTTAAGTACATATAAACATGATAGGAACCTAAACACTTCAGCAAAGCACTAAACCAATCCCATCCCAACCACCACCTTGCAACAAAACCACCTCTATCCAGACTCAATAGAGAATCCCCCGTCACACGAACACTGGAGTACAATACAATACCAACCATGATCCGATGTAACCAAGATGACACAACACCTGGCAGCAGCCCGCCTAAAAGTAAAGTTGGATTACTGATTGTTTCGAAGCTTGAAAAATCCAAACGCGTTTTACAGGGGCGATACCATTGTCGGTAGCGTTGGTTAAAGTTTTCTGCGGCTGGGGCTTTCATGTGTTACTCACCCTTCGCTTTTTACAAAATATAATGTCATTTAGCAAATTCATGTTATACTCACTTCCCAATTCAGGGTATTACGGTTATACCGACCCTGAAAGAAATTACCCCTCCTGGCCATTAACGACCAAGTATATGTATCTACATAAGTCACAACTGCCTCTATCCGCAGGCAAGTGTGGGTGACACCCAAAGGTTCTATATCTGCGCACAAGGCCCCCTTGCCAACACAGTTGGTCACTTTTGGCAAGGTGTGTGGGAGACCGATGTGCGACTGGTGGTTATGCTGGCAGCCGTCGAGGGGGATACAAACAGCAGCAAGAGCTTCCCCTACTGGCCCCAGACCGATGGCACTAGTGTCGAGTGTGACCAGGTAAGCCTACGATATTTAAGAGTGGTCAACATCCCTATAGAGTCAGGGATTCGGCCTATTTTTTATTTTATTTTTTATTCCCACATTTGACATTGGGTATGGGTTAGTGGCCAGTTAAGACACCAATTAAGTGACTCCAAAAAATTAATGTGAGCACGGAAGATGTGTAGTTTTCTTAAGTGCAGTACTAGTTTTGAGGCATCTTGCCACGTCTATCAGGTGTAGACATGCGGGGCACGGCGATGTGTTTTCCTAGCTGGCTACCCTTCTAAAGGAACTCAGCGGCCCGTCCTCCCCCATGATGTAATCCTGGATTGGGACCATCCCTCTTGGATGTATCCTACGTGAGGTTGTTGCAATTGAACTTCTACTTCCTAGCTGTTGCATGGGCCGCTAGCACACGGGGGAGGGGGGCCTTATAAAATTCCCACAGCATGAAACAACCTCCCTCCACCCTAACCTGGTTGGTCCCTCAGGACAGTCCACAAAAGGCGCGGCCCCACTTAATTGTAGTAACGTTGGTATAGCCTACAACACAAACTGTAAGGATCCAAGGTGTTCACCCCCTATGTCCCAAGCAGTTGAGTTGGGTGGGGGTGTTAGGAGCAGAGGTCGTTTGCTCCTGGAGCAATGCAACAAAGACAAGAACACAATTTTGCGACGACTGTTTGGTCCCCTAGCCCGTAGTCCGCTGTGTATCCGGGTCGCTACCCTTTATCCCGCGTGCTGGGATCTGCTTCATGCACTCCAGATTCCGTGGTGTTGTCCAGGAGGGGGTCCTTCTTACCTCTTCTTTCAAATTTTTAAATTGTTGGTGTCCTGTTTAGGTTTCTGAGGGAGAGAGGTCTCCCTTGGGATGCGTAGGTATGCCTCTTTGTTATTGCTATTTAAAATTTATTGGTTTATTTTTTAAGTATTTTTGTTTATTCTGATTTTTAAATGGCCCAAAGACGGGTTTTGTAATTTCAGGGGGTATGCGTGTGAGGGTGGCGACTTTTGCCCAAGTAAGCAGTTGTCAGATGGGCTCGTAAAAAAAAAGAAATCAGCTTTTGTTACTGGCCACCAAAACACCCTAAAAAAAAGAAAAGAATTTGTCTCGATTAAGTTGGTGATGAGGGAGAAGGGCGTTCCCATGGTGTGCCTCGTACTTTTGATTTGGTTTATTTATTTATTTAGTTTATTGTTGAATTAATATTTTGTTGTTGTTTTTTCCGGCGGTTGTTCTTCCCGTTGGTCGCCGCTAGAAGGACTCACTAGATTGAAATAAAAGATATTCTTCCGTCGGTTCTACCCTTATTCTTCCCTGGGTAAATCCGATTCTTGACCGAATGCGTTACAGGCCGTGGCCAACCCCGTCAAACTTGCCTTTGTTGTTTCTTTCAGTTCCGCATCTACAGGAAACAGAGCACGAAATCGGGTTTCCATTTGACATCGCGACTTCAACTCGTTCACATGACCCAGAGAAAGTCCAGAGCCGTTTGGCACCTACAGTTTACGGACTGGGGCGACAATGGATGTCCCGAAGATACTCAGAGCTTCCTCAGTAAGTCCGTGGTGTGGCTCTTTTACCCGTTTTATCCAACCTCACTTTTCCTTCTCTAAGGGCTAAGAACGGACGAGATAAACAACCGGCAAGGGTTATGTGTGTGTCTGATGTACGTCGGTGAATATGAGTTGTAAGGTGTGTTTGAAGACTTAGGGCTCGAAGGATGATCCACGACATAACCCAACATTTAGGTCTAGGATTGCCATGACCGGGGAACCCTTCAGATGGCTGACTTCTGTTAATCTCTCCAATATGACTTTGACGCATCTTAACTCTTTGAGCAATGGCGTTCTAATGAAGACGAGGAGGAACGGACAGGGATTGTTTATGTGGGTAGTCTCAAGGTTGCTCGGCTTTCAAACTTAGGCCTTTGGCTTCCCCCTCCCCCATCTCTCGTCTATTGGCCTTAACTTTCTCATCCGCCTGCGCAGCAAGGATGAACAGTTGATGAAACTCGCTCGTCATCCTTTCCGCCCCGCAAGGACGCCTGCTTTTGTTGTTGAACGAATACATGTTCGAGAGAGTTGTGCGGCATGCCAGACATTATTGCGCCAAGTAGTCTTCTCTTTGGGCTTCCTCCAACTTTCCCCTGATAGCTGGAAGAGTAACAGGCCATCCCGGCCCCAATGCCCTGAGAGAAATTTGACCTTTCGGGTCATACTCTGCCCATCTTTTATCTCCCACTATATTTTTCAGTCTTCCTACGTCTTCTCCTATCCCCCTTTAGGCGTTGAATGGTATAGCAGCAGTAATTCCTCTGCTCCAACTGAAATCTGGAGGAAGTGAACGTCCTCCTGGCCCAAGTGCCCGAAATTGGGCACCCTCCCTGCCCCATACCCTGCAGTAGGACCTGCGACTATATATCTTAACTATCTTGGCTTTCTCTACCTTCTTTACAGAGCTCTCCTTACTTTCTGCCTGATACTTCCTCGTTTATCTCTCGCTTTAAATTTCGAAGAAACTAAAATATTTTTAACTACTCAATAAAACAAACATAAGCACTCACCTCTTCTTTCTCTTCTTCTATTTCTTGATTTTTTTTTATAGTAGACCGCCTTAGTATTAATATTTCAGTTCCTCCACCATTTATCGCTATTCTACCGATTGCAATCAATACCAAGCACAAAGGATGTTATGCCCAAAATATTAATCCCACGTGATCTGACTTTTTCTTCAATAGTTCTCTCTATAGTTCTATATATCTTTTTGTCCTTACTCTTTCTTTTCTTCTTTACTTAACATTCGCAGATTGTCTACTTTATATCAATTTTCACTGTCCCTTTTCTTACATTTAATCCACTAAAGGCACTTGGTAAAGTTTCTTTATTCCTATGTCAATTTGACCTTATGTAATTTCTGTAAAGAACCAAACCAAATTATTATTCTTTCCCTATGACCCATTTTCCAATTAAAGTATTTAAAATACTTTACATGTATTCCTTTCTTTTGAATCACCCCTCCTATTATCTTTCACCGCCATCACCACCTGAAACAAACGATAAATAAAACAATCACCTGCCCCCTCTGAGAGATCCCCATTTCAGCCTTACCCAATATTGGTATGGGCAAATCCTTCTGACTCTGGTTCACGTTGGATAACTCTTCTGCCGTCAGATTTCCTGGAAGAGCTCTCCACTCTTCGGCGAGTCACATTCAACGAGGTGGAGGGCGTCGGACGAAATCGCAACACGCCTGTGCTCGTCCATTGTTCCACGGGTGTCGGTCGCTCAGGTGTCGTCATTATGTGCGACCTCCTTATGGAAGCCTCCCGTCACAACGTTCCTCTGGAGCCGCCCAAGCTCCTGGCGCAGCTTCGCCAGCAACGAATGGTTCTGGTTCAGTCTTTCAACCAGTACAAGTTTATCTATAAGGTCCTTTTGGCATCTCTCCAAAGCACCAGGCTAATCTAGTGACTCACTCACACTGATCGTACTAGCTCAGATGCGCCTATGTCCTCTCTTTGTCTTACACACCACATTCTCTCTTCTCTCCCTACTTATCCGGAATGTGTGGTCGTCGATGACTTACAGGTTCGACTTTGGGGTACTCGGTATGAGTCAAGATTGGTATAAACACCCTAGTCCATTTCTTGTGGGTTTGGCTCTTCGACCAGTAGGAGAATATGCATCAGGGCAGCTTTTCACTTCTTGCGACTGTCAGTTTATTACGATTCTCATTTCTCAATCACTTAGGAAAATGCCCTTGGGTGACCTTGTCCCCTTTTCGATCCGCGAGCCTCTTAAACATATTTGGACCAAGCAAGTCCTTTGGGGAAGCGTTCTCAAAGTTGATATTTCCCGCCGTTTTTCACGATTTAGACCATTTGATCTAATGTTATGCTTACCCCAATGGGGTTATTATCTCTGTTTTACACTACTTCTTCCCCCACTTTTACCGCTCGCTATTGACACTACGGTGGATTGAATCGGATATATAGATTTAGTCGGTGGGGGGGGGGGAATTAAACATTATAATTTGGGGGTTATGGGCTATTTATAAGAAAGTTAAGGTCTATATTTTGATTTTTATATTCTTTGTATATAATATATATATTTTATGCTTGTGGTACATATTTACGATGTACCCCGCGTTTATTTTAATTTTTTTTATTGTAAAATTGTATTTAGAAATGTTTTAATTTTGTTTATATTGACTCCAGTGCCCCTAAACCTTTTTTTGCCCACCGCCCACTTTTAATATTTTTATGCAAATAAAATTAGTCAACCGCCCACAAAATTAACAATCCTACAAAAAAATATATATATATATCCAATACATATATTATATAATTATAGTTATCATAAAACATTGTTTATTCACGACACCGCCATAATATAGGAATTTACCTGATAAAATTATGCTTAATTTTACTTAATTTCGTAAATCTTCGTACCGCCCACCCAGAAGCTCAAAACGCCCAGTTGTGGGCGGTATCACCCTTGTTGAAGGGCGCTGAATTGTAGACTGCTCCGTTTTTATCGAGAGCGAAAAACTTCGACGGAGTTTCTAAATTGATCCAATCGAGGCGCTTTCCAAACCTCTACCATTCCATTGTTGGACGCGGGCTGCCTCACGGTCCCTCCCTCCACATTTCTATCTTACCTTTCACACATTAACAAAGTAGATCCCCACTAAGAAATAAAAGCATGTTAAATAAGTGTAGATTGTGGGTAAACCCAATACCTTTTCCCACTAAATGGTCCGCTCTAGGACAGTCGCAGGAGGCGTGACCCCACTTAATTGTGGTAACATTGATGGGGAGGTCTACAGCCCAGGCAGTAGGATCAAGGGGTTTTCTCCCTTAATATCTCAAGAGGTCGGAGGGAGCAAAGGTGCCATCTGCTCCTGGGGAGCTAAAAACAACAACAACCAATTTAATGGTTGTCCTTTTGCCGTTCCTTTTTAATTAAACTAGTCGACTCTCTTTTAGAGGTAAGAGATAGGCCTCACTTTCCTACTACACTATGGTTTCCGGAGTGCGACTGTTGGTTGCATTCAGCTCCGTCACTTAATGCACTTGACCCACCATTCTGAGTTATGACACTCCCGATTAAGCCAAGTTAAGGCAACATCAGGGGTGTTAAGTCGCCTGATGGGATGCCGATTTGAGTCACCTTCTCAGTGGCCGTCATATGCTGTAGATACCTGTAGATCGGATCCATCGCTAATTTGTAAGGTCCCCACTGAGAAATAAAGTCGGTCGGTGGTAAAAGGCCTACCATTGGCCACTAGATTTATAACTACCTTTTCGCATACTCGGTAATCCTTTCTCAACTCCGGTCGGGCCACCACTCCACTATACTCCGCTGGCCACTCACAAAACGGAATAAACCTCACCCCGACACCAGATGCAACCAAAGACCAGACAACATCAAACACACTCACATGCTACCCAAACCTCATACAACCTCGCACTACACCCAACCTCTCTCTTATTGATCTGTTGACCCACCCAGGGAGTATAGTGGCATTCCGAGTGGCCTCCCATTAAGCAACAGGGTTAGGGGGGATGAGGCAGAAGGTAGATCAGTAATTGAAACACGACCTCCAGCCCCCACTTGCCTCTCGCGCGGCTCGTGTTCCAGTTTGTGCCAATAGATGGCTCTCGTTTTTAAGACACTCCTCCAAACCCATTTTTCTCGGGGGTTTTGAAGATGGCTAAGAATTGCGTCCGTAAATAGTTTAATCACGAATAGTCCTACCATTTCATGAAAAGCTCTCCAAGAACTAGTGTGGTAGTTAGATTTTTTTTATATATAGTTTCAGATGTCACTCATTTTTTTGTAGCTATTTTCATTAGTATTATTTATCTACTGCTAAGTGAGTTTCATGCAATACCATTTTGTTATTATTATTGAAGGCTGTGCGTAATTGTTTAGGATTAAGATAACCCTTGTTATAGAAATGTTTGTGCCTTAAGCTATGCAACCTACTATACCATGTCTCATTGTGCCTTACATATTTTTTACCGATACACAAACCTAGTTATACGAATTTAAGTTACATAGATAACCTTCGTAATGTGCTTCCATTTAACATTGCCATTCGTAATAATTCTTCAGATCAGTTGCCAAATTAACTTCATAATTCTATATCCCCATTGGTTGTATTTTTTAAGAGATTTTAATGATTCATTTTCACTTGAATGAACCTAGAAAATTTCTAGTTTTACGCGCAATTCAAGTGTATCTATGTATGTTTATTTACAAGAATATATTTACTAGTGAGGGCAGTACAAAATATAAATAAATTTATTGACAGGAAGCTGGATTGGCGCCATGTTTAAATATCCTATTCAAATTGTTTTCGTTTTTTTTTAATTTGAGGGGGAGAGGAGTGAAGCAAGTGCGCCCTCATAAAGGTAAATAGTTAGGGTTAAGGGTTTAAGGTAAGGAATTATGGGCAGCTACCAATCCAAGTGGATTCTAAGTGGCAGCGGAAATAAAAAGAAGCAAATTAGTTATAAAAGAGAGAAGACCACTGTGATAAAAAATTTAGAAATGAGGGCTTAAAAGATTCCTCTGCCGGAAGGAAACGAAGGCGGGTCGGGAAACGGGACGACCGGAGAGCGGCAAAGGGCCACCTCTAAGGACCGTAGTCTGAAGTGCCGAGGGCCAAGAGCGAGCACACTTTTTGATCTTATATAATTTAAATGAACCAACATCCCATTCGTCCTGCCATAACTGAAAAATATAGAGGGAAATAAATCTCGATAAGGCAATGCAGTGTGTTATCAGGGGACACAGTCGGTTGAACGGGCCAGCTGATCAGCCCTCTCGTTGCTCGGAGACCCACCAAAATATAACTATATCGGGAAGCATTCTGGACCATCCAGTTGAAGAATTCTGTGACTAAGCATTAAAAGAGCGAATTGCCTAGGATCGGAGAAAATGACGAAAGCTATAAAAGGTAAAATTTGGAATCAGTCTAAGAACTGAAAGTTCAGCGGAAAAAATAGAAGCCTCAAAGACAAAGTAGGTGGCTATGGCACCCACGCGACGGTCTGATTTGGAACTATCCGTGTATATCGGGCAGTATTGTGTGTGTAAGGTTGCATGCTTTATGAACAGGCTCTTACGGGAGCAAGGGTCCGCGGAAAACTTCTCCAGGCTCCACATGCTGGTACAAACTGGGAGGTAGAGTACGCTAACTAGGGGTCAGCAACGACGGAAGGGTAAGGACCCTTAGATCATCCAGGTTGGAGAGATGATCTATCCGGAAGTTCAGGGGGCAGGTTAAGGACGGCAAGCTATCTAATGCCGCTGTTGACTTGGCATATTTAAACCTCTGATACAGGGGCCTGCTGTACACGGCAGAGGTTTCGCATGCAGATGTGGAGTCTATAATAGGGCAAGGGAAGCACCCCACTCTCACAGTAAAGGCTGTTGAAGGAAGAAGTGCGGAAGGCTCCACTGGAGAGACGCACTCCGAGGTTGCGAAACCTTCAGCATTTTAAGGGCTGTGGGGAAAGCCAAGGAATAAAAATGGCATCCATAGACCAATTTGGATTGGGCGAGGGCAGTGTAGAGTGACCACAGTGTTTGACGATCACTGCCTCACGACGTGTGGGAGAGTACTTTCAAAATGTCTAGAGCCCGCAGACACCCCGTTCGAAGACGGCGTAGGTGTGGTAACCAGGATAGTTTGGGATCAAGAGTTACGCCCAGAAACCGAAACTCAGAGACGAGCTCTATCTCTAAACCTTGTAGGGGGATAGGTGGCGGAAAAAAGAGTGCCTCTACCTCGGTAGAAATACGAGTACATTGCCTTAATTTTGCTCGTGGAAAAGTGGAATCCCTTAATTGTGCGCTTTTCGAGACCGCATCGACTGCCAGTTGCAGCCGACGTGTTGCTGATGGAAGGCGAGGCGAGGAGCAGTATAGCGCCAAGTCATCGATGAACAGGGTCGCCAATACACCCTCTGGGAGATGAAATGATATCATTGATCGCAATTACGAAACAAAAAGCACTGCATTGAGGAACTCCCACGTCAATAGGGCTGCAAATCAGACTAGGTGTCTCCAACACGCACCATAAAGGATCGAGGGGCACGGCGATTTGCGATCCTGGCCGCCGTGCTGACAGGACTCAGCACCTCGTCCGACCCCAGCTTAGCCTCTTCTTATTTCAGACAGCTTGTATTTCTCCCCTACTTCGTCACTTCACCTACAACCTCTGCCACAACATTCTCTGGTCGGCCTCTATTTTCATAGGGTAGATGCCGACCTTCTTCACAGCCAACTATCCCGGATCGGGGTTGAGGGGAGGGGGGAGGGCAATGTTCCCTGAGCTCCGGTTTGGGATGGTGGGTTTTTAACAACCTGCTTCATCCCCACCCATACCTTCCTCACATCCCTTTTCCTTCTCTCTTCGCACTCGTATCAATTTTACGCCGTGTCCAAGGTGGAGGCGACAGGCATGCTGAGGGACTACCAGGCCACCAGGCGGGAGGGGTGGTCTTAAATGGCGGCACCTAGCTCTGCTAGGCCTGTACGTACCCCTTGCAGGACGGGCTACTGCGAGGGGTGATGGGCGTGCGAATCCCATGAGAAAATTATGGCCACCATGCCCAATGATGCAAATACAAAAAAAAACCCTTTCCCTCTCACAATCAACGGAGCCGCCTTCGGGCAGCTCCAGAGAAAAAAATGGAGGTCACCCCCCCTGTTCTTGGGCAGGGGACCCTCCAAATTTTTCTAACCGGAGAGGAGGCTTACTCCTCTCCTTTGCCTACGAGGGTACGGGACTCCCCATCACCCCCTTATCTGGAGGTGCCCTCGGGTGCCTCCCTCTTTCCAGCGGCAGTCCCCCCATTAATTTCCAAGGGGACTGCCAAGAAAGCCAGCAGGTAGCCCATAGCCGACCACTCCCCATGGAAGCGGCTTGGTAGGGCAAACCCCCTTAGGCGGGAGAGGGAAGCCAGGCCCCTTCGGTCGCTTCCCTTAAAATACCTGCTGGCTAGAGTACTAAACCTAGCTGGGGTCAAGGCCTGTGCCCTCCAAGACGAGACTAAAGAGACTGCTGCCAATAGGACCTGTGATGTCCGGGGCGGGGGGGGGGGGCAAATGGAGGCGCCACCCAGGATAGACATGGTCCTTGAGGCAACCCAACCTCAGACGATATGGCCTTCCATGGGAGTGAATGCGGGCTCGACGCCAAGCACCGAACTCGAGTTCGCTCCTATGTAAGTTCCTCCTCAAACGGCTAGGGTTTCCAAGGCAGTATAAGGAGGGGAGCGATCTCCTCCTCCGACCGGTGCCCGTAGGACTGCCCCATCTCGGAGAAGGACCTAGCTGAGGCCGGTTCATCTGGCCTAGGGGCATCTGCCAGCGGAGGGAAGAAGAGGGTTCATTCCCAGCCATCGTCCCCTAAAAAAAAAGAATAAAAAGACTCGGGGCTTCCCTCTATCCGCGGGGGGTGCGGGTACGGATGGGTCTACTGCCATTTCGGTAAGCGACTAAGACAAGTTCGGCACATCCTGCCCCTCTGCCCTTCCAGTTGCAGAGCCCCTGACTATGACAAAAAGTGCGCAGGGCGGAACTTTGATAACATCGGGGCCCCTCATTCAGAGATTACCCGCCGTTATCGAGTCAGCTGGCTTCAAACACTTCCTCGTTATTCTCTCCACTGATGGCACCATGTTGGATAAGGGCAACATGATCCATCAGAGGAGAGCTTTAGCTAGTGTGATTGGTAGAGAGTCGAAGGTCACCCGTTTTTTGGACGGGAGCCTTTTGGCGAATGCGTCGAATCCCTCCGAGGTGGCCATGGTTAGTGCCCTCCGGACACTTGATGGCACGGACGCCTGTGAGTGTGACGCCGCACTCTCGAATGAACTTTGTAAAAGGAGTAGTTTATGCGAGGGAACTCGTTGACTACTCCATAGAGGACATCACCTTCGAGCTGGCCGACTATGGGGCAGTCAAGGTCGAACGTGTGAGGAGAAAACAGGGAGGGGCCTCGAGACCCACCGCTCCACTCTTCGTCACGTTTGACTGTGACAAGCTCTGTGAGTCGGTGCGTGCCGGTTGGTACCGCTACCGCGTGAAGGCATTCGTGCCACTGCCGCGGGGCGCTATTACTGACACCGCTTCGGCCATACGAATCGTTCTTGTAGACGTGCAAAGTCTGGGTCACCCGAAGTCTGCGTAAATTGCTCCATGGCTGCACACGATAAGTCCAAATCGTGTGTGGCCAAGTGTGTCAATTCCGGAGAGCCGCACCGCGCTTCTTCAAAGCAATGTGGTGCATATCTCCTTGAGAAAGAAATCCTGGCCGTTCAGGCCCAGGATCGACTCTCATTCCGCGAGGCTAAGGACTTGGTCCTGGCGCGCCTGGCTCTGCCTGGGACGTCTTATGCCTCAATGCTTAGAAAGACACCATCTGCTCCTGGTCCATCCAGGCCAACGAGCATGATTGTTTCCGCGCCCATTCGGAGCCCTTCTGCCGGTTCTACCCAACCCGGGTGCTTCCTTGATAAAGCTGGCGGCACAAAGGGTTCACATCCAGTCCAGAAGAAAACCGGGGCTTCCCCTCTTCCCCCAGCGTGACCGTTTCGAGGCGGAGGGAGGAAAAGACTCGCATGGCGAGCCCAACTTCCCACAATAAGTCCTCGAAGGCGACAGCGCCTTCAGCTCATTGCCCGGCCAACAGCGCCCGGGGTTCTGCCCCCGAGAAGCTTACGTCATTCTCATGAGGGTCTTCTGTTCGAAGAGGGCCCCCGCGTCTCCTCCGAGCTAGGCCTGGAGGGAATATTCCTTCAATGGAATTGGCGTGGACTCCGGGCCAATTGGGAGGAGCTATGGATGCTCGTCTCCTTCCGATCAACGTTAGCTATTTTTCTGCAGGAGACCATGCTAGGCGCGTGTCCCCTGCCCGCCCTCCCAGGGTATCAGGGTTTTTGAGACCCCATCACCATGAAATGTGGGCCGGGCTGGGAGATGCGCGTTTTACACCCGACATGATGTCTCCGTTCTTCTTTTCACTGTAGATACCTCCTTTCAGGCAGTGGCTGTGCAGCTTCACCCGGATATGAGATATACGTTTATTTCTACGTACATTTCCCTGTCCGCTGACTTCGATGCGGGAGACTTTCGACGCCTCGTTGCACGGTTGCCGAGGCTCTTTCTCTCGCTTAGAGATCTCAAAGGCAGACATGCTCTCTGGGAAGACTACTCAATTAATCCCAGGGGACAGGTCCTTGCCGGACTGAACCAAGAGCTTGAGATGGGGGTTCTAAATATGGATGAGTTTACACGTCACTGCCAGAGAACAGCTTCATTTTCTTGCCTTGATCTATCTCTGTGCTCTCCGGATGCGCAGCCTTATTTTGATTGTGGGGTGGTCGATGACCTCCATGGTAGTAATCACTTTCCCATTCAAATATCATTTTCAGGGTGGCTGCCGCCTGAGAGCCCACCTCGGTGGTGCTTGGCGCGGGCGCGGTGGCCTGCATTTCAGGAAATGACTGAATTCTCTATTTCAGTTGAGGAATTTAGGTCGGTAGATGAGGTCTTTGAGTTATTCTCTGGCAACCTCATCACCGTGGGCCTGACTACTATTCCCAGAACGTCTGGCCGTTTTGCACTTTGACCACTCCCTTGGTGGTCGGCCGAGTGTGAGACGGCCCTCAAACAGAAGCGTTATGCCTATATGCGCTATAAGCGCCGCCCGAACGATTTCACTGTCGCTAATTTCGTCGGGCTAGGGCAAGGTTCCGGTATATTTCGAAGCTCGCCCGCCGCTCTTCTTGGCGGGCATACGTGTCTTCACTTAACGGGAAGAGCCCTTTAGTAGAGGTGTGGAAGCGAGTCAGAAGGATTCGGGGAAAGTTCTCGCAGGACCTTCCTCCTTTTCTCCAGGAGAATGGGACCGCACTTTCGGACCCCGCGTCCGTGGCGGAATCCTTCGTTATCACTTTCTCCGCATTCTCTAGCCGTGATGTTGCTCTGCCAGCATACACTGAATGTCGTGATTTCGCAGAAGGCTGCTGACTTGACTTTACCTCCAGAGGCGGAGAACCCTTCAACGACAGGTTTACTCTGAGGGAATTGCATCCCGCTCTTGCTTCTTGCGTGGACACCGCCCATGCTCCGGACGATTTCCCGTACGCCATACTTCGACACCTGTGTGAGTGAAACATCGCTGTTCTGTTTGATTTGTTCAACAGGATCTGGGAGGAGGGTCTCCTCCCAGATTCCTAGCGAATCGCTACTGTGCTCGCCTTTCGCAAACTGAGAAGAGATCATTCTACTCCGCTGGTTTCCGCCCAATCTCTCTACCCTCTAGCGTGTGCAAGTTGATGGAGAAATTGGAAAATGTTAGATTACCCTATTTTTCTGGACAGTGGAAGCCATTTGTCTTCTGCACAGTGCGGTTTCCGCAAGTTCCACTCCACGTCGGATGCTCTGCTCCGACTGGAAAATGCCGTCTGCGAGGCCTTCCTTCTTCGATCTGGAGAAGGCCTAATATCTCGCATAGCGATACGGTATCATAGAGACATTCCACACGATGGGGACTAGGGGACGCCTCCCAATCTTTATACCTGAATTTTTCCGAGATCGTCTAATCCGCGTAAGGGTGGGGGAAGACCTCTATGGCCCAATGGAGCAGGAAGAGGGTGTCCCGCAGGGAAGTGTCCTTAGTGCCACACTCTTTGCCCTGAGCATCAACGGCATCACCTCAGTGCTGCCGGAAGATGTTCTCGATACGCTCTACGTGGACGACCTTTCGATCTCTTCTGGCGCGGCACAGATGCCAACGCTTTCGCCATGCCGAAGCGCACAGGTTTCGGCTTTCCTTGGCCAATACTAAGGTAGTGCACTTTTTCCGCCATCCATGGCCCACCCTGACCCATACTTGTTTTTTAATTGGGTACGCCTGGAAGTGGTTGAATCGCACCGTTTCCTTGTTCTTGTATTTGACCGACGCCTCACCTGGGAAGCTCATGTTCACAGCCTTAGGGTCTCTAGAAACCGCGCCATGGATATTCTCCGTTCCGTGACTTTCAGCGCTTGGGGCGCTGATAGGGCTACTGTCTTACTTTTTTATCGATCCTTTGTTCGTTCGAAGCTCGACTACGGATTCTAGTTTTATGCATCCGCAGCCGAGCGTGTATTGCGGAAGGTGGACTTGATCCACCAACCAGGCTTCGCCTGGCGACCGGTGCCTTCCGCACTTCCACCATTGAGAACCTACTAGCCGATCCTTGGGAGATACCACTCACTCCCTGCCGTGTACAGTGGATTATTCGCCTGTACACGCGAGCCCGGCGCCTCCCTCAGTCGCCAACAGCTCTCACTGCATCCGCAGCTGATCTCGATGGTGCCTATGGCGCCGAGAGACGCCAGTCATACCCTAAGCCCTTTGGGTTTAGGGCCAGGAAACTACTTCGAGAGCTAGATATAGCTCTCGGGCCGGTGGCGCCCCTGGTTCTGCCCAGGACGGCACCCTGGATGGTACCACATTTGGCTATTTGTCGCCACGCCTCTGCTCCCAAAGCTTGTACTGCGCCGGGAGTATTGCGTTCGACCTTTTTGGAGCACACATCGTGTCACGCTGGTACCGTGCCAGTGTATACGGATGGCTCCAAGTCCCAAGAGGGGGTCGGCTTCCACGCCGTATCCCCTCTGTTTGAAGTCAGCGGGGCTTTACCAGGCGCTGCGTCTGTCTTCACGGCCGAGCTGGTGGCAGTACACCACTCGGTACGGGAGATTACGCGACGTGCCCGGTTCGGGGACCGGATTGTGATCTATAGCGACTCACAAAGCGCCCTGAGTGCTCTCAGGGCATTGGAATCTCCGCATCCCCTGGTTCACGATATCAGTGATGCCACGGTTTTGGCGAGCCCAGCGGATATCGAGATTATCCCTAGCTGGGGAATGAGGGCGCCAAAGAGTCCGCGAGGACTCGGCGTTATCGGACCAGCATTTCGCTCCTCCTCACACTGACATCTTGGCAGGAACACGGGCAGCTCTTCGGGCTGCTTGGCAAAAAAAGATGGAAGACGGTCGGAGGGAACTCAAAGTTGCGTGCCATTGTGCTGCGACTGTTCTCATGGACCTACCCCCCAATGCCGCGACGGCTTCAGGTTGCTTTCTCTCGTCTCCAAATTAGGCACGCTTGCGGGACGCTCCGCCAATTGATGGAATGCTGGCCAGCACCCTACTGTGAAGACTGCGTTGTCACCCAGACCATTCCGCACATTCTTGTTGAATGTCCCAGTCTGGGCGATCCCTGCCGCGCGTTACCTGTCCCGGTACTAGGATGGGCGGGGTCGCTACCGCCTGTCCCTTGTGCTCGGGACGAGTTCGTGCACTTTGACTGGTGAACTTACAGACCTTTGGGGGAAGGTTGGCCTTCTCCTCTTTATTTAACTAGTTTTTTTTTGTTATTGTTGTTTTCTTTGTATGTCGCACGCTCCTGCGCCGGGGGAAGTGGGACCTCCCTCCGTCATCGGACCTTGCTTCCTAATTTTTGCCATTTTTCATTTTTATTGTTTTTTTTCATATTATTATTTTAAACTAGCCAAGGGCTAGGCTGTCGTGATTGCGGCGACTTATGTCCAAGTGGGCAGTCGCCAGATAGGCTTCTAAAATTGAAAACAACAAAAACCTTAAAGGAACGAGGTGCTAAGAAACTGAATAAAAGTTCTCTCATACCCCAAACGTTTATAGCTGCTTTAAAATGCCGTATCTCCATGTTGTATCGTATGCTTTCTCAATGTCGAAAAATATGGCCAATACTGTGCATTAACAAGAAAGATTTCCGGACAGATCCCTCGAAACGTACTAAGAGATCAAGGGTACTATGACCCTTGCGAAAACCGCACTGAAATGGAGACAGTAAGTGATTGGTTTCTAGGAACCAGTTCAGGCGCACTAACATCATCTTCTCTAACAACTTACTCAGACACCTTCTAAGAGCTATAGGGTGGTACTGATATCTGCATCCAACCCGTTCCTGCCCAGTTTGACAAAGGGAAAAACAACCCCGACGCGCTTTGATGATCGGTAAAAAACCTTCAACCATATAAGGTTGTACAAGTCAAATAAGAAAATGACAGAGTGTGGAGGTGCGGAATCCTATCCAAATGGATCTACAAAAAGTGAATGCAGCGCGCCACTCGTGGATAAGACATTATACGGAAGGTTAGATTTTGCTGTAAAATTGAAAGAGTGAGACTCTTCGTTTGATTTCTAGGCTACAAGAGCCTTATTGTAAAGGCTGACACTGATGACAGCACAAAAATGGTCGGCTAAGGCATTGCTGAACACCAGGCTGTCATTCACTAAGGATCCACGTAAGTTAAGTGCGGGAATAGGGGTCATAGAAGAAATTGATTATTTTTTTTTTTTTAAAGAGCTCATCTGGCGACTGCCTACATGGGCATTAGTCACCGTATTAAAATTGGCCAAGTTCTAGGCTACTTTAAAATAAAATTAAAGAAAAGAAAAAAACACCCTAAATGGGGGAAAGGAAGCAAGCTCCTGCGTCGGGGGGAGGTCCCCCCGGCGCAGGAGCGAACAACCTAAAGGAAAAAACAAAAACAAATGCAAAAAACAAAACAAAACAAAAAAGACAAACCCTGCCTAAAATAATAGGGAGAAGCCCGGCCTCCTCCCAAAATTCAACAAGTCCAGAAGTCAATGTGCACGAATCCGTCCCGAGTACAAGGGACAGGCGGTAGCGACCCCGCCCATCTCGGTACCGGGAGAGGTGTCGTGCGCGAAGATCACCCAGACTAGGACATTCGACAAGAATGTGCCGAACAGTCTGGGGGACGACGCAGTCGTTGCAATAGGGCACAGGCGAGCGCTCCATCAAATAGTGATGTGTCACACGAGTGTGCCCGATTCGGAGACGACAGAAAGCAACCTGGAGCCGCCGGGGCATTTAAGGATAAATCCATGGGAACAGTCGCGGCGCAATGGCACGCAACTTTAAGTTCCCTTCGACCGTCTCCCATCTTCTTTGCCAAGCAGTCCGAAGAGCTGCCCGTCTTCCTGCCATGTAGTCGGTGTGAGGAAGAGCGAAACGGACTCTTTGGCGCCCTTATCGGCGCGCTCATTCCCCGCAATTCCTACATGTCCAGGAACCCAGCAGAAGATAATCTCGACATCTGCCCGGCTCGCCAAAACCGTGGCGTCACGGATATCGCGAACCAGGGGATGCGGAGATTCCAATGCCCCGAGAGCACTCAGGGCGTTTTGGAAGTCGATATAGATCACAATCCGGTCTCCGAAACGGGCACGTCGCGTGATCTCCCGTACCGAGTGGTGTATTGCCACCAGTTGGGCCGTGAAGACAGACGCAGTGCCTGGCAGAGCCCAGTTCACTTCAAACAGAGGGGATACGGCGTGGAAGCCGACCCCCTCTTGGGACTTGGAGCCATCCGTATGCACTGGCACGGTTCCAGCGTGACACGATGTGTGCTCCAAAAAGGTCGAACGCAATACTCCCGGCGCAATACAAGCTTTGGGAGCAGAGGCGTGGCGACAAATAGCCAAATGTGGTACCCTCCAGGGTGGCGTCCTGGGCAAAACCAGTGGCGCCACCGGCCCGAGAGCTATATCTAGCTCTCGAAGGAGTTTCCTGGCCCTAAACCCAAAGAGCTTAGTGTATGACTGGCGTTTTTCGGCGGCATAGGCACCATCGAGATCAGTTGCGGATGCAGTGAGAACTGTTGGCGACTGAGGGACGCGCCCGGCTTGCGCGTACAGGCGAGTGATGCGCTGCACGCGGCGCAGAGCGAGTGGAATCTCCCCAGCATCGACCAACAGGCTCTTGATGGGAAAAGTGCGGGAGGCACCGGTCGCAAGGCGAAGGCCGGTGTGGTAGATCGAATCCACCTTCCGCAATAAATGCTCAGTTGCGGATGCATAAAACTCGCATCCGTAATCGAGCTTTGAACGAACAAAGGATCGATAAAAAAGTAGGGCAGTAGCCCTATCAGCGCCCCAAGCGCTGAACGTCACGGAACGGAGAATATCCATGGCGCGGGTACAAGAGACCCTAAGGCTGTGAATATGAGCCTGCCAGGTAAGGCGTCGTCGAATACAAGACCAAGGAAACGGAGCGACTCAACCACATCCAGGCGCACCCCATTAAGAAACAAATCTGGGTCGGAGTGAAGCCGTGGATGGCGGCAGAAGTGCACCACCTTAGTCTTAGCCAAAGAAAACCAAAACCTGTGCGCTTCGGCATAGCGAGAGACGCGGTTCAATGCCTGTTGGAGTCGACGCTCCAGAGTTGGCATCTGGGCCGCGCCAAAATAGTTTGAAAGGTCGTCCACGTAGAGCGTAGCGAGAACATCTTCCGGCAGCACCACCAAGGTGATGCCGTTGATGCTCAGGGCAAAGAGTGTGACACTGAGGACACTTCCCTGCGGGACACCCTCTTCCTGCTCCTTTAAGCCGGAGAGGGGTTCCCCCACCCGTACGTGGAATCGACGATCTCGCAAAAATTCAGATATAAACATTGGGAGGCGTCCCCTCGCCCCCATCGTGTGGAGAGTCTCCATGATACCCTATTACCATGTAGTATCATAGGCCTTCTCCAGATCGAAAAACACCGTTGCGTAGTGCTGTCTACGAAGGAAAGCCTTGCCGACGGCATTTTCCAGTCGGAGCAGAGCATCCGAAGTGGAGTGGACCTTGCGGAAGCCGCACTGTGCAGAAGACAGATGGCCTCTGCTGTCCAGGAAAAAGGCTAATCTAACATTTACCAATTTCTCCATCAACTTGCACACGCAAGAGGTTAGAGATATTGGGCTGAAACCGGTCGGAGTAGATTGCTCTCTCCCCGGTTTGCGAAAGGCGAGCACAGTAGCGATTCGCCAGGAGTCTGGGAGAAGACCTTCCACCCAGATCCTGTTGAACAAATCTAAAAGAAAGGCCATGCGTCGCTCACCCAGGTGTCGAAGCATGGCGTACGGGACATCGTCCGGACCATGGGCGGTGTCCGCGCACGAAGCGAGAGCGAAACGCAACTCACTCACAATTAGCTTGTCGTTGAAGGGTTCTCCGCCTCTGGAGGTAAAGTCCAGCCGGTGGCCTTCCGCGACATCACGACGTGCATTGAATGCTGGCGGAGCAGCATCACGGCTAGATAATGTGGAAAAAGCGGTCGAGGGGTCCGAAATTGCGGTCCCATTCTCCTGGAGAACGGGAGGATGGTCCTGCGAGAACTTGCGCCGAATCCTTTTGACTCGCTTCCACACCTCAGCTAAAGGGGTCTTCCCGTTAAGTGAAGGCACGTATGCCCGCCAAGAAGAGCGGCGGGCGTGCTTCGAAATATACCGGAACCTAGCCCTAGGTTGACGAAATTCAGCGACAGTAAAATCGTTCGGGCGGCGCTTATAGCGCATATAGGCATAACGCTTCTGTTTGAGGGCCGTCTCACACTCGGCCGACCACCATGGGAGTGGTCGGCGTGCAAAACGGCCAGACGTCCTAGGAATAGTAGTCAGGCCCACGGCGATGAGGTTGCCGGAGAAGAACTCAACGGCCTCATCTACCGACCTAAACTCCTTGACTGAGATAGAGAATTCAGTCATTTCCTGAAATGCAGGCCACCGCGCCGCGCCAAGCACCCCTGAGATGGTCTCTCAGGCGGCAGTTGCCCTGAAAATGATATTTGAATGGGAAAGTGATCACTACCATGGAGGTCATCGACCACCCCCCAATCAAAATCAGGCTGTGCATCCGAAGAGCACAGAATAGGTCAAGGCAAGAAAATAAGGCTGTTCTCGGACAGTGATTCGTAAACTCATCCACAATTAGGACACCCATCTCAAGCTCTTCGAACAGATCGGCAAGGACTTCTCCCCTGGCATTTATGGAGTAATCTCCCCAGAGAGGATGCCTGCCGTTCAGATCTCCAAGCAAGAGATAGGGCCTCGGCAACTGTGCCACGACGTTGCGGAAGTCCCCCGCGTCTAAGTCATGTGACGGTGGAATGTACGCAGAAATGATAGTATACCTTCTATCCAGGTGCAACTCCACAGCCACTGCATGAAAGAAGGTATCTTAAGAGAAAGAAAGAACGGCGACATCATGCCGGGTGTAAACCGCGCATCCCCCACTCCGGCCATCCCGCGGTGGTGGGGTCGCAATACCCTTATTCCCCTAGGAGGGTAGGCAGTGGCCACGCGCCTAGCATGGTCTCCTGCAAAACGATAGCTAACGGGGAACGGGACGAGACGAACCTCCGCAGCTCCTCCCAGTTGGCCCGGAGTACACGGCAATTTTATTGAAGAAATATGCCCACCAGGCCTAGCCGGGAGTAGACGCGGGGGATTCCTCGAACTGAAGACCCTCACGGGAATGGCCGTACGCTTCCCGGGGGCAGAACCCCGGGCGCTGTTGGCCGGACAAAGCGCTGGAAGCGCTGTCGCCTTTGAAGACTTTTTTGGGGGAGGTTGGGCTCGCATGTGAGTCTTTTCCTCCCTCCGCCTCGAAACCTTAGGCGGGCTTCTCGCTTCGGAGGCGGGGGGCCCTCTTTTCGAGGAACCACCGTCTCCGAGCCACTCGCTCCACCTCGGGGCGTTGGTGAAGGAGCCGAAGCTCCTTTGTTGCTGTCTTCCTTTCGGGGGACAGCTTTAGGAACCCCTGAAGATGGCCTAGCGACCATCTTCAGGGGTGTTGCCTCCTGTGAGTATAACGACTTGGTGGAGGCGCGTGGCCGTTTCGCCTTGGGGGAAACGGTCACGCTGGGGGAAGATGGGGGAGCCCTGGTTTTAGCTGGGGCTGGGTATGAACCCTTTTTGCCGCTAGTTTTACCAGGGAAGCGCCCGGGTTTGGTAGAGCCCGCAGAAGGGCTCCGAATGGGCGCGGAAACAACCGTGCTCGTTGGCCTGGATGGGCCAGGAGCAGAGGGTGCCTTTCTAACTATTGAGGCATATGACGTCCCAGGCAGAGCCGGGCCCGCCAGGACCAAGTCCGTAGCCTCGCGGAATGAGAGTCTATCCTGGGCCTGAACGGCCAGGATTTCTTTCTCAAGGAGATATGCACCACATTGCTTCGAAGAAGCAGGGTGCGGCTCTCCTCAATTGACACACTTGGCCACACACGATTTGGACTTATCGTGTGCGACCTTGGAGCAATTTATACAGACTTTGCACGTCTACATGAGCGATTCGTATGGCCGAAGCGGTGACAGTAATAGTACCGCCGCGGCAGTGGCACGAATGCCTTCACGCGGTAGCGGTACCAACCGGCACGCACCGACTCAGGGAGCTTGTCACAGTCGAACGTAACGAAGAGTGTAGGGGTGGGTCTCGAGGCCCCTTCCTGTTTTCCCATCACACGTTTGACCTTGACCGCCCCATGGTCGGACAGCTCTAGGGTGATGTCCTCAATGGAGTAGTCAACGAGTTCCCTCGCATAAACTACTCCTTTCACAAAGTTCATGGTAGAGTGCGGCGTCACACTCACCGGGGTGCCATGAAGTGTCCGAAGAGCACTCATCTTGTCCGCCTCGGCAGGATTCGCCGCATTCGCCAGAAGGCTCCCGTCCGAGAAACGGGTCACCTTTGGCTCTATACCAATTGCACTAGCTAATCCTCTCCTCTGATGGATCATGTTGCCCTTGGACAACATGGTGCCATCAGTGGAGCGAATAACGAGGAAGTGCTTGAAGCCAGCGGGCTCGAAAACGCCAGGTTATCTCTGAATGAGGGGCCCCGATGTCATCAAGGCTCCGCCCAGTGCACTCCAGGTCTTAGTCAGGGGCTCCGCACACGAGGGGGGGGGGGGTAGAGGGGCCGGGTGTGCCGATCTTGGCTTGGTCGCTTGCCAAAGTGGCAGCAGACCCATCCGTCCCCGCAGCCCCCGCGGATGGAGAGGAGCCCCGAGTCTTCTTTATCTTTCTTGTCTTTTTATTCTTCTTTTTAGGAGAGGAGGGCGGGGAATGAAACCGCTTCTCACCTCCACCAGCAGAAGCCCCCATGCCAGATGGACCGGCATCAGCTAGGTCCCTCTGCGAAATGGAGAAGGTCGTGGTAGTCGTAGGGGCACCTGTCGGAGGAGATCCCTCCCCTCCTCTTACTGCCTCGGAGCCCGCAGCCGTTTGAGGAGGACCTTGCATAGGGGCGGATTCGGGTTCGGTGCTTGGCACCGAGCCCGGATTTCCCCCCATGGAAGGCCCTACCGTCTGAGGCTGAGGCTCCTCAAGGACCATGTGTGTCACAGGAGGTGCCTCCAGTTGGCCATTCCCTTCCAAGACATCGCAGGTCCCGTTGGCAGTTTTGTCACTAGTCTTTTGTGGGGAGGCACAGGCCTTAACCCCGGCAAGGTTCAATATCCCTTCCAGCAGGTCCTTTGAGGGAAGCGACCCAAGGGGCCTGGCTTCCCTCTGCCCCCTAAGGGGGTTTGCCCTACTGAGCCGCTTCCATGGGGAGCGGCTGGCTAAGGGCTGCCTGCTGGCTTTCTTGGCAGTCCCCTTGGAAAGAAAAGAGGGGACTGGCGCTGGAAAAAGAAAGGCGCCCGAAAGCACCTCCCGTAGAAGGGGGTGAGGGGGAGTCCCCTGCACCTGTAGGCGAAGGAGAGGAGTAAGCCTTTTCTCCGGTTAGAGAAATATGGGGGGTCCCTGCGCAAGCACAGGAGGGGGGGGACCTCCATATTTTTGCTGGAGCTGCACGAGGGCGGCTCCGTCGCTATTTCAGGGGAAGTTAAGGGTTGGGTTTTTTTTTTGTTGTACATACATGGGCATGGTGACCCTTTTTTTTATTCGGGACGCAATCGCACATCACCTCTCGCAGTAGTCCGCACTGCGAGAGGTGCTTACAAGCCCGGCAGAGCCAGGCGCCGCGATTTGGGACCATCCCTCCCGCCTGGTGGCCTGGCAGTCCATCGGCATGGCGGCTCCACCTTAGACACGGCGTAAAACAGATAGAATGTGAAGAGGAGAGGAAAAGGGATGTGAGGAAGGTGTTGGTGGGGATGAAGCAGGTTGTTAAAAACCAACCACCCCAGACCTGGTTAGGGAACATTGTCCCCTCCCCCCTCAGCCCCGATCCAGGACGGTTGCCCGAGAAGAAGGTCAGCATCTACCCTGTGAAATTAGAGGCTGACCAGAGAAAGTCGTGGGAGAGGTTGTATGAAAAGAGAGGAAACAAGTGTTTTGAAGGAAGGAAGAGAGGCTAAGCTGGGGCCGGACGGGGTGCTGAGTCCCGTCAGCACGGCGGCCAGGATGGCAAATCGCCGCGCCCCTTACGGGGCACTATCTCTTGAACACATCCGGTGGGGTTCACCACAGGGGGACTTAAATGAGGTATCAGATGACGAACTCATGACCAGAAGCCGGGGATAGTCTAAATCTGGGTCAACATCGTCGGCATAGGGATCCTACGAGTGAGTGAAGGCTGAAGAACGTTTTCCACGACAAGCCTTACAAGAAGGAGAAGTTTTAAGTTTATAACTAGCCATTGCAAATAGAAATGACTTCACATTCTTCCTTGGGACTCCCCACGACGGAAGCGTACAAGGGTCCGGCGCCACTGCAGCTCTAGATTTAGTTACGTCCGGTATTTCTTCTTGGAGAATGGATACGGATCCACTACACCATCTTTATAGACCGAAAAGGTTGCCCGAGTTCTCCTAGGGGGGGGAGGGGGAATATGATCATTTGGGGGTTGGAGCGCCGTACGTTCTTGGGTAGGCTTCGGCACAAAGGAGAATTCGTTTGACCGAGGCTTGAGATTAAATAGGCTTGGTACCGAAGGTGTCTTCGTGACGGGGTAAGAAAAGGACTACGAAAGGACGCGGCAAAAGAAAACAAATTTATTCTTAAATTAGCTTACTAAATGGGGCAAGAGGGAACCTCTCGAATTCTTTGCAGTCAGAGAGTAGGCTTCTGTTTATCGCCAAGTATCGTGTCTAAAGGTACCAGGATTGAGACAAGTTAACGGGGCTTCGTAAAGCTTGGACTTAACGATCGAATGGATAAAGTATCGAATATTGACTTATATGCCCCAAAATGTGTCTTGATCCCTCTCTATATATTGCATGTCGTCTCTAAGGGGCGTGACCTTGACTTGTCCGTGGGGCGGACCCAGTGATCTAATTTGTTCGTTAATTCTACGCAGGGGTGTGGAGCCGGAAGAAGAATGTTTGGCTCCGGCTCCACCTTTTTAAAATCTTTTGATCCGGCTCCAGCTTCGACCCTATTAAAGTTTAAAAATCCAAATGTAATAGAAGTGATAATTGATAATACTCAATAATAAATAAGTGAATGCAGGGGCAATTTATATTTTCAGTAATGACTAAAAATACTCTATTTAATGATACCTATTTAACATAGGGGGGCGTTATCGCGATAAATTATCGCGATAATTTATCGTGATAACGATATCGGGCTACGGGGCTATCGGTTATCGAATATTTTTCCGCGTTATCGATTCATCGGTATCGCCGATATTTTTTTTTCCAAACTAGTGATAATCGATAATTTCAGTTTTTGGTTCCAGTTTAGCACAGGAGCAAGCGTCGCGTGCCTTGGAGGCATAAATAGGTAGGTCCGTGTTGGGAACCGAATGTATACTGAACGGAGTGCGGGATTACCGGTCTTGACGTCTTCTCAAAACGTTCGCTCAGCTTCAGTCTCTCACCAGCTCTCGGACGAGAGGTCACGAGGTGTTGCCCCTGCGCGCTACCGGTTTTACGCGTTCTTTGATGTTTTTTTCCCTATGTTCCCGTGCTTCTTCTGTTCTAATTTTTTGTGCACGTGATACACTTTTTCGTTATCGCGCCCACCACTGCTATTTAATATACATATGGAAGAAAAATAATAATATGTATACAATTTTGAACAAAATTAGAACTTTTAATGCTGCAAATATTTGACAAAATTGAAAATTATAAATAACAATTTGTCCTTAAAAATAAGATGATAGCTTCTACTAAGTCTTCTTTCGTTACAGATCTCAAATGTCATTTTAGAATTTTCAACCCTGATAATAGACGCTCCACACTAACTTGACTAGTTGGTAATGCAATAATCACTTGTGCAACATCTCTTATAAATTTAGGGTACTTTAGTACCAGTGTCGTGCGATGACTTTTGAAGATAAGTAAGCAATTCAAGTTGTACAAAAATAAATATGTTAATTGAAGTATGTCGTGGTATGACATTATATTATATCAATACCATATTATATCTATGAGGGAGGGACCAATAACTTAAAGGCAAACCGACAAAGGGACGGAATACCACGAGTTTAGGCGGGCGGAATAGCGAGATAAGAGTGCAACGAGGTCCGGTAAAATATGGGCAATGGCAAAGCTCAAGGTTATTTAAAGAGGCATATACAAAAATATAATTTTATTTACATAAAAATAATGCCAGAATTGATGGGAAAAATTACATGAGAGAATTAATGGGCAAAATTACATCAGATGAATTAGTGGGCAAAATTACACCGGTAAACGAAGGGGCTGAATTGTAGTTATGAATCAGACTATGGAGTTAAAATTTAAGGCATTACAGGTGGATACTATTCAAATGGGGGGAATTAACTCAAATGGGTTACTGAAGGGGGAGAGTGGTTGGCTTACGGTGGATTCTGGGTGAGACGTCGGGGTAAGGCATCACATATGTCTTCTGCACGTGAGGCGAGGGCGGTCAGAGCTTATGAGCGGGAACTTAAAGTGATGACGGTTCTCCAAAAAGGAGGGGGGCGGTAAACTTCAGTCCAGGGGAGAGTATTTTGGCCACCCGAAAAAGAGGGGCGAACGAGGAGGGCTTCGAAAGGAGTTGATGAGTGATGTCGGAAAAATCACTCGATAGCGATCGTTAAATGGAATTACCTCACTAACTGGGGCTAATTCCGACACAGAAATAGTTAAGCCGTCACTTTGATTCGTTGTTAGCACCTAATTTGGAACTAGGAGAATCTTCTTGGGTCCGGGCGAGACTTCTCAACTCTGTGTCTGCCTCATTAGAAACGAGCACTATATATGTCCAAGGCTCTCCCCGGGGGGTTAGTGGGAAACAGCTCTACTCTCGAATGGCCTCGAATCTTCTTGCTGAGGGGATTCTAACCCGTGTAAAGGTGGACCGTGGTGGACGCGGTTCGAGGCTACCGCTTGTGGAAGGCGAGAGGGAGGGGGAACCAATTTAAGCGTAACAGAACCTTCTCCAGCGCATGGAACTTCCATGCATGAAAAGAAATTCAACGTGGGATTCCCCCACAAAGTAAATATGTTGTTCATTATAAATCCCTATACAATTGTAATCTACTCACTTTATTTAAATGTTAAAACAGCTTCTATAAGTATGCACAACCAAGTAGCTAAGATGTTCTATCGTATTGGCCTACACTGTATTTGCAAGTGCAACACTTTGTTTTGGAAGACAGATCGATGGCGTAGGCCTCTCTCTCTCTCTCTCTCTCTCTCTCTCTCTCTAGTAGAGGGAGAGGTGACGCGCCCTCGTTGCGTGAAGAGAGCTTGTGTATACCCTTGACTTTTCGAGCTATATCGACGGGAGTACCTCTTTTCGGTATCCCTGGTAGGGCTTCCCTTGTCGATTTAGTCAGAAACGAGGTTCCAGACTAAGTGCGTCATTCCTTCTTTTTTCTACTCTATCCTTCTTCTTTTTTACTTTTATCCTAGCTCTCCCACGTATACAAAAAGAAAAAAAACAACAAAAAAGCCTACTCCTATCGTGTCACTCTTTCTCTTTTTTCCTTCTATCTACATATAAAAGGACCTGGCAGCTACCTTATGCGTCAGAAGAGAGGCTTTGGAACCTCTATAAACAACGCCAATCGACGCTCACTGGTTGCGAGAGACTAGGACTAGAGGTCTCCTAGGCGTTGGGGCACGATGAATGGGATGAGGTTAGTGCCCCGTTAACCCCTTCTCTGGCACGTAACTATTGACCATTCCCAGTGACCGTTGACGGGTGACTGTGGTAGCATCGGTCTGAGGTGACGGCCCTTTGTTCCCAGGTTGGTTGCCAGGCCAATAAAAAGCCTTGGGTCGAGTATCTTGGTGTGGCGGGATATCCATTGAACGCTTCTCCGAGATCTTGGCCGTCGTGAAGGGAACTAGTAGGAGTTTAGTACGGGGTGTGCTCCGTTGTTCACCTGGTGAGAAATCGATGGTCCCTTCGGGGACAGTCAGTGCTGCTTGGTTGGGAGCCACGGCACGCCGAGGTTTGACGACTCGGTCGGATGAAGAGCATCACATGGAGTGTGCCTTCTGAAAGATCCGAAAAGTCTCCAAAGAATAGTCAGGAGCGACTCACGCGGGGCGAAATCACCCCCCCCTTTTTTTACTATTTATTGGTCGCAAAGTTTTGATAGAGAGAAAGTGTTCAAAATGACCGGCAAGAAAGGACCAGTAGCACTGAAATATACGTGCGCAATATGCCAGATAGATAAGTGGTGCGTGGACTTTCAGGAGGGGTATTATTCAAAATACCGCCCGGCCAGTTCCTGCACCGACTGTATTCTAAACGGCAAAATCAAGAAGCTAAAAGAAACCTGCAGGGCTTCCCAGGGAAGGTCTAGGAAGTTGGATGAGAAAATAAACAGCCTGGAATTGGAACACGCCGGAATGATTCGCAGGCTAGAGGTAAGGATAGCAGAGCTAACGTCAAGCCCTGTAGTAAACACTGCATCTGCAGTATTACCCCCAGAGCTAGGTCCGCATGCTATGGATGAACCCTCAAAGAAAAAGAAAAAGAATGGAAAGAAACAGGAAGAAGAGAAAGTTGAAACAGAAGATAAAGTAGAAGCAGAAAAAGAGAAAGTTTAAGCAGAAGATAGAGTAGAAGCAAAAGAAGAAAAATAAAAACAGAAGAGAATATAACAAAGGAAGATAGGAGGGGAAAAGATGAATAAGAAAAATAAAAGAACAAGAAAAATAAGATGGAGAAGAAAGAGGGAACCGAGAGTTCGCTTCCGGAAGGAAAGCCTCAAACCTCTGCATGGAAATGTCCGAGGGTTACCCTTGTGGGCGATTTCCAAGCACGAGGTTTGCAGCCCCTGCTAGTGGCCCGCCTTTTCACTAGTGTGAAGGTATGCTGCCAGCCAGGACGGGGAAACCACCACATGAGGGTAGAGGCTGAGAAATCTCAGATCTCCGAGAATTCAGTCGTTGCCCTGCTGGTGAGTGGAAATGACCTCTACCTCTGAGGAGGCAAAGTAGGCCCCAGCGAGAAAATTTTCAGCACGGACATGGGAGCCGTTGACGACTGCGGATTGAAAACTCACAGACGAGTTGTTGTAGGGATGCTCCCAAGAAGAGGTCCTAGCCAGACAGCTCACTCAAGGAACGTGACCTTGAACCAGCGCCTGTCCGACCTCTGTACGGCTGAGGGGGTCTTCTCTCTGGACTCTTACCGCATCTTTTACGGTCGAAACGACCTCTATCAAAGGGACGGATTGCAACTTTCATTCAAGGGAAAGGCTCTACTCTGTAACTTAATCCAGGATGTCGTAGAGCGGAAGCAAAGAAGCGTCTGACCCAGAGTGAAGGCGGACGTAAGACAGTATGCCCGTGTCACTCCTGGAACGACGTTCTTAGATGTGGCAAAGAGGGGTACTGCCACACAAAATAAGCCGGGAAACAGAAAGGCGTAGGGAGTCCTATACTGGGGGACTCCCTCAAAGTTCTTCTATTCAATGCGAGGTCAATCAGGAATAGGTTTCTTGAGCTCTGTGGCCTCGTAGCAACAGAGTAACCTGAGATGGTGGCCATAACTGAGTCGTGGATAAAAACCTCAAGCCGAGATTTTGAAGGTGAATTCACGATTGCCGGTTACCAGCGCTTCCTGAAAGATAGGCCAGACAGAGAGGGTGGCGGTGTGATGTTGTATGTCAAGGATACTCTCAACTCGACGGATTGTAACATCGTATCTGACCATGAACTACTAGGTGTTGACCTAGAGATAGGTCCTGCCAAATATAGTACAGTGGTGCTTTATAGACCTCCTGCCCAATTCGTTGAAAAGGACAGAGATCTGTACCAGCTACTAGGAGAACTTGTCGAAGACAGAGTATGTATCGTCATGGGGGATTTCAACACACAAGTTGACTGGGAAACGAGAGAACTTTGTGGCGAGAACGCACTAGTCCTGGAGTTCGCGAGGATCTTAACAGCGATTTCGCAAGACTTTATCTAGTTTTCACTTGAACTGGTCAACAGATTCACTGTTGACAACTTTCGTCGGAAGTGAGGTCCAACTACCGCAGATACTGTAAGTGAAGAATTCCCCACTCAGATCACGGTGGTTTCGCTTCAGTTCAAGTTTAAAGCCGTGATTTCTTCTTCTCCCCTCGCTGAACTGGAAAATATACCCGTAGTCCAGTCTGTCGAAGCCTCGAAGTATTTTAAACACTTCGATAAGCTGACCACGTAGTCTCCGAGTCTCCAGCGAGAACATAGCTAATTCCCATAATCTATCTTCATAACTTTTATGTCTGATAGAAAGAATCAGTTTGGTTGCCCTGGCTTGTACGCGTTCCAATCTCGCGATGTCCTTTCGAAATGAAGGACTCCAAAATTGTACGGCCTACTCCAGGTCTGGTCAAACGAGGGAGTTGTACAGCCACAGTACTATCTCTTGTTCCGATATGGAAACTGTCGCTTTATATACCCTAACATCCTTTGGGCTTTCTTCTCCACCTCAATACACTGTTTCGATAACTTAAGGTCACTCGTGATAGTTACACCCAAGTCCTTCTCAGTGTCGGTGGATTTACGAGCACTGCCCTTAAGTATATACTGAGATTGGGGGTTTCTGTGGCCGATATGCATCACTTTGCATTTGCCCACGTTAAAAGGCATTTGCCACGCATCAGACCACTCCCCAATCTTCCGAAGATCTTCCTGCAGGCGGGCAGTATTTCCATCCTTTGCAACGTTCATACCAAGCTTGGTATCGTCGGCAAATTTGTAAACCTTGGCAACCATGTCACCGCCCATGTCGTTGACGTAGATGATGAATAGTAGTGGTCCCAGGACAGAACCTTGAGGCACCCCGCTAGTAACGGGCACCCACTCAGAAGCCTGTCCATTCACCACCACCCGTTGCCGTCTGCAACATGGCCAGTTCTCTATCCAACTTGCTACATTTCCGTCTATGCCCAGCGCTCGCACTTTCCGGAGAAGGCGCCGGTGTAGTAACTTATCAAAGGCTTTCTGAAAGTCTAAGTACACCACATCCACTGCCTTGTTCCGATCGTGCTCACTGGAGACGAAGTGGAAGAATTCCACAAGGTTCGTCAGGCATAACCGTTGCCTTCGGAAGCCGTGCTGGGAATTCCTCAGTAGCAGCTTTGACTCTAAATGCGACTTCATTTTGTCCACCATCATGCTTTCCATGAGCTTACCGACTATCGTAGTCAGACTGATAGGTCGGTAGTCAGACGGTTGGCTACGGTCTCCTTTCTTGAAGATAGGAATCATCCATGCTTCACGCCAGTCTCTAGTAACGCATTCGGTCCGGATTGACATGTTGAAGATTACACTCAGGTGTCGTGACACTTGATAGCGCACTTTTTCAACACTTTAGGTAGAAACCCATCCGGGCCAGGTGACTTATTCGTCCTTTGGTCAGTGATCTTCTTTTCTATTTCTCCTTCGGTGAAGTCCAAATCCTCCAGTTTTTTCCCCGAGTAGGAACTTGTTGGCTGGATGATGGGACCATACTCTTCAGTAAACACTGAAGAGAAGTAGTCGTTTAGGAGGTTAGCATTTTATGCATCTGAGTGCCTTAATGTCCCCTCCTCATTCCTCAAAGGGCCAATCGTTCAACGGATTGGTTCCTCAGACATCTTAGCCGCCCTTATGCTGGACTTCACTTTCCTAGCTAGCCTCTGGTATTCGTCAAAGTCACCCGAGATTTTCGATTGCCGGTACAAATTTCTCTTCTCCCTAAGCAGTTGGCCGATTTCTTGATTAAACCACTTTGGTTGAACAGAAGACCGACGGGGGCATTTCAGAGGGATGAAACGCGATGGAAGACTCATGAATGTGGTTTTGAAACAGTTCCACGAGTCTTCAACAGCATCACGCACTTCTAGCCTCGTGTTAGTCAGTCCAGCACGAAGACCTGCAAAGTCTGCTCTTCTCAAATCAAGTTTCCTCGATTTACTAGTTGCGGGCTCAGCCCCCGGGACTTTGACTACAAATCTAATTAGTCGGTGGTCACTGCCACCGAGCTCTTCGCCAATAGAGAGGCCCTTAACGATTTCATCCTCAGAGGTGAAAACCAAGTCTAGGATATTGTTTCCTCTCGTTGGCTCTCTCACCCATTGAGTGAGGAACTCTTGTTCGCGAACTTCAGGAGTAGTGCGTTCTCGCCACAAAGTTCTCTCGTTTCCCAGTCAACTTGTATGTTGAAATTCCCCCTGTTTTCGACAAGTTCTCCTAGTAGCTGGTACAGGTCTCTGTCCTTTTCAACCAGTTGGGCAGAAGGTCTATAAAGCACCACGGTCCTGTATTTGGCAGGACCTATCTCTAGGTCAACACCTAGTAGCTCATGGTCGGATACGATGTTGCAATCCGTAGAGTTGAGAGTATCTTTGACATACAACATCACACCGCCACCCTCTCTGTCTGGCCTATTTTTCAGGAAGAGCTGGTAACCGGCAATCGTGAATTCACCTTCAAAATCTCGGCTCTAGGTTTTTATCCACGACTCCGTTATGGCCACCATCTCAGGTTACTCTGTTGCTACGTGGCCACAGAGCTCAAGAAACTTATTCCTGATTGACCTCGCATTGAACAGAAGAACTTTGAGGGAGTCCCCCAGTGTAGGACTCCCTATGCGCTTCTGTTTCCCGGCTTCTTTTGTGTGGCAGTACCCCTCTTTGCCAAATCTAAGAACGTCGTTCCAGGAGTGACACGGGCATACTGTCTTACGTCCGCCTTCACTCTGGTTCGGACGCTCCTCTGCTTCCGCTCTATGACATCCTGGATTAAGTTACAGAGTAGAGCCTTTCCCTTGAATGAAAGATGCAATCCGTCCCTTTGGTAGAGGTCGTTTCGACCGTAAAAGGTGCGGTAAGGGTCCAGAGAGAAGACCCTCTCCGCCGTACAGAGGTCGGACAGGCGCTGGTTCAAGGTCACGTTCCTTGAGTGAGCTGTCTGGCTAGGACCTCTTCTTGGGAGCATCCCTACAACAACCCGTCTGTGAGTTTTCAATCCGAAGTCGTCCACGGCTCCCATGACCGTGCTGAGAATTTTCTCGCTGGGGCCTACTTTGCCTCCTCAGAGGTAGAGGTCATTTCCACTCATCAGCAGGGCAACGACTGAATTCTCGGAGATCTGAGATTTCTCAGCCTCTACCCTCATGTGGTGGTTTCCCCGTCCTGGCTGGCGGCATACCTTCACACTAGTGCAAAGGTGGGCCGCTAGCCGGGGCTGAAAACCTCGTGCTTGGTAATCGCCCACAAGGGTAACCCTCGGACATTTCCCTGCAGAGGTTTGAGGCTTTCCTTCCGAAAGCGAACTCTCGGTTCCCTCTTTCTTCTCCATCTTATTTTTCTTGTTCTTCTATTTTTTCTTATTCATCTTTCCCCCCTATCTTCCTTTGTTATATTCTCTTCTGTTTTTATTTTTCTTCTTTTGCTTCTACTTTATCTTCTGCTTCAACTTTCTCTTCTTCTGCTTCTACTTTATCTTCTGTTTCAACTTTCTCTTCTTCCTGTTTCTTTCCATTCTTTTTCTTTTTCTTTGAGGGTTCATCCGTAGCATGCGGACCTAGCTCTGGGGGCAATACTGCAGATGCAGTGTTTACTACAAGGCTTAACGTTAGCTCTGCTATTCTGACCTCTAGCCTGCGAATCATTCCGGCGTGTTCCAATTCCAGGCTGTTTATTTTCTCATCCAACCTCCTAGACCTTTCCTGGGAAGCCCTGCAGGTTTCTTTTAGCTTCTTGATTTTGCCGTTTAGAATACAGTCGGTGCAGGAACTGGCCGGGCGGTATTTTGAATAATACCCCTCCTGAAAGTCCACGCACCACTTATCTATCTGGCATATTGCGCACGTATATTTCAGTGCTACTGGTCCTTTCTTGCCGGTCATTTTGAACACTTTCTCTCTATCAAAACTTTGCGACCAATAAATAGTAAAAAAAGGGGGGGGTGATTTCGCCCCGCGTGAGTCGCTCCTGACTATTCTTTGGAGACTTTTCGGATCTTTCAGAAGGCACACTCCATGTGATGCTCTTCATCCGACCGAGTCGTCAAACCTCGGCGTGCCGTGGCTCCCAACCAAGCAGCACTGACTGTCCCCGAAGGGACCATCGATTTCTCACCAGGTGAACAACGGAGCACGCCCCGTACTAAACTCCTACTAGTTCCCTTCACGACGGCCAAGATCTCGGAGAAGCGTTCAATGGATATCCCGCCACACCAAGAGACTCGACCCAAGGCTTTTTATTGGACTGGCAACCAACCTGGGAACAAAGGGACGTCACCTCGGCCGATGCTATCACAGTCACCCGTCAACGCTCACTGGGAATGGTCAATAATTACGCGCCAGAGAAGGAGTTAACGGGGCACTAACCTCATCCCATTTATCGTGCCCCAACGCCTAGGACACCTCTAGCTCTAGTCTCTCGCAACCAGTGCGCGTCGATTGGCGTTGTTTATAGAGGTTCCAAAGCCTCTCTTCTGATGCATGAGGTAGCTGCCAGGTCCTTTTCTATGTAGATAGAAGGAAAAAAGAGAAAGAGTGACACGATAGGAGTAGGCTTTTTTTTGTTGTTTTTTTTTTTTGTATACGTGGGATAGCTATGATAAAATTAATAAAGGAGAAGGATAGAGTAGAAAAAGGAAGGAATGACGCACTTAGTCTGGATCCTCGTTTCTGACTAAATCGACAAGGAAAGCCCTACCAGGGGTACCCAGAAGAGGTATCCCCGCCAACATAGCTCGAAAAGTCAAAGGTTCACACAAGCTCTCTTCCCGCGACAAGGGGGAGACAGACAGCTCTAGACTCAGCCAGGAGAACAGTTTGATGCACATCGCCCTGTTCTTCAAGGTCGTGGACAACAACAAGGCTACCTGCACCAAGTCCTCAAAGACAATTAAAATTCAGCAGGGAACAACTTCAAACCTGACAGTGACTTTAAATTTATTTTATTTAATAATTTATTTAAAGACTTTTTTTTACCAGGATTCATAATTATTTTACAAAGACTAAACAGGCATTTATTTTTAGTTTTTACCCTATGAATTTTAATTTATTTTTGTTTTTACTTTTTAGATACACTACCAGAGGTAGTGGTCAAGTCCACGACCTCAAGGCAGCTCTCGAGGGCGCTCAGGACGCGGCTGCGCCCAGGAAAGAGGCCAGCTTTGAGGAGAGCTTCAAGGAGAACTTCTCCCAGAAGAAGTGCTTCGACCTGTACTATAGGTGAGTAATTTTCACTTTTCAAGTTAAAGGATCAATATATTTTTTTTATTTTTAAGTGTTTTAATTTTAAAACTGTGAAACTCAGTTAGACACTGAATGATTGAATAATATTAATAAATTCATTAAATTGAATAGAGATGGTTTAAACTGTTGACAGTTTTCTGTTTTTATTTCTTAAGCCTGTTTTAACAATTTATGTCTCATACACTCATAAAATATGATATGATGAATAAAATAATCTCGTAATTTTCAATTTATTCTAAAACTTCTAATTTTGCTTCAGGTCCTTCATTGGCTGCATGAAGCCTGCCTCAGAGACAGACAATGAACACAATAAGGAACTGTGGGCGTACGCCTTCCCACAGTTCAAGGTCTCCTCCAGGTGGAAGCTCGCCCGCGACATCAGGGTAATGAGGGACCAGGCAAAGGCCGATCTAACGGACCTCCTCGTCAAATAGGAGGACGTCGCCACCACGGCCGACAGCTGGTCGGCAAACAACAGGGCCTTCCTGGGGATGACGGTGACATGGTTGGACAAGGTCACCTTCAAGAGGTACTCCGCCGACCTCGGGATCAAGGGGATCACCGTGAGCCAGACGGGGACCTACCTGACAGAGGCGATCTCCGAACTGCACGACGAATTCGGCATAAAAAGAAAGGTGTGTAAACTCTAGAATCTTTGCATATTTGTCTTTGCATTTGTCCAAGTATCCAACAAAATTCTACATTTTTACTTTGCAATACTGTATGAATTTGATGATGTATTCTGCGTGAAATATGAAGAGAACTGAGGGAGTCTGTAAAAATAACGAAGTGATGATTATTATCGTATTGACTTTGGAATCATACTTCAAGTTCATACTGATAAATGAAATTAAACTTTGTTTTAAAACATTATTTTGCTTTTCAGGTTGTCAGCACCATCACTGACAATGGCGCGAACTACATCAGCGCCTTTAACCGCAACATCGAGCGGGATGCCAAGCAGCAAGGGCAAGACGTGGTGGACCCAGAGGTGGCGCGCACGAGGTACATGCAATACAAGTGAAGAGCCCAAAGGATGAATCTAAGGGGCCTGGAAGGCAAATGTAAGAGTGGGTTTAAGAAGCAACTTCGAACGTGATTCGAAATTCGATTTGAAACATGAATAAATGAATGCCTAAGCGCGCTCCCAGGAGAAGCTGTAACTGTATTTTCCTCACCTAACCACGTTTTTGCTGAGCCAGAAATGGTAGCTTTTAAGAAGAGACGAAGTCACAGATAAAGTTTGCTTTCCCCCAAATTAAGCTGCGACAGTTAAAAAAGCCAGCATAGAGAAGGAGTGGAAATTAGGGTAAGGATGTGGTGGAGCGAATGTGAGTGTGTGTGTAAAGGGCCATTCTCCCACCCTTTTTCCCGATACCCTCTCCCTCCCTTTCAACACAACCACCTTGTCGTCAGTGAGAGAGCTTGTGTGATCTGTCTGCCTGAGTTAAGCTAGCTAAGTTGGGGGACTTTTAGTCCGGTAGGGTCACCCATGCCAGTAAGGTAGCTGTAGTAGGATCCAGACTAATGGTTGCTAAACTTCTCTACCACTTCTTTGATGCGTCTCCTTGCATCTCCCTACCAACCTCTTCGATTCTGTTAGTACTAAGTGTTACCAACTCTCTTCAACTGTCAAAAAATCAAAACAAAAACCCAATAACAAAAAAAAACATTCATCTCTATTACACATAAGTTGTTTATTAATAAGGGCTTCACCAGCTCCCTTATGCCGCGTGAGAAGAGAGGCTTTGAACCTCTTTAAATAACCCCTTGAAACACTCATAGGTTACAAGAGACTGAGATTGAAGGAATCTCAGGCGTTTGGGGTACGATTAATGGAGAAATGCTAGGTACCCCTTAGAAGCTTTCTCCTCACGTGTAATTGCCTGACCAGCTCCCTGTGACCGCTACTTGGTGAATAAAGGCTCAACTGCTCTTTGGTGAGAGAGCTTTTGTGCCTTGCTGGTTGCCAGATCAGCTAAAGATCTCGGATGAAGTCGTGGGCACTTAGCTTTACTATTTACCTTAAGTCTGGCCGTTTTTATTTGGTTATTAGGGCTTAGTAGGAAGACAGTTACACCTCAAGCACCCCTGTCGAAAAATCAGAGAACCAGTTCACTGGGGCTCTTGTGCTGCTCAGTTGGGAGCTGCGGCACGATTGGGAACGTCCGGCCCAGGGAAGGCCTTAGGGTTGGTGTGCCTGGTCAAAGGGTTTCTGTTCGCCGAACGACCGAAAACCTCCTGGAAATAGGCGGATGTGATTAGTGCGAGAGAAAATCACAACCAAAAAACACTTTTTCAATGCGTATGGTCCGAGAGTTTTGTAAGATGGCGAAGAAGAATGGTCCTCCATTTCGAAAGCTAACCTGTAAAATATGCAAAGTCTACAGATGGAGTAAAGACTTCGGGGGCAGGAGTTGCAAGGAGCTCACAGATGGCGTCAGTGTCTGTGACTTCTGCGAACTAAAGAAGCGCCTGGGCGAGAGCATCACTCAACTGAGAGAGGAGAACTCCCTCCTTAAAAGGGAAGTTCAACTCTTAAAAACAGAGAGATGCAGATGCTCAGGCGAGAAGGCTCCCGACGTCCAACAGCCGATTTCTTCTGCTGCAGGGCTGCCTCAACGAGCCAAAAAGAAGAAAAGAAAGAAGATAGAAGAGAAAGAAGAAAAGAAAGAAGATAGAAGAGAAAGTAGAAATAGAAGAAGAGAAAGTAGAAAGAGAAGAGAAAGTAGAAAGAGAAGAAAAGAAAGTGGAAACAGAGGACGAGAAAGTAGAAGCAGAAGAATAGAAACCGGAAACAAAAGAAGAGATAACAAAGGAAGACAAGAAGAAGAAGAAGAAGAAGAGGAAGAAGAAGAAGAAAAAGAAGAAAATATTTTAGAGATACAAGAGGAAAGCGGCAAGTCGCCTCCGAAAGGAAAGACTAAGTCGTCTGCAGACAAATGTGCAAGAGTCACCCTTATTGGTGATTCTCAAGCACGGGGTCTGAAGCCCCTGCTAGCGGCCCGCCTTCGCACAAGCGTTAAGGTGAGCTGCCTCCCAGGCTGTGGGAATAAGCAGGTAAGAGCTATGGCCGAGAAGTCTCAGATTTCAGAGACTTCAGTCGTTGCCCTTATGGTAAGTGGCAACGACCTCTACATCAGAGGAGGTAGGGTAGGCCCTACAGACGAGATTATGAAGACAGTTATGGGCGCTGTCGACGACTGTGGATTGAAAACCCACAGACGCGTCGTGGTGGGAATGCTTCCGAGGTGGGGTCTAAGCCGGACTGCCCACTTGAGGAACATGTCGCTAAACAGGCGCCTTGCAGACCTCTGTACGGCGGAGGGTGTCTTTTTTTGTCGACCTGTACGCCGTATTCTATGGTAGAAAAGACCTCTATCAAAGGGACGGGGAGCACCTCTCCTTTAAGGGCAAGGCGTTTCGAGCTAACCTCATCCAGGATGTCGTGGAGCGCACCCAAAGGAGTGTTCCGCACATTGGGAAGGCGGACGTACGCCAGTACGCCTGAGTCACTCCCCAAAAGACCTTCTCGGAGATTGTCCAAAATGGTGCCACCGCAACAACCAAAAAGCCAAAAAACGGAAGGGTATAGAGGGTCCTACATTAGGGGCACCCTGAAAGTTCTTATGTTCAATGCGAGGTCAATCAGGAACAAGTTTCCTGGGCTCTGTGGCCTCGTAGCGACGGAAGAACCCGAAATGGTAGCCATAACAGAATCGTGGATAAAAACGTCAAACCGAGACTTTGAAGGCGAATTCACGGTTCCTGGCTACCAACTCTTCCACAAAGACAGAGAGGGTGGCGGTGTAATGTTGTCTATCAAGGATACAATCGAATCTACGAACTCCAACGTTATATCCGACCACGAGTTCCTAGGCGTTGACCTAGAGATCGGTCCTGTCAGATACAGGACCCTGCTGCTTTACAGACCCCCTTCCCAACCCATTGAGGACAGGGAACTGTACCAGCTGCTGGGTGAGCTTGTTTAAGGCAGAGTGTGCATCGTTATGGGCAACTTCAACAGACAAGTTGACTGGGAAACCAGAGCAGCCTGTGGCGAGAGCGCACTACTCCTGGAGTTCGCCAACAACGAGCTCCTCACTCAATGGGTCAGAGAACTGACGAGAAGAGACAATATCCTCGACTTGGTTTTCACCTCTGAGGATGATATCGTTGAGGATCTCTCTGTAGGCGAAGAGCTCGGTGGCAGTGATCAACAGCTAGTTAGATTTAGCGTCAAGATCCCGAAGGTAAGGTCTGTTGCCAGTCAATCAAGGAAACTTGACTTGAGAAGAGCAGACTTTGCAAGCCTTCGTGTTGCACTGACTGACGCGAGGCTAGAAGTGTGCAATGCTAGTGAAGACTCGTGGAATAGATTCAAAACCACATTCATGAGTCTTCAATCTCGTTTCATCCCTCTGAAATGCCCCCGTCGGTCTTCTGTTCAACCAAAGTGGTTTAATCGAGAAATCGGATAACTGCTTAGGGAGAAGAGAACTCTGTACCGATAATCGAAGATCTCGGGTGACTTTGGCGAATACTGGAGGCTAGCCAGGAGAGTGAAGTCCAGCATAAGAGCGGCTAAGCGGTCTGAGGAACTCCGAGTGGCGAGAGTCTATAAAGAGAATGCCAAGGAGTTCTTTGGATATGTAAACAGCCGTAAACCAATCCGTCGAACGATTGGCCCTTTGAGGAAGGAGGAGGGGACATTGAAGCATTCAGATGCAGAAAATGCTAACCTTCTCAACGACTACTTTTCTTCAGTGTATACTAAAGAGTGTGGTCCCATCCCCCAGCCGACGGATTCCTACTCGGGGAAAAAGCTGGAGGATATGGACTTCACCGAAGGAGAAATCAAAAAGAAGATCACTGACCTAATGACAAATAAGTCACCTGGCCCGGATGGGTTTTTACCTAAAGTGTTGAAAGAAGTGCGCGATCAAGTGTCACGACACCTGAGCGCAATCTTCAACATGTCAATCCAGACCGAATGCGTTACTAGAGACTGGTATGAGGCGCATGTGACTCCTATCTTCAAGAAAGGAGACCGTAGCCAACCGTCGAACTACCGACCTATCAGTCTGACTTCGATAGTTGGTAAACTCATGGAAAGCATGATGGTGGACAAAATGACTTCACATTTAGAGTCAAACCTGCTACTGAGGAGTTCCCAGCACGGCTTCCGAAGGCAACGGTTATGCCTGACAAACCTTATGGAATTCTTCCACTTCGTCTTCAGTGAGCACGATCCGGACAAGGCGGTGGATGTGGTGTACTTAGACTTTCAGAAAGCCTTTGATAAGGTACCACACCGCCACCTTCTCCGGAAAGTGCGAGCGCTGAGCATAGAGGGAAAAGTAGCTGGCTGGATCGAGAACTGGCTAAGTGGCAGACGGCGACGGGTGGTGGTGAATGGACAGGCTTCTGAGTGGGTGCCCGTTACTAGCGGGGTGCCTCAAGGTTCTGTCCTGGGACCACTACTATTCATCATCTATGTCAACGACATGGGCGGTGACATGGTTGCCAAGATTTCCAAATTTGCCGACGATACCAAGCTTGGTATGAACGTTGCAAAGTATGGAAATACTGCCCGCCTGCAGGAAGATCTTCGGAAGATTGGGGAGTGGTCGGATACGTGGCAAATGCCTTTCAAAGTAAACAAATGCAAAGTGATGCATATCGGCCACAGAAACCCCCAATCTCAGTATATCCCTAAGGGCACTGCTCTTGAATCCATCGACACTGAGAAGGACTTTGGTGTAACTATCACGAGTGACCTCAAGTTATCGAAACAGTGTATTGAGGTGGAGAAGAAAGCCCAAAGGATGTTATGCTACATAAAGCGCAAGTTTAGATACCGTCACAGGGAGATAGTACTTTGTCTGTACAACTCCCTCGTTCGGCCGCACCTGGAGTATACCGTACAATTTTAGAGTCCTTCATTCCGAAAAGACATCGCGAGATTGGAACGCGTGCAAGCCAGGGCAACCAAACTGATTCTTTCTATCAGACATAAAAGTTATGAAGATAGATTAAGGGAATTAGATATGTTCTCGCTGGAGACCCGGAGACTACGTGGTCAGCTTATCAAAGTATTCAAAATACTTCGAGGCTTCGACAGACTGGACTAAGGAGATATTTTCCAGCTCAGTGAGGGGAGAAGAAGAAATCATGGCTTTAAACTTGAACTGAAGCGATACCACCGTGATCTGTGTAGAAAATTCTTCACTTACAGTATCTGCGGTAGTTGGAACGCACTTCCGACGGAAGTTGTCAACAGTGAATCTGTTGACTAGTTCAAGTTAAGACTAGATAAAGTCTTGCGAAATCGCCGTTAAGATCCTCGCGAGTGATCTTCGAGGTTGCCAACGGACACCTTCGAAGATTGCGTCAAAAATACCCTCCTTGTATGGACCGTAAGGTCTTCTAGGGTACTTATTTTCCTTGTTGCTCCTTGTAGCTCTATAAGAATGTATTTTTGTGAATGGGAATGGGGTTTTTTGTTTTTGTATAGTAATATAAATTGATTTTCATGTTTGTATAAAATCTTTTTTTTCTCCCCCAGCTATTTAAATTTGATATCGTTTTTCTGAAATACCACTCTAGTAAATTATAAATACTATTACCTGCCAAATTTGTACAGAGTGGCAGAGACAGTAGGGCTTGAGGTACACCAGAAGTTGTGCGTCCTGTTGGGACAGAGGAGTTGTTTGTAGCCCCGAAGGTACGACCAGATCCATATATATATATTGTATCAAGCTCAGAGGCACCAGCTTTCTTTAATAGCCTAAAACGCCAGGATCGTGAAGAAAATTGAGCTCGGAGGCACCAGGCCCCATAAGACGCGCACACCTAATTTTTGTAACAAGAGTGACTGCCGGCAAGATTTTCCCCCGGGGGGCCGGCAAATCGTAAACCGTCGTACCGCGTAAGATAACTCCTCTTTTTGTTATCTCTTCTTTTGTATTTTCGACTGATAGAATTCTAAGATAGGATTGTTCTTTAGTATCTGTATATATATTTTGGACTGGTAGGATTCTAAGATAGGATTGTTCTTTAGTATTTGTATATATATTTTGGACTGGTAGGATTCTAAGATAGGATTGTTCTTTAGTAATTGTGTATATATTTTCGATTGGTAGGATTTCAAGATAGGATTGTTTTATTTATATCTAAATAGGCTCATGTGCATATTAACCTGATATTTTTGTAATTATTATTGTACTTTTTTTTGTAAGTACAGGGACTGTATATACAATCCGTTTCATTCTCCTTCGATTTCTCACGTCCGGATTAGTGTAGGAAGCGGGTTGGATCAATTGGGGTTAGTCTAGATTTTTGACCCGCTACATTTGGCGCCCGAATAGGGACGTGATATCTCGAAACCGGGAGCGTGACGGGATAGGATTACAGTCCACACCCAATTAGATTGACACGTAGTTTGGTTGTTTTTCACCTTTGTCTATCACTGTTACTAACCCTGGAGGATGTCCTCTGTGGAACAGGGCCTCCATGATGAGATCGTGAGACTGAGGCTGGAATGAGGCAGAAAGAGGAGGAATGTATGATGTTGAGGAACGTGATTGATGGATTGAAGTATGATATGATGAGTATGGATGAGAAGACAGATAGGATGAGGAAAGAAATGGACGAGAGACAGAAGCAGGTCGACTAACGGATGAAGGACTTGTATGACATGATGAAGGGGTCAGGATTGGCCCCAGGACCCTCAACCTTTACCCCTGCTCCGACTGAAGGGGATAAGACTAATGAGATCAATGGGAGTGTGTGCGAGTCTAGAGAGAATAGGGTGATTATGAGTGATAGGAAGGAGGGAGAATGGAAGAGAGTTGAACGCAAGAGAAGAAGGAAGACTGGTTCGAAGGGAAAGGATAGGAGGTAAGAGGAAAGAGTGTGGACTCATTATACCTGGATGAAGGAGAGTGTAATGGTATGATTGGTATGAGTAAGAGTCAGGGTAGCTCAAGTGAGAGTGAAGTGAATGTGGGAAAGGGTATTTTGATAAGGGAAGTGCCAAAGGTAGATAGGTTTAAGTTGCATGGGGGCGAAAAGTGTAGAAGAATTCTTCGGGGAATTTAGGCGATATTTCAAGTTCAAGTACCCGGAGAATAAGGGATACTGGATGAATGTTTGGGAGGATTGTTTAGAGGGAAAAGTATTAGAGTTTTTCCGGGTGATCACAAGTGTGGGGGAACCGAGGTATGATGTGATGAAGGAGAGATTGATTGGACAGGTGAAACGAATGAAAGAGAGTGTGAAATATAAAAGGGTGAATGAATTTGAGAAGGATCGAATGGTGAAGAGTTAAAGTGTGAACATGTATGCACATAGGCTTGAGAGTATGGCGAGAAAGAGGTATGGTGATGATGATGTGAATGAATGTAAACCACTGATGAGGAAGTTTCTGGACACGATCCCGCGAAAGGTGAGTGAATTGCTGATTGGAAAGAGAAAGGAGAGAATGAGATTGACAGGTGAACGGTTGATGTGGGAGGATGTTTTGGAGCTGTTGGAAGATGGACGATTTGGTGATGAAAGCGATCTAGAAGAGGGTGGATGGTACAGTGTGAATGTTGGGGGTAAGAAGCTCAGGAGCTTTCCTCCACCCTAGCAGTTTGGCAGCTACAGAGATGATCTGAAGGCTGCACCAGCTGGAGTGATGTCGAACTTCCTGGGCTGGCAGAATGGATGGGTAAATGAAGGGTGGTCGGATGGAAGGGGACAGATGAATGTCAAGCGTGGGAACGGGTATATGAGGGAGCAACCGAGGTATGTCCCAGAAAATGAGAGACCGAATGGTGTGAGAAAGATTGTGGAATGTCGTCGGTGTGGAAGGAAGGGTCATATGCTGGCAGAATGTAGGTGGACGTCTGGTGCATGTTTTGGGTGTGGTAAGATAAAGGATTGCCAGGAAAGTGTGAAATAGTGCTTTGAGTGTAAAGAAATAGGCCATTTGAAGAAAGATTGTCCGAGGTTAAATGGTGGAGAAACTGCTGGGGGAAGTATGAAGTATGCTTGTGGTAATTGTGGAAAGGCTGGTCATTATGCGAGGATGTGTCGTGACCAGAGGAACTTATGTAGCTATTGTGAGATGGAAGGAAATTCGAGTGAAAAGTGTTGGATTAGACTGAGAGCGCAAGGTGTGAATGGAAAGTCTGAAGCGGGAAACTGAATTGTAAGAGGGTACCTGGTGAAGTATCCTCTGGGTGCATGAGTGTGATCAATGTGTTGGTAAGTCTGTCTAGTGTGAAAGTGCTGTCTGGTAGGAAGTATGAGTGTCTGAGTGTGAAGGTGGAATTGAATGGAATTGAATGTTTGGCTTTAATAGATTCTGGATACAAGACGAGCTTGGTGTATAAAGATGTGTATGACAAGGTGAGCGATAAAGCCCTCCTGTCTGAGTGTAAGGGTAGTTTGGTAGGTATTGGTAGTAGGAGAGTGCCTGTTATTGGAATGATAAGGTCAGCTGTTCGAATGCATGGTATGTTGATGAATGAATTTGAATTCTTTGTGGTTGATAAGGTGAGTAGTGTGTATGGTGTGATTTGGGGGTATGATTTTATGAAAATGAATCGTATGGTTGTGCATCCTGCGAGTGATCAGTTTGAGAGAAAGATTGGTAAAAATGGGGTGTATAAGTTATATGTACGGAAAGATGGTAGTGTTTTGGAGAGTGTGTTTACTGGTATTGAGGTGACTGCTATGGAGAGTGTAAGGGTTGTGAAGGGCGAAAGGGTGTCTGTCAGATTGAGTTGGAGTAAAGATGTTAGTTTGGATGTGGATGAGAACACCGTGATATTGGATGGAAAGGATGCATGTTATAAGATAAGGCGTGTTGCTTGTTTGTTTGATGGCTTGATGAGAATGAATGATCCTTTTGTATGTGTGCAGGCGGACCCCAGAGTGAAAGGGCAGGTGAGGGGGATCCAAGTCGGAGATGTACTGGGTCATCTCTCCACTGTCAATGAGGTAAGTATGGATGATAGTACGGATGTCAGGGTGAATGTTTCAAATGAAAAGACGTGTGAATGGACGTATAATGAAGTGAAGAGCATGGTGGAATTGGATGGATGTTTGACTGAGTATGAAAGGGAGAATGTGTATCGAATGATATTTGAACGAAAGGGAGCCCTCATTAAAGGTGATCTGGATTTCGGGGTTGCAAAACTCCCGGAATTCAAAATTGTCCTGAAGGAGGACGCCCCAATCTATCAACGGCCGAGGCATTTTCCACGCCCGATTGCTGATTAGATTGAGGAGCAGTGTGTGGAATTAGAACAATTGGGGGCGATTGAAGAAAGTGGGAGTGCATGGAATAGTCCAATTGTGCCTGTACGTAAGCCGGATGGAAGATTGCGTCTGTGTGTGAATTATCGAAAGGTGAATAAAAGGACTGTGAAAGAAAGGTTTCCGATTGCTGATTAGATTGAGGAGCAGTGTGTGGAATTAAAACAATTGGGGGCGATTGAAGAAAGTGAGAGTGCATGGAATAGTCCAATTGGGCCTGTACGTAAGCTGGATGGAAGATTGCGTCTGTGTGTGGATTATCGAAAGGTGAATGAAAGGCCTGTGAAAGAAAGGTTTCCGCTGTGTGTGGTATCTGATTATGTGTATAGTATGCATGGGTTGGAGTGGTTTACGAAGCTGGATCGGGTACGGGGGTATTACCAGATGCCCATTGCTGAGGAGAACCGGCTGTTAACTGCCTTCTCTTCTACAAAGAAGCATTACCAATTCCGGAACCTCAGCTTTGGGTTGGCTAATGCTCCCAGAGCCTTCCAGCGGGCAATGAATGTTAGGTTGAGTAAGTTTGCAAGTAAGAATGTTATTGCGTTTATAGATGATATTTTGATTATGAAAGAGTTTTGAGGAGCATATGAGATTGGTGAATGATGTGTTGAGAACGTTGGAGAGTGTTGGTGTGAAGGTGAAAGTGGCGAAGTGTGAATGGTTTGCAAAAGAAGTGGAATTCCTTGGGCATATGGTGAGTGAGAATGGGTTACGAAAGTCCCTGAAGTATGTTGAGAAGGTGCAAATGTTTCCGAAACAGGTAATTGTGGGGCAACTGAAGTAGCTTTTGGGTCTGATTGAATTTCAGCGAAAGTTTATACGGGATTGTTCTGGTGTGAGTAAGCCTCTGACTGAGTGGATGGGCAAGAAAGGTAGTACGGTTGTCAGGTGGAATGATAAGATGAATGAGGCGTATGAGAAACTAAAATATGCAGCGGCTGAAGATGTTGAATTGGCATACCTGGATTATAATGTGGATGCTAAAATGCTTGAATTGTATACAGATGCGAGTGGGTATTGTATGGGAGGTTTTCTGATGCAAGAGCAGCGTTTGAATGGAGAGAATGTCAGGCGAATAATTGGGTATGTATCCAAGGCTATGAATGTGGCAGAACGAAAGTATTCGACTGTGGAGCGAGAGTTGGCTGCGATAAGGTATTGTTTGAAAGTGTTGCGTCCGTTTTTTTTATGGTGTGAGGTTTGTGATCAAAACAGATCATCAACCTCTTGTGTATCTGCAGCGTAGGAAGTGGGCTGATAGTAGGATTGCAAGGACTTTGGATTTTTTTTTTTTTTTTAAGAGCTCATCTGGCGAATGCCTACATGGGCATTAGTCGCCGTATTAAAACTGGCCTAGTTCTAGGCTACTTTAAAATAAAATTAAAGAAACGAAAAAAAACACCCCAAGTAGGGGAAAGGAAGCAAGCTCCGGAGTCAGTGGGAGGTCCCCCAGCGCAGGAGTGTGCAACCTAAAGGAAAAAACAACAACAAAAACCAAAAAACAAACAAATGCAAACCAAAAAAAAAACAAAACAAACCCTGCTTAAATAATAGGGAGAAGGCCGGCCTCCCCCCAAAAGTCAACAAGTCCACCAGACGATGTGCACGCACTCATCCCGAGTACAAGAGACAGGCGGTAGCGACCCCGCCCATCCCAGTACTGGGACAGGTGTCGTGCGCGAAGATCACCCAGCCTGGGACATTCGACAAGAATGTGCCGAACAGTCTGGTGGACGACGCAGTCGTTGCAATAGGGCGCAGGCGAGTGCCCCACCAAATAGCGATGCGTCACACGAGTGTGCACGATTCGGAGACGACAGAAAGCAACCTGAAGCCGCAGCGGCATTGGGGGATAGGTCCTTAGAACAGTCACGGCGCAATGGCACGCAACTTTAAGTTCCCTTCGACCGTCTCCCATCTTTGCCAAGCAGTCCGAAGAGCTGCCCGTATTCCTGCCATTTAGTCGGTGTGAGGAAAAGCGAAACGCTGGTCTGGTCGCAGAGTCCTCGCGGTCTCTTTGGCGCCCTTATCGGCCCGCTCATTCCCCGCAATTCCTACATGTCCAGGAACCCAGCAGAAGATAATCTCGACATCTTCCCGGCTCGCCAAAACCGTGGCGTCACGGATATCGCGAACCAGAGGATTCGGAGATTCCAATGCCCTGAGAGCACTCAGGGCGCTTTGTGAGTTGCTATAGATCACAATCCGGTCTCCGAACTGGGCACGTAACGTAATCTCCCGTACCGAGTGGTGTATTGCCACGAGCTCGGCCGTGAAGACAGACGCAGCGCCTGGCAAAGCCTCGCTGACTTCAAACAGAAGTGATACGGCGTGGAAGCCGCCCCCCTCTTTGGACTTGGAACCATCCGTATACACTGGCACGGTTCCAGCGTGACACGAGGTGTGCTCCAAAAAGTTCGAACGCAATACTCCCGGCGCTGTACAAGCTTTGAGAGCAGAGGCGTGGCGACAAATAGCCAAATGTGGTACCCTCCAGGGTGGCGTCTTGGGCAGAATCACGGGCGCCACCGGGCCGAGAGCTATAACTAGCTCTCGAAGGAGTTTCCTTGCCCTAAACTCAAAGGGCTTAGAGTATGACTTGCGTCTCTCGGCGGCATAGGCACCGTCGAGATCAGCTGCGGATGCAGTAAGAGCTGTTGGTGACTGAGGGAGGCGGCGGGCCCGCGCGTACAGGCGAGTGATGCACTGCACGCGGGGATGATGGAAGGGGGAGTGAAAGTTGGTGAAAGGTTCTTCTGTGGTTTGATTGATACTGGTGCGCAAGTGTCATTAGTGAATGAGAGGATTTTGACTAAGTATGATGAGTTTAGATGTTTCGAGCGTAAGCCTGTGAAGTTACGGATAAGTGGATTGGGGAATGGAATGATAGTGGCATGGGAACAGGTTAGTCTGAGAGTGAGTTTGGGCAGCGGTGTGAAAGTAAAGCATGACTTTGTGATTCTGAAAGATGAGCAAATCCCGTGTTGTTTCTTGCTTGGTGTAGACTTTATGAGATTGAATGATGTCTTTGGATGCTGATAAGGATTGTCTTATGAAGGCGAATGTGGGGTGATGATTTCTTTTTTAAAGAGATCATCTGGCGGCTGCCTACTTGAGCATTAGTCGCCGTATTAAGAACTGGCTTAGTACTAGGCTACTTTAAAATAAAATTAAAAAAGATAAAAAAACAACCCCCCCCTCAAAAAAATGGAAAAAGGAAGCGAGCAGTAAGCAAGCACGTGCGTCGGGGGAGGTCTCCCAGCGCAGGAGTGTGCGCCGTATAAGGTAAAAAAACAAAACAACCAAAAAAACCTGCTTAAATAATAGGGAGAAGGCCGCCCCCCCCAAAAGTCAACAAGTCCATCAGTCAATGTGCACACACTCGTCCCGAGTACAAGGAACAGGCGGTAGCGACCCCTCCCATCCCAGTACCGGAAGAGGTAACGTGTGCGAAGATCACCCAGGCTGGGACATTCGACAAGAATGTGCCGAACAGTCTGAGGGACGACGCAATCGTCACAATAGGGAGCATGCGAGCGCTCCATCAAATAGCGATGCGTCACACGAGTGTGTCCGATTCGGAGACAACAGAAAGCGACCTAAAGCCGTCGCAGCATTGGGGGATAGGTCCATGGGAACAGTCGTGGCGGCATGGCACTCAACTTTAAGTTCTCTTCGACCGTCTCCCATCTTCTTTGCCAAGCAGTCCGAAGAGCTGCCCGTATTCCTTCCATTTAGTCGGTGTGAGGAAGAGCGAAACGCTGGTCCAGGCACAGAATTCTAGTGCACTCTTTGGCGCCCTCATCGGCGCGCTCATTTCCCGCAATTCCTACATGTCCAGGAACCCAGTAGAAGATAATCTTGAGATCCGCTGGGCTCGCCAAAACCGTAGCGTCACGTATATCGCGAACCAGGGAATGCGGAGATTTCAATGCCGAGAGCACTCAGGGAGATTTGTGAGTCGCTATAGATCACAATCTGGTCTCCGAACCCGGCACGTCGCGTAATCTCCCGTACCGAGTTGTGTATTGCCACCAGCTCGGCCGTGAGGACAGACGAAGACTTTGGCAGAGCCCCGCTGACTTCAAACAAAGGGGATACGGCGTGGAAGCCGACCCCCTCTCGGGACTTGGAGCCATCCGTATACAATGGCACGGCTCTAGCGTGACACGAGGTGTGCTCCAAAAAGGTCAAACACAATACTCCCGGCGCTGTACAAGCTTTATGAGCAGAGGGGTGTAAACAAAATAGCCAAATGTGGTACCCTCCAGGGTGGCGTCCTGGGCAGAACCAGGGGCGCCACCGGCCTGAGATTTTTTTTTTAATCAAGGGGCTATCTGGCGACTGCCGACTTAGGCATAAGTTGCCGTAAACAAACAGCCTAGTTCTAGGCTACTTTAAAAAATTGAACAGGAAACAACAATAACAATAACAAAGCAATAACAAAAACAATAACAAAAATAACAACAACAATTGAACCTGGGTAAATGAAATGGAGAAGGCCGTCCTCCCCCCAAAAGTCAAAAAGTCCACCAGTCAAAGTGCACGCACTCGTCCCGAGTACAAGGGACAGGCGGTGGCGACCCCGCCCATCCTGGTACCGGGAGAGGTGTCGTGCGCGAAGATCACCCAGACTGGGACATTCGACAAGAATGTGCCGAACAGTCTGGGGGACGACGCAGTCGTTGCAATAGGGCGCAGGCGAGCGCTCCATCAAATAGCGATGCGTCACACGAGTGTGCCCGATTTGGAGACGACAGAAAGCAGCCTGAAGCCGCCGCGGCATTGGGGGATAGGTCCATGGGAACAGTCGTGGCGCAATGGCACGCCACTTTAAGTTCCCTTCGACCGTCTCTCATCTTCTTTGCCAAGCAGTCCAAAGAGCTGCCCGTATTCCTGCCATGTAGTCAGTGTGAGGAAGAGCGAAAAGCTGGTCCGGTCGCAGAGTCCTCGCGGACTCTTTAGCGTCCTTATCGGCGCGCTCATTCCCCTAATTCCTACATGTCCAGGAACCCAGCAGAAGATAATCTCGACATCTGCCCGGCTCGCCAGAACCGTGGCGTCACGGATTTCGCGAATCAGGGGATGCGGAGATTCCAATGCCCTGAGAGCACTCAGGGCGCTTTGTGAGTTGCTATAGATCACAATCCGGTCTCCGAAACGGGCACGTCGCGTAATCTCCCGTACCGAGTGGTTTATTGCCACGAGCTTGGCCGTGAAGACAGACGCAGCGCCTGGTAGAGCCCCGCTGACTTCAAACAGAGGGGATACGGCGTGGAAGCCGACCGCCTCCTGAGACTTGGAGCCATCCGTATATACTGGCATGGTACCAGCGTGACACGATGTGTGCTCCAAAAAGGTAGAACGCAATACTCCTTGCGCAGTACAAGCTTTGGGAGCAGAGGCGAGGCGAAAAATAACTAAATGTGGTAGCCTCCAGGGTGGCGTCCTGGGCAGAACAAGAGGCGCCACCGGCCCGAGAGCTATATCTACCTCTTAAAGGAGTTTCCTGGCCCTAAACCCAAAGGGCTTAGGGTATGAATGGCGTCTCTCGGTGGCATAGGCACCATCGAGATCAGCTGCGGATGCAGTGAGAGCTGTTGGCGACTGAGAGAGGCGCCGGGCTCGCGCGTACAGGCGATTGATGTACTGCACGCGGCGCGGAGCGAGTGGCATCTCCCCAGCATCGCCTAACAGGCTCTCAATGGGGGAAGTGCGGAAGGCACCGGTCGCAAGGCGAAGGCCGGTGTGGTGGATCGAATCCACCTTCCGCAATAAACGCTCGGCTGTGGATGCATAAAACTCACATCCGTAGTAGAGTTTCGAGCGAACAAAGGATCGATAAAAAAGTAAGGCAGTAGCCCTATCAGCACCCCAAGCGCTGAACGTCACGGAACGGAGAATGTCCATGGCGCGGGTACAAGAGACCCTAAGGCTGCGAATATGAGCCTCCCAGGTGAGGCGTCGGTCGAATACAAGACCAAGGAAAGGGTGCGCCTCAACCACATCTAGGCGCACCCCATTAGGAAACAAATCTGGGTCGAAGTGAAGCCGTGGATGGCGGCAGAAGTGCACCACCTTAGTCTTGGCCAAAGAAAGCCGAAACCTGTGCGCTTCGGCATAGCGAGAGACGCGGTTCAATGCCTGTTGGATTCGACGCTCCAGAGTTGGCATCTGGGCCGCGCCAAAAGAGATCGAAAGGTCGTCCACGTAGAGCGTAGCGAGAACATCTTCCGGCAGCACCGAGGTGATGCCGTTGATGCTCAGGGAAAAGAGTGTGACACTGAGGACACTTCCCCGCGGGACACTCTCTTCCTGCTCCTTTGGGCCGGGTAGGGCTCCCCCCACCCGTACGCGGAATCGACGATCTCGCAAAAATTCAGATATAAACATTGGGAGGCGTCCCCTTGCCCGCATCGTGTGGAGAGTCTCCATGATACCGTATCGCCATGTGGTATCATAGGCCTTCTCCAGATCAAAAAACACCGTGGCGTAGTGCTGTCTACGAAGGAGAGCCTCGCAGACGGCATTTTCCAGTCGGAGCAGAGCATCCGAAGTGGAGTGGAACTTACGGAAGCCGCACTGTGCAGAAGATAGATGGCCTCCGCTGTCAAGGAAATAGGCTTATCTAACATTTACCAATTTCTCCATCAACTTGCACACGCAAGAGGTTAGAGAGATTGGGCGGAAACTGGTCGGAGTAGAGTGATCTCTCCCCGGCTTGCGAAAGGCGAGCACAGTAGCGATTCGTCAGTAGTTCGGGAGAAGACCTTCCACCCAGATCCTGTTAAACAAATCTAACAGAAAGGCCATGCCTCGCTCACCCAGATGTCGAAGCATGGCGTACGGGACATCGTCCGGACCATGGGTGGTGTCCGCGCACGAAGCGAGAGCGGAACGCAACTCACTTACAGTAAACTTGTCATTGAAGGGTTCTCCGCCTCTGGAGGTAAAGTCCAGCCGGCTGCCTACCGTGACATCACGACGTGCATTGAATGCTGGCGGAGCAGCATCACGACCAGAGAATGCGGAAAAAGCAATCGCTAAGGATTTCGCCACGGACGCGGGGTCCGAGATTGCGGTCCCATTCTCCTGGAGAACGGGAGGGGGGTCCTGCGAGAACTTGCCCCGAATCCTTTTGACTAGCTTCCACACCTCAGCTGAAGGGGTCTTCCCGTTAAGTGAAGACACGTATGCCCGCCAAGAAGAGCGGCGGGCGTGCTTCGAAATATACCGGAACCTAGCCCTAGCCCGACGAAATTCAGCGACAGTGAAATCGTTCGGGCGGCGCTTATAGCGCATGTAGGCATAACGCTTCTTTTTGAGGGCCGTCTCACACTCGGCCGACCACGAAGGGAGTGGTCGGCGTGCAAAACGGCCAGACGTTCTCGGAATAGTAGTCAGGCCCACGGCGATGAGGTTGCCAGAGAAGAACTCAACGACCTTATCTACCGACCTAAATTCCTCGACTAAAATAGAGAATTCAGTGATTTCCTGAAATGTAGGCCACCGCGCCGCTATCAAGCTCTACCGAGGTGAGCTCTGAGGCGGCAGTTGCCCTGAAAATGATATTTGAGTGGGAAAGTGATCACTACCATGGAGGTCATCGACCACCTCCCAATCAAAATCAGGCTGTGCATCAGAAAAGCACAAAGATAGGTCGAGGCAAGAAAATGAAGCGGTTCTCGGACAGTGATGCGTAAACTCATTTAGGACACCCATCTCAAGCTCTTCGATCAGATCAACAAGGACTTGTCCCCTGGGATTTATTGAGTAATCTCCCCAGAGAGGATGCCTGCCGTTCAGATCTCCAAGCAAGAGAAAGGGCATCGGCAACCGTGCCACGAAGCCGCGGAAGTGCCCCGCGTCGAAGTCAGCTGACGGTGGAATGTACGCAGAAATAATAGTATCCCTCTTGTCCAGGTGCAGCTGCATAGCCACTGCCTGAAAGGAGGTATCTAAAGAGAAAGGAAGAACGGAGACATCATGCCGGGTGTAAACCGCGCATCCCCCAGCCCGGCCGTCTCGTGGTGGTAGAGTCGCAAGACACTTATACCCCAGGAGGGCGGGCAGGGGGCACGCGCCTAGCATGGTCTCCTGCAGAAAAATAGGTAACGGAGAACGGGACGAGATGAGCCTCCACAGCTCCTCCCAGTTGGCCCGGAGTCCACGGCAATTCCATTACGGGAACATGCCCTCCAGGCCTAGCTCGGAGAAGAAGAGGGGTCCCTCTTTGAACAGAAGACCCTCGCGGCAATGGCAGTACAATTTCCGGAGGCAGAACCCCGGGCGCTGTTGGCGGACAAAGCACTGAAGGCGCTGTCGCCTGCGAAGACTTATTGGGGGAGGTTGGGCTCGACTCGACATGCGAGTCTTTTCCTCCCTCATCCTTGAAACCTTAGGCGGGGGTTGCGGCTTCGGAGGCGGGGGACCCCCCTCTTTTCGAGGAACCACCGTCTCCGAGCCACTCAGCTAACCACTAGGCGTGGGCGAAGGAGCCGAAGCTTCTTTGTTGCTACCCTCCTTTCTGGGAACAGCTTTAGGAACCCCGGAAGATGGCCTGGCAACCAATTTCAGGGGTGTTACCTCCTGTCAGTCTAACGACTCTGCGGAGGCGTGTAGACGATTCACCTTACGGGAAATGGTCACGCTGGGGGGAGGGTGGGGAGCCCTGGTTTAGCCGAGGTTGGGTGTGCGCTCTTTTTGCCGCCAGCTTTACCAGGGGAGCGCCTGGGTTGAGTAGAACCCGAGGAAGGGCTCCGAATGGGCGAGGAAACAACCGTGCTCGTTGGCCTGGATGGGCCAGGAGCAGAGTGTGCCTTTCTAACTATTGAGGCACAAGACGTCCCAAACATAGCTGGGCGCGCCAGGACCAAATCCTTAGCCTCGCGGAATGAGAGTCGATCCTGGGCCTGGACGGCCAGGATTTATTTTTCGAGGAGATATGCACCACATTGCTTCGAAGAAGCAGGGTGCCGCTCTTCGCAATTGACACACTTGGCCACACACGACTTTGCACGTCTACAAGAACGATTCGTATGGTCAAAGTGGTGACGGAGTAATAGCACCGCCGCGGCAGTGGCACGAATGCCTTTACGCGGTAGTGGTATTAACCGGCAGGCACCGACTGAGGGAGCTTGTCACAGTTAAACGTGACGAAGAGTGTAGGGGTGGGTCTCGAGGCCCATCCCTGTTTCTTCGTCACACGTTCAACCTTGACCGCCCCATAGTCGGCCAGCTCTAAGGTGATGTCCTCTACGGAGTGGTCAACGTGTTCCCTCGCATAAACTACTTCTTTCACAAAGTTCATGGTAGAGTGCGACCTCACACTCACCGGGATGCCATGGGGTGTCCGAAGAGCACTAATCATAGCTGCCTCGGAGCGATTCACCGCATTTTCCAGAAGGCTTCCGTCCGACAAACGGGTCACCTTCTGCTCTCTACCAATTACACTAGCTAATTCTCTCCTCTGATGGATCATTTTACCCTTGGCCAACATGGTGCCATTAGTGGATCGATAACGAGGAAGCGTTTGAAGCTAGCGGGCTCGAAAACGCCAGGTAACTTCTGAAGGAGGGGCCCTGATGTTATCGAGGCTTCGCTCTGCGCACTTTTAGTCTTAGTCGGGGGCTCCACACCCGGGAGGGGGGGAGGGTATGATGGGCCGGATGTGCCGATCTTGGCTTGGTCACATACCAAAGTGGCAGCAGACCCATCCTTCCCCGCAGCCCCGCAGATGGAGAGGAGCCCCGAGTCTTTTTAGTCTTTTTCTTATTTTTTTTTATTTTTAGGAGAGGAGGGCGAGGAATGAACCCGCTTCTCCCCTCCGCCGGCACGAGCCCCCAGGCCAGATGGACCTGCCTCAGCTAGGTCCTTCTCCGAAATGGAGAAGCTCCTGGCAGTCGTAGGGGCACCGGTCGGAGGATATCCCTCCCCTCCTTGTACTGCCTCTGAAACCCTAGCCGTTTGAGGAGGACCTTGCATGGGGGTGGATTCAGGTTCGGCGACAAGCACCGAACCCAGATTCCCCCCATGGAATGCCCTACCGTCTGAGGCTGGGTTGCCTCAAGGACCATGTTTACCTCAAGAAAAGGGGGGGCTCCAGTTGGCCATCCCCCCCCAACACATCGCAGGTCCCATTGGCATTATTGTCACTAGTCAGGTGGTGTGGGGAGGCACAGGCCTTTACCCCGGCAAGGTTCAATATTCTTGCCATCAGGTCTTTTGATGGAAGCGACCAAAGGGGCATGGCTTCTCTCTCCCCCTTAAGGGGGTTTGCCCTACTGAGCCACTTCAATGGGGAGCGGTCGGCTGTGGGCTGTCTGCTGGCTTTCTTGGCAGTCCCCTTGGAAAGAAAAGGAGGGACTGCCGCTCTAAACAGGGAGGTGCCCAAAAGCACCTCCAGAGAAGGGGGTGAGTTGGAGTCCCCTATACGCATAGTCGTAGGAGAAAAGTAAGCCTCCTCTCCGGTTAGAGAAATATGGAGGGTCCCCTGCGCAAGCACAGGGGGAGGGGGAACCTCCATTTTTTTCGGTGGAGCTGCCCGATGGCGGCTCCGTCGTTGGTACAGGGGGAATTAAGGGGATTTTTTGATTGACTCATCATTGGGCATGGTGACCCTCTTTTTATTACTGGATGCAATAGCACATCACGCCTCGCAGTAGCCCGCGCTGCAAGGGGTACGTACGGGCCTGGCAGAGCCAGGTGCTGCCATTTAAGGCCACCCCTCCCGCATGGTGACCTAGGAGCCCTTCAGCATGGCGGTTCCACCTTGGGCACGGCGTAAAATCAAGGATAGATGGTGAAGTGAGAAGGAAAAGGGATGTGAGGAAAGTATTTGTGGGGATGAAGCAGGTTGTTAAAACCCACCATCCCGAACCGGAGCTCAGGGGTTAGGGAACGTTGTCCCCTCCCCCCTCAGCCCCGATCCGGGAGGGTTGGCTAAGAAGAAAGTCAGCATCTACCCTGTGAAATTAGAGGCTGATCAGAGAAAGTGTTGGGAGAGGTTGTATGAAAAGCGAGGAAACACAAGTGTTTTGAAGGAAGGAGAAGAGGCTAAGCTGGGGTCGGACGGGGTGCTGAATCCTGTCGGCACGGCGGCCAGGATGACAAATTGCCGCACCCCTTACGGGGTGTGAGGTAAGGAGGTTAAATGAGTGTGAAAAGAATGTTGTCAAGTTTTGCGGCATGATTGAATTCGTCATGGATGATGAAAATGAGGTTTTGAGTGATGATGATATTCTAAAGATGCAAGAGATGTGTCCTTTTGTCAGCGAGTTGAAGAGGTGTGTAATGACGCGTGTTGATTTGAATGAATTGCGTGAGTGTTTAAGTAATTTTAAAAGGTATGCTAAGGATTTTGTTGCTTGTATGGATGTTGTATATTTTGTGAGGCATATGAAGTATGGTGATGATATGTATGTACCTGTGATGTCCTTGGTTGGTATGATTGGTCTGGTGAAGGTTGTGCATGATAATTATGGGCATATGGGTAAGCTTAAGCTGTGTGAGTGTATGAAGGAGCGTGTGTTCCATCCGTTTCTGAGAACTGTTGTGAATGATGTTGCGACTACGTGTGAAAAGTGTCAGAAGCGAAAGGTGCAAGGTGTGCAAGTGAAACCACCGATATTTAAAGTTGATGCGAAAGAACCGTTTGAATTGGTAGTGATTGATTGTGTGTCTTTGCCGCGTACAAGTGCTGGAAATGTTGGTATGGTTGTTATGGTGGATCATAAAAGTAAGTTTGCATATGCAGTGCCTGTGAGGGATAAAAGGAGTGTGACTGTTCCACGTGTGGTTGAGTAGTTGTTTTTTTCTCTGTGTATGGAAGCCTAGAAGATGTCCAAGTAATAATGGGCCTGAGTTTGCGAGTGAAGTGTTTGAACGGATGTTAAGAGATAATGGTGTGAAGCATGTGAGAACGACTCCGTATGTACCGTTTCAAATGGATCGGCTGAACGTACAATAAGAACCTTGTGTGAGATATTGAGAATGATGAGTACGACATTGAATGACTGGGATGTATGGATGGGAAGAGTGTTGTGGGCGTATAATTCGACCTTGCATAGTGCAACTGGAATGTTCCCGTGTCAGTTTGTGATGAATTTTGAAAGGCGAGTGAAAGCGAGCAGAGTGTATGGCGTGAGGCACATGAAAAGTTCCGTTCATTTGAATTAGGTGCGAAAGTATTGAAGGTGAAAGAAGTGAAGGGTAGGTTTGAATGTGTCAAAGATGAGTGAAAGGTTTGATGGACCTATAGAGTTGTGAGAGTTTGGGAAAATGGGGAGACGTATGTTTTGGAGAGTTTGAATGACGGTATGACTGAGAGAGTGTGGGCTCATCAGAGTCAGTTAAGGAGATGGAGTGAACCTCCTGACTACCTGGTGAGTCATCAAGTGTATGAACTGTGCAGAGAGAGACGTAAAGTGCATGATGATGAAATTGAATGTGATAGTATGGATCTGTCTGGGAAAGAGCTAGTCTTGTCTTGAGGAGTAGAAAGCGTACAAAAAAGAGTGAAAGGAAGAAGGTAAGTAGACAAGTGAGTGAGCTTCCTGTGCCTGATTTTTCTGGTTTTGGGAACAGTATGAATGATAGTGTGTTTGGGCAGAATGAACCTAGTGTGGCTGATTTTTCGGGTTTTACGAATGGTAATAGTAGGGGTAGGTTTGATGTAGTGAATGATGAAGTGGCTAATTTTTCAGGTTTCTGGTGGGAACCATTTGAAAGGGTTTCCGGTGTCGCCGCTGAGAGTAAAGGGAATGTGAGTGATTTGTCTGTTTTGCAAGAGTGTACCTTGAGTTGGATGAGAGCTGTGAGTGAGGAGCTGATAAATGGGGGTATGAAGAGTGAAGGTTCTGAACGGAAGAGTATGAAAGAGTTCTGTCGTGAGATGGGAGAACTGGTAATGAGAACTAAGAGTATGGTGGACGATATGATCAATAGTGACGATGAGACTGACAGGACGACTGATGAACAATCCCGACAGATTGCTACGCGTAGCCAGGGATCAGTAGACGAGTGTGAATGGGTGCAGAAGGGGGCGATTGAGTATAAAAGGTACCGGGAGTAAGGATTGAGGGTGTATTGTGAGTGACCTTAGTCGAATGGCTTAAGGAAGGAGGGGTGTGCTGGAGCAAATGTGAGTGTGTGTGTAAAGGGCCATTCTCTCACCCTTTTTTCCAATACCCTCTCCCTCCCTCTGTAATAATGTGCTTGTGTAAATGGGAATGGTTTTTTTTTTTTTTGTATAGTAATATAAATTGATTTTCATGTTTGTCTAAAATCTTTTTTTTTTCCCATAGCTATTTAAATTTGATATCGTTTTTCTGAAAGACCACTCTAGTAAATTATAAATACTATTAGCTGCCAAATTTGTACAGAGTGGCAGAAACAGTAGGGCTTGAGGTACACCAGAAGTTGTGCGTCCTGTTGGGACAGAAGAGCTGTTTGTAGCCCCGAAGGTACGACCAGATCCATATATATATATATATATATATATATATATATATATATATATATATATATATATATATATATATATATATATATATATATATATTGTATCAAGCTCAGAGGCACCAGCTTTCTTTAATAGCCTAAAGACGCCAGGATCGTGAAGAAAATTGAGCTCGGAGGCGCCAGGCCCCATAAGACGCGCACACCCAATTTTTGTCATAAGAGTGACTGCCGGCAAGATTTTCCCCCGGGGGGTCGGCAAATCGTAAACCGTGGTACCACGTAAGATAACTCCTCTTTTTGTTGTCTCTTCTTTTGTATTTTCAACTGATAGAATTCTAAGATAGGATTGTTCTTTAGTATTTGTATATATATTTTCGACTGGTAGGATTCTAAGATAGGATTGTTCTTTAGTATTTGTATATATATTTTCGATTGGTAGGATTTCAAGATAGGATTGTTTTATTTATATATAAATAGGATCGTGTGCATATTTACCTGATATTTTTGTAATTATTATTGTATTTTTTTTGTAAGTAAAGGGACTGTATATACAATCCGTTTCATTCTCCTTCGATTTCTCACGTCCGGATTAGTGTAGGAAGCGGGTCGGATTGATTGGGGTTAGTCTAGATTTTCGGCCCACTACAAGGAAGAGTAATGGTTTTGAAAGTGAGTTGTGGTGTGTTTGTGACTGTTTGAAATCTCTTCATCTCGAAAGAGATTGCGAAGGGATTTGGCAAAGGCGAACCTCAAGTCATGACGGATGTCTTCAAAATAACTGGACGGTATGACTGTAGGTGATTCTGCTTGATCTTATTTGAAGTATAAGTAGATTTTGTTTAAAGCCACACTCTAATACTACAGAGGTCCCGAATTGAAAAAAAACAGGCAGGCGAAGAGTTACAGGATGGATACAGTAAATGATGACTGATCTTTACAAATTTTAAATATGCTATTTACCATTAATTAATTAATTACTTTCTTGCAGGTTCTTTCAGGAATTAGTAGGATTTTGTGGGCAAGCATAACATCGACGGGCCAAAAAAAGAGAGACCCCCTCCCCCCTGGGTGGATGCCACCAAATGAAATACTAGTGTAAACTTTCAACAAGATGAAGCAACCTTACACACAGTCAAAAATGTTCGACTGGTGCCAATGAAATTTACGTGGTTTTGGTCAGAGAAACTTTGGCCTTACAGTTCGCCAAATTTGAACTCATGAACTTTGGAGTGTAATCAGTGCTTGAGCAGAAGGCCTGTTCCAAATGCCATCAAAGTGTCGAAGTTCAGGAGTGAAAACTGGAAGGATGCTCGGAGAAAATATCAGATGAACCCTGAGTGCCATTTGCGCTCAGGTTATACCTAAACTTCGTCGTGTCATAGACGCAAAGTTCGGTCACTTTGGATATTATTTACATCATGTAGCATATATTTTTTTATTTTGTTTTAGTCTAAGAATTATGTAATATCCCATTGTATTCTGAAAAAATTAAATAAATATTAATCTACATTCATGTTTCCACCCTGTATTAAAAGAATAGTTAGTGAATGGATGACATAAATCAATAGATATAAATACACTTTATGAAAAGAGAAAAAAAAATACTACTGTGGTCGAAGATTCTCGAAATCTCTCGATCGAGGAGAACAGGAACTTGTCTTGGAGAATGGGTGAAACGATTGGGGGAGATGATGCTCTGAGTCATGTGAGGTAAGGAACTTATTTTTATATCAATTTTTTTTCTTTACTAAAACTATTAGCGAGTAGATACAAAACTATCAATTAATACGATATGATAGTGATTAAGACGAGACAATGTAGGGGTGCGAAATGTATGAGAGAAATTTCCTTCCAACTCGATAATATAAATGGTCGAAAAACTTCCCTTAGAACAAGAACGGACTAAGCCAGTCGTGTGGCATGAACATCGGAAACGGAATCAAGAGGTACCTCGTTCGAATCTCAAGAATCCAAGTAAATTTTATGAAATAATCTCAAAAAAGAAAAAGAAGATGAAGGACCAACTCAAGAAGAATTACGGAAGCCAACAAGAACAAGAAAGAAAACGAAGATGAAAGACCACCTCAACAAATATACGGAAGCCAAGGAAGAAAACGCTTAAAGAACCTACTAAAGAAGAAGAAAATTCGAGGAAGCAACCTGCCGAAAATAAAAATCGAATGGAAAGCAACCCAAGAAGACGATACTATAACAAGAAGAATAAGCAAAAAAAAAAAGAAAAAGGATAAGCAATACAAGCACAAAATGAATAAAGATATAAGAAGGGCCAACTCAAAGAAAAAGGAAACTTGGTCAAGTAGATTTGATAACAAAACAACAATAAAGAAGATAAAGCATGCCCCCCCCACCCCATAACAACACTACCAGCACTAGTCGCTTTCAGGGCTCCAGTCAATATAGTGAAGACAAATCATTAATATATTGTCTAAACATATTTTTCTGGCCAGAATTTCTCGAAAGAAGAAAGAACGTGATGTAGGCGTAAATTTCATTATAAAATACCTTTAATTTCTTATCGCTGCTTGTCTTATCGCTGACGTCCTCATTGTTATCGTAGATAAGTTTGTTATTTAGAGCCGTTTGAAATTCTTTATCTCAGTCTGGGGTTTCCTGGTTGACAAGAAACATTCGTGAAAATCTTTATTTGTGTAAGTGAAATCGTGAGGTGAAAAAATGGAGGAATTAGAAATACATGAGACATTGTCCCATATTATCCACGTAAATTTGTATCTAATTGCGCTTGCTTGAGATGATTATATTCGAACGGATTAATTAATATATGGAAAATTTGAAGTTGAACCCGACCTAGTACAGTAAAAAAAATATTGGTTGATGGGATTTCCAGAACGTGTCTTTTGACACTCCTGGTCATTTTTCCATTAATATCCGGGTTTTTTTACTTTTCTTTTTCACCTTTTCTTTGATAGTCTTAAATAGCTACCGCCAAGTTTCTTTATTGTTGTTTCCGCGAGAGGATTCAGTTTGTGGCACGGAAAATTGTGACATAGATTACATCAGAAGGGTTGTGTGTACTCTATGCGCTAACTCGGCAAGGAACCCATAGGCGCCTAGGGTAGACTTTCACCTGGAGGTGATTCCTCTTTCACATCCATGCATGCCTCTTTTAAGCTAAGTCACCATTCCTCTGAAATATTCCAAATTTACACTGCATCTCGATTTTGGGGCCGTTACGAGACCTAGTGCCGCTAGAAAGGTCTTGATGGAAGTAGAAGCACGCTTCTTTGACTAGTGAGGTTCCTTTTAGCATCCCTTTGATTCGCAAAACCTCGCGAATATTTGAAGGGTTCCTTCGTCTACCATCAATGCATCTCAAAAGACCTTTTTTGATACCTTATCACAAAAATTGGAGCAAACATCCCTACATGCCAAACGTGTATGTATGGATATTGCCATGACTTTCTGGAGAGCTTATGAAATTAAATAACGAGGGGAAATTTTGCACTGTCTTCTTCTCCATGGGTAACATGCCCTCATTCTGCCATATTACTCGAGAGCTTATGAAAGTGAATAACAAGATAAGAATTATCCTGTCTTCTCCATGGGTAACATGTCCTCTGTGGGATTTTTTTTCATATTAAATCATAATAACCAATTTCCAGGCAGTGTCCTCTTCTGCTTGGATGAGATAGTGTGCAACGTTTTCGCTACTGTACATATTCGTGGACCACGTGTGAAAAAATATCCACCTTATCTCTCGTCTGCCCTCTCCCGTCATCAAACTCCTCGGGCACTTCGATCACCTCGCTCCCATCCTGAACACTCCTCGTTCTGTCATCTGCTCGATGGGTGACCTTTCCTTCTCAGTTTGTGCTCTTAGACTCTGGAATGCTCTTCCTGCCGAAGGCCGATCCTCTCCCTCCCTTACTATTTTGAAACATCTCCTGAAGACTCATCTCTTCAGAATTTCCTTCTCTTCCCTGTAAACTTTCTCTACACTCGCTACACAACTTGCGCTCTGTGAGGGTTAACAGCCCTGAAGGGCGCATTATAAATACCTATTATTATTATTATCATTATTATCACTATCTTTACTTTTCGTTCTTACGCTAACGGTCACATTAAATTTTTGCTAATTTCTGTTCAGATTTTATACTGACAAGACGTCAATGTTACTTTTTCCGTAAGGAGGTTTTGCAACCGTAGACCGGCTTTAGGTAAGAGGCCTCACCTCATTTTCAGTACTTACTAAATTTAAAGCCTTCTGCTTGTAAATTGTATTAACAATTAATTTAATTTATACCTCATTTGGTACGGTAAGATTGATTGTCTAATTTTACAGGTACGTTCGTTCTCCTGATTTGCTTTCGTTCACAATCATGACAATCCTGTGAATGTTTTGAGAACGTAATTAATTAAGTAGGCCAAGGACTTTGCGTTCAACTTGTAAAGGTGCGTTTCCATTGTATACCCCGCACGGAGTATAGAAGAGAGTATACAGGGAGTATAAAGGGAGTATACTGTTCAAGTCTCCAAATATATACAATAATATCCCTTTGAGGAGACTATTCGCTTCCTCACTGGTCGGTCATTTTTTTATTTTTTAAGGGGCTATCTGGCGACTGCCCACTTGGTCATAAGTCGCCGCAAACAAACAGCCCAGTTCCAGGCTACTTTAAAATAATTTTAACAGAAACAACAATAAAAAGGGGATAACAATCAGGGAGCAAGCTCTGGCGTCGGGGGGAGGTCCCCCTCCCGCCGGCGCAGGAGCCTGCGACCTACAAAAAAACAAAAACAAACAACAATAACAAAAAAACAAGTTAAATACAAGGGAGAAGGCCGGCCTCCCCCCAAAAGTCAACAAGTTCACCAGTCATGGTGCACGCACTCGATCCGAGTACAAGGGACAGGCGGTAGCGACCCCACCCATCCCAGTACCGGGACAGGTATCGTGCGCGAAGATCACCTAGACTGGGACATTCGACAAGAATGTGCCGAATAGTCTGGGGGACGATGCAGTCGTCGGAATAGGGCGCAGGCGAGCGCTCCATAAAATAGCGATGCGTCACATGAGTGTGTCCGATTCGGAGACGACAGAAAGCGACCTGAAGCCGTCGCGGCATTGGAGATAGGTCCATGAGAACAGTCGCGGCGCAATGGCACGTAACTTTAAGTTCCCTTCGACCGTCTCCCATCTTCTTTGCCAAGCAGTCCGAAGAGCTGCCCGTATTCCTGCCATGTAGTCGGTGTGAGGAAGAGCGAAACGCTGGTCCGGTCGCAGAGTCCTTGCCGACTCTTTGGTGCCCTCCACTGGTCAGTCAAGTGTGAGACTGCCCTTAGGCAGAGCGTTATGCTTAAATGCGCAATAGGTGCCACAAAAAACTTGAATCTCGTTAAATTTCATCGAGTTAGGGCTATATTCCTGTATATTTTGAAGCACACCCGCCGCTCTTCCCGGTGGGCATATCTATCTTCACTTGATGAGAAGACCCTACTTGCATAAGTTTGGAAGCGAGTCAAAAGGATTCGACACAAGTTCTCGCGGGCCTCCCTCCCGTTCTCCAGGAGAACAGAACCACAATTTCAGACCTCTCGTGCGTGACGAAGTCTTGCGCGACCGCTCTCTCTTCATTATTTTGGTGGGATGCTGCTCTGCCAGCTTTCAATGCCCGCTGTGATTATTCTGAAATCACTATAACCCGGTTGGTTTTCGACCAAGTTGATGGATAAATTGGTACATGTTAGAATAGTCTTTTGCTGGACAGCGGATGCCATCTGTCTTCTGCGCAAACGGCTTCCTCAAGTTTCAATCCACGTCGTATGCTCTGCTCCGACTGAAAAATGCCGTATGTGAGGCTTTCCTTAATAGACTGTACGAAGTCACTGTGTTTTCCGATCTGGAGAATGCCTCTGATACAGAATAGCTATATGTTTGTGGCGTCCAATTACAAGGTGGAGTAGAGTCAATAAAGAACCTCACAAATGAGCACTCCGTTGACCCTATGAAATCTTGAAATTGGGCACACAAATAGAACATTAAAACAATATGCCATCTTGTAACACTTAACTAATGTAAAACAAAGCAAATATTTGTAAATAATGTTAAATCGCAATTTTATATGTACGAGTATCAATGCAAAGCGGAATATTTCTTAATGATGCAAGTAAAATTATTGTGTTCCCACGCAAATTCAAAAACATACACACATTAAAAAAGAGATGTGAGCCGACGGTCTAGCTATAGAGACAACGAAGGCAGTGGAAAACAGCTGCGCACACATAGGATGGAATCTGATCTGAGTCGCCAGAGTTTACATGAACCTGTGAAAAGTCGAAATTTATCTTGCTATGGATGTCGGCTTGATAAGCCCAGTCAAGTGTCCAAATGCAAATACTCTTTTGTTACACTGAACATGCACACACCCTTTTACTCCGCTTAGCAGTCTTAGTAGAGAACACACAAACATACCTTTGATCGGATAAGCTCCGCCCCGTGTTCAGATTAAGAAAAGTGAAGTCAAGATCCGTTAATTGGCATTAGTATAAATAGACGGACAGAAACATTTTTATTATTATTCTCATTCTGATTAATATATTGGTAGCGTTATTATTATTATTATCCTCACCAATCCGTACCTCATCCTCAATCCGTTCGTCCATAGTCCCAACAATCTGAAGCAGAAGGAGACCTACAAGAAACAATCATAGTCAGCCAAAGACGTGAGCGACCAAACGAATCACGGAAAACAACTATTTCACTTGCCCGAATTGAGGTAGCCCTAAGCTAAGATTAAAGCCTATAAAAAAGCTATCTTGCTTCCGAGTCCTTCCTTCTGCCAAGCAAAAACCAGGTTACCATTCGAACCCAGCCTGCAAGCGGATTACCTCAAAGAACACTTTCGAAGAAGACCAAACTCGACTGTAAGTCTGCCTTAGCCCGACACCCATAAACTGGTAACCCATCGTCACCCCAAAACTGGTGACCATCGTATACGTTATCACTAAAGGTTTCTACACACTAAGGGCGAGCGGACGCCTCTCAATCTTTATCTCGGAGTTTTTGCGATATTGTTGATTCCGTGGAAGTGTGGGTGGAGTCCTCTTCGCCCCAATGGATCAGGAAGAGAGTCACGCGCCGAGAATTTTCCTCAGTGTCGCATGCTTTTCCCCAAGTATCAACGGTATCACTTCGGTGCTGCTGGGAAATGTTCTTTATGCGCTCTACCTAGATGACCTTTTCGATCTCTTTTGGTGTAGGCTACTTGCCAAATCTGGAGCGTCGATTCCAACAGGCATTGAACCGCATCTCTTGTTATGCCGAAGACCACAGATTTCGGTTTTCCTTGGCAAATACAAAGGTGTTGCAGTTCTGCTACCAGTAAGACTACATGCTACCTGTACTTGTTTCTAAGCGAGGTTTGTCTGGAAGTGGTGGATTCACAACATTCTTTGGTCTTGATTTGGACCGATGCCTTACCTAGGGTTTCTTGTACCAGCGCCATGCACAGTATTCCTTTCGTGACGTTTAACACATATAGGTGCTGATACTGCTACTGCCATACTTTTCTACCGATCTTTTGATCGTTCGAAGCTTGACTACGGATGCGAGTTTTATGCATCCGCAGCCGAGCGTTTATTGCGGAAGGTGGACTTGCTTCACTATACCGGTATCCCTCTGGCGACTGGGATCTTCCGCACGTCCCTCATTGAGAACTTATTTATCGATTTAGGGGATATTATACTCGCTCTGCGCCCTGCACCTTGCATTATTCTCTTCTACGCGCGAGCCCAGTGTCTCAATCAGTCACCACAGTTCCCACTGTATCCACGGTCGTTCTCGACGGCGCCTATGCCACCGAGAGAATCCAGTCATACCTTAAGCCCTTTGGGTTTAGGGCTAGGAAACTCCTTCCAGAGCTAGGTATAGCTCTTCGGCCGGTGGCTTCACTGGTACTACCCAGAACGCCAATCTTGAGGGTACCCCCTTTCACTATTTGTCACCAAGTCTCTGCCCCCAAAGCTTCCACAGTGCCGGGAGTATTGCTTCCGACCTTAATGGAGCACACTGGGTACATGCCACTCTACAAGGATGGCTCCAACTCTTAGGTGTTTGGCTTTCCTGCCGTATCCTTTCTGTTTGAAGTCAGCGGGGCTCTACCAGGCGCTACGTCCGTCTTCTCTGCTGAACTGGTTGTAATACATTGCTCGATAGGGGAGATAACGAGCTGTTCCTTTTTACCTGGGACGAAGCGGCAGGTCTAGGCGTCACTTTTTTTCAAGAGGCGTCATTAAATGACCCATATGACCATGGGACATATGGTTATTCCCCCTTCATATTTAAAATCTATCATCGGATTTGGCGCCATCTAGCGGCAGAAGCCTCATTTAGCCATTCAAATGCACTTCTCACTGATTTGAACCATGTTAAACCATCAATGCAATAACCATTTATAATCTTATTACAAAACGCCCTCGGTTATTGGAGGGACTTTCCCTCTTGTTTAGAAACCGGATTGTGATCTATAGCGACTCACAAAGCGCCCTAAGTGCTCTCAGGGCATTGGAATCTCCACATCCCCTGGTTCGCGATATCCTTGATGCCACGGTTTTGGCGAGCCGGGCAGGTGTCGAGATTATCTTCTGCTGGGTTCCTGGACATGTAGGAATTGCGGGGATGAGCGCGCCGATAAGGTCGCCAAACATTCCGCGAGGACTGGGCAACCACACCAGCGTTTCGCTCTTTTTCACAAAGTAGATGGGAGACAGCGTAGGAAACTTAACGTTCAAAACTGTTCCTATTGACCAGACCCGCCTCCGCCACACCTTCAGGTTTCTTTGTGTCCTCTTTGAATTGGGCACACTCGAGGGATGAACGGCCATTTGATGGGGCACTCCCTTACACCTTATTGAAACGCCTGCGTTTCCTCCCATAGTGTTCGACACATTCTTGTTGAATGTCCGATTCCGGGTGATCTTCGCGCACGTTACCTGTTCCGGAATCGGGACGAGCGGAGTCGCACCGCTCACTTGTACTCTGGAACGGTTCGCTTAAACACACTTGTGGACTACATGATTTTTTGAAGAAGGTTGTCCTCCTCCATTTTATTTGACTCCCTCTGTTGTAGGTCACATTTTACAACCCGGGGAAATTCGGGCCTCCCGAATTCTCCCGGTAGACTGTGGCAGCATGCCGGAACTCATTCTGTAACTACAGGACAAGGTGATAGAAGACCCAAGCAAGGAAAAGGTGGCTTTGGAGAGAAATATGGGTGTTGTAGTTGGCACCATGAACCTGGCCCTGAATGCTTGAATGAAGACCTTCGCTACCATTCGGACAAGAAGCGTGAGAGATAAATTTTGGCAACCAAGACCAAGTAGAGCCGCTTGACGAAGGCAAAGTAGCTACTGAACAAGCTGAAGCATCCCGTTGAATCTGGGACGACCTGGTTCTTCTCGAATAAAATATTTTTTGTCAGGTCAAGTTGCACAACATCCAGAACAACAGATTAGTTGCCTACAAACTATGCGACATTTCACGTATCATTGAGTTTAACTTCCTCCAAACTACGATGGTCTTTGGGTGTCTCCAGTTAGGGTGATGTCATGCTGTCCCACATTTTTGAGCAGGGTATTTTGATCCATTCAGACAGCTATGTGGGACTGCTGGAGACTGTGCTCAAACCTACCTGGAGAGGAATGCTGCTGGAAGGCCATACTTCCTGAAAGATTCGGAAATGGTTGTCGGCGGATTTTTACCACTTCAACAGCACCACTTTTTGGTCTAATTCTCCGGATTTTAATCCCATCCATCACTATGTGTGGAGCGCAGGTGAGAAAGACATCAACCGCTCGGCCTGCAACACCAAGACCGAGGTGGTGGCTAAGATCAAGACCGTGTTCGAAGATCTTCCCAGGGACACAGCGAGGAACGCATTTGCAAGATCCCGGATACGTCTCGAGGCCGTAGTTGAAGCTGAAGGTCGATACTTTCAGCAAAATATCACCTCCCAGTCGTAGTACTCTTGTTGATAGTTCTTTTTTTCATTTTTAAAATTAATTTATTTTTGGTTGATTACGTTTTATTTTTATGTTATGCAAATCGCCAAATTTAGCCCCAAATGCCTGTATGTACAATAATCTGTTGAAATGATACGACTGAGGTAACTTCACACTAACAATCACGGAGCCACCACGAAAGGGAAAGTTAAGAGAGAGAAAGAGTGGAGAAGAAATTACTTACTTACCGAAGTGCCGTGCCCCTGCAGGCGTTGGCGACCATGGAATGCCACACTTCTCTGTCTCTTGTAATTTGTAGCATCTGTCCAGCCATGTCTCCCACGGTTCTTACTATACCATCCATATACTTCTCTCTTTGTCTGCCTCCTGTTTTCTTCTGGGATTCTTCCAGTTAAACTCAAATTTTATATTTTTCCTCTTCTCATAACATGTCCTAAAAATCTCATTTGACTTCCTCTTAGATTTTTCAGTAATTCTCTTCCAGTTCCCATTTGCCTTAGTACCTCTTCATTTAATATTTTCTCCATCCACGATATCTTCAACATTCTCCACCACCACCACATCTCAAATGCCTCCAACTTTTTCTCTATTTGCTTATTGATCGTCAAAGCTTCTGATCCATACAACACCATACACCAGACATAAGTTTTAACAGTTCTTTTTCATGTTTATCTTGATAGGTGTCGTTACATAAGATATTCCTCATCTTCTGAAACGCCTTCTTTGCCTCGCAGATTCTTCTCTCAATTTCTCCGTTACATCTTCAGTCTTCGGTAATACAACCTCCCAAGTAACAAAATCTTCTTACCTGCATCTTGCTCTTCCATTCACCCTTACCATGTACCTAGGGACCTGGGCCTTTTTACTAATTGCAATACTATCTGTTTTATTCACATTTATTGACAGGCCTTTTTCTTCACTCCTTTCCTTTACCACTGTTAAAATGTCTTGAAGTTTTTCCTGGGTGTCAGCAATCAGTACCGTATCATCATCATACCTTATGTTGTGTATATTTTGACCTCTCATGTTGAAACCTTCGATATCCTCAATTCATCTCATTATCATCTCGCTGTATAGGGAGAACAGATCTAGAGAGAGAACCCGCCCCTGTCTTACTTCTCTTTTTATATCTATCCAATCACTCAAATCTGCCACCACTCTTACTGCTGCCTTCTAATTCCAATACAGTTTATGTATAATTCTCAAGTTTTACCACTTTAATGCCACGGCTTTCAAAGCGTCAATTAGGTCTTCATGTTTGATTGGATCGAATCCTTTTTTCATAATCTATAAAACACGGGTACAAATCCTTCTGCATCTCAATACTTCTCTCACCTAACATCCTTAGTATAAATATAGCATTTCTTCTTCCTTTTCTTTCTGTTATTTTTTTTTGCGTAATTTTAATTTTTAAACTATTTAAAAAATTTAATTCTTACATTTATTTTCTACTTTAATTTGTAATTTCAATATTTAAATTTAATTATTATTGTTTTAATTTATTTCTAATTAGAATGAAAAAGATTTATTGTAATTAAAAAAAATAATTTATTTTAAATTGAAAATTTTTATTTATTTTTTAAATAATTTTTCAAAATTATTTTTAATTTAAACTTAAATTTATTTTTTAAATTTCATTTTCAAACATTTTATAATCTCTTTGGGGCCATCACGCAGCCGCACTCGTTTATTGCCCAGATGCGATAGAGTGATGGGGTTTGTCTTCTTTGGGATGGGAGAGGGCGGGGGGGGAATTTAAATACTTAATTTTTTGTACAGAAAAAATAGAGGGCCACCTCACCCCCTCCCACTTGCGTTGGAGGGGGGGGGGATTAAATTACTACTTACGACCCCCTGCATCTTTCCACTAAGCTCTCAGCCTGTCCTCTCCTTATTATTTGAAACGCCTTAATATCTCGACTGAGGTTGTAAGAAGGTCTTAAACCTACCTCTTCTCTCGACATCCTTTCAATGTTATTTTATGTTCACAGAAAAACAGGTGGATTGAGTTGGATGCGATGGACCCCGAAAACGGCAACTTCGACAATTTCGCTTTCACCGAGAAGTCAGTGAGGAGAGGATTCGTCAGGTGAGAAAGATTAATTCCACTCCTCGATGAAGGAAGGACACGTAAGGCGGGTATCGAGTGGGGCCTGGCCAACCATGCTGTGCGACTTACGTGTTAAAGATTGCGTACTTTTTCGTCTCCAACCTTGCAAATACGCCCTCTCACAATCCCCCAAGCTCCATTGTTTACAGGTAGTTCCGCGGTTTTATATATATATATATATATATATATATATATATATATATATATATATATATATATATATATATATATATATATATATATATATATATATATATAAATGGTACAACAATAAACGGACATATAATAAGACAAATAGTTAGTTACACTGGTCAACGGGCCAGTAAGAAGATTAGGTATTTAAAATGCAATAAAATTGGGTAAGCTGGACGGAATTAAAATTAAGCTTTACACGGGGACATGGTAAGCACACAAATGATGATGGGGAAAATGGGGGAACGGTAGATGGCAATTATAAATTCGGGGAAGCTAAAATATTCGTTACAATACCTTGTACACAAATGGAGGGGTTGGGAAAGACAATGGTCGTTTCCGGCGAAGCGGTTAAATGATGGTTGGGTCACTTCGACGGGGTCCAGGGTCAACTTGCTTGTAGTTGAAGTATTCCTTTGAGATGGCGCGAGGGGGGGGGGGGCAGAGCCTTCGAGAACTGAGGCTGGGAATTCTTCCGGTGTAAATTCCTTTGAAGAAAACGGAGGGTGGTTTTATTCTGAGACGTCAACGGATTGTTTGGACGACTCTGCGTAATTAAGGGGGTATTACGCGGAGATCACTCTTCAATTGAAGCCTTTTGGGGTAAGACTTGGGATCTTCTTTGGAGATGGCGTCGTTGCACGGAATCAGACGTATGTTCTTACGATGAGAAGAATTCTTAACTAATTCTGGGGGGAGGATATTTGTTTTATCCAAGGAGGGATACTCGGTTTTATCCCACAAAGTTTCCTTGCCTTCGGCGTATGACAACCCGAATCGAGGAGGAGTAAGATAGTGAGCTTCTCTCGCACAAATCTCTCCTGATTTCTCCTCACACGGGTACATATGGACGCATGCGAGTGAGGAAGCTTACCCCATAGAAGGGGGGGGGACTATCGCCCATCGTTTGAGTAATTGCGAACGCGGTCCGGCTGACGTTTGTCTCAGCTGCTGCCAGCGTGGCTGGAAGAGGGAAGGGAGGGGAGACTTCTCGTCTTGTTTAAATACTCGGATTGATAAGGGCTGCATTTCATGATCCCGCTCCAAATACTTTCTCACGCTTTTGAGCTTCGAAAATTGCTTGCAAGCGACAACGAGGCCCATCACGTGGAGGCAATGCTTAAAAGCGAAGTTATTTCTCCCATCATGTGCTTGTTCCCTCACACAAGGATTCGTGTTTTCCTATTGTCAATCTATTTCCACCGATCTTTATAGGATTTTGGATTAACGAATTTGTGCACACTTCACGGAGATAAGTTCTTCCAGTTTGCAATAGCATTGCATGGCATTTTTAGTTGTTATTTACGAAAAACAGTAGTTGTTTAGTTGTTACACCAAGCATGAACGAAAAAGATGATTGTTTCCATAGGTATTTTTGACCCTTTTAACCAAGTATCGCTTCTCAATCCGGATTTGCTTTTACACCCTTGTTCGTGACAGCGTCATACAGGTGGGTAATGGGACAACGAAAGTTTCATGCTGTGTCCATTTTTCCAAATTCTCAGCTGATGCACAATGCCTCTTTCTTGCAAATACTTGACTGCTTGTTCGATATTTTGCACCTCCCAAACAAGTTCGTACGTTGTCATTTTTTAAGAGTGAAGACAATGCTTATGCTACCTAACAAACCAAAGGATATAGTAAAAATAAAAATGTCACAGGTTACTCACTCAAGTAACCGCCTGTTCAACCATCTGGCTGAGGAGAAGAAATTACGCCATAATAAGAGAATGAATTATATATATATATATATATATATATATATATATATATATATTTATATATATATATATATATATTTATATATATATATATATATTTATATATATATATATATTTAATATATATATTTATATATATATTTATATATATATTTATATATATATATATATATATATATATATATATATATATATATATATATATATATATATATATATATATATATATATATATATATATGTTCCAAACATTTTCACTTCCTTCATCTATACTTTATTTACAGATTCCTCCTTACAAATGTTCTAATGTTCTGCGGGAGATGCCCTCGTAGGTATTCGTTTTAAGTAAAAATAAGCATGTACATGAGAGATAGAGAGAGAGGAGGGGGGGATCGAGTGTTTGTTTATTGAAAAGATGTGAAGATGCGTAGGAGCAGAACATGAGAGAGAGAGGGTGCGTAACTCTCTCGAACTAAAAAGGTGAAAAGAGACAAAAGGAGAAGTAAAAAGAGACAAAAGGAGGAGTAAAAAAAGACAAAATAGGAGAATAGGAACAAAAGAAACAAAATAAAAGAATAGTCAAAAGAGGTGAATAGACACTAGTCTGGCTTTGTTCTGGAAGGTTGTCTTACAGGAAGCTCCTGATTCTCATTGTAAGATTGGGATATAATACTGATTGGGGTGTGTAGTTTTTCTTGTATTTATTTAATACATCAATCAATGTGTAATAAATACATTAGTGATTAATATTTTGGGGGGAGATAACTGGCAGCAATCCTGAGCAAGAATTTTTTTGGTGAGTGTTAACTTTTTCCTTAGTAAATTTCTGAGAGTATGGCTGTTTGTATATATGGTGAGAGCATGCCGTTTGAAAGTAGTGTGTATGTGGTGTGTGATGCATGTGGAGTTGAAAGGAGAGTGAATGTAACTGAATGCCGTGTGTGTTTTCTGGAAGGGGAGGTTAGGAGGTTGAGTGGGGAATGTAAGAGGTTGAATGATTTAGTGTTTGAGGTGAGAAGAGATGCAAGTGTGCGATTGAAGGGTGAGATTAGTGCTAAGAGGGTGGAAGATAGGGCTAGGACTGGGAACAGTGTGGAAGTTGTGAGTGATGATGAATGGTGGGTAAAAATGGATAGGATAGATAAGTTAGGACAGATTAGGTGTTTGAAAAGGAAGGACATAAAACCTGTTAGGTTGACTAACAGATTCAATGTCCTGAGAGAGGAAGAGTGTGAAAGTGATTTGCCTGGTGTGATTGTGGATGAAAGTAGGATGGGTGGTAGTGTGACTGAGAGCAGGAGGGAAGGTAATGTTAGGCCAAGACAGAATAGGAGAATGACTGAGGTGCTAGTGATGGTTGACTCTCAGATTAGGCATTTAGATAGGAAGTTGAGTGATAGCAAGTGGAAGGGAATGAGAGTTTGTCTGCCGGGTGCTGGTGTAAGTGATGTTTGTGAGAGGTATGATAGGCTGGTTTCTGGGTGTGAGAGGGATGAAGTTGTGATTACGCATGTGGGAGGGAATGATGTAAAGAAGGTGGGTACATGTGAGTTACGTGAGCAGTATAAAAGGTTAGTTGAAAGGATGAGTAAAAGCAGGGTAAAAGGTGTTGTTTCTGGTGTGCTTCCGAGATTGGATGTGGGGGTAGAATGGTTGTCGCGTGCAATTGGTTTGAATGAATTTGTGAAAAGACTGTATGAGGAGCTAGGATTGGTGTTTGTAGATGTCTGGGGAGGGTTTTACGGGAATAGGAGGTTGTATGCGATGGATGGGCTCCATCTTAGTCGGGCAGGTGTTGAGGTTCTATGGGGGGAGCTGGATAGTGTGATTAGGTCCTTACGGGGGGGAAACTAGAAGCTGTTAGATGTAAGGGAATAACAGGAATAGAGGGCAGGTGTAGGAAATGGAAGGTGCAGAGATAGAAGAATAGCTAGGGGGGAGGGCATACTGATGCGTTATAGGGGGACTAATGCACAAGTGAATGAGCAGATAACTAGGAATAAAAAAAGCACGATGCAATGAAGATGAGAATAATAAAAAAAACTTAAAAATATACTACACAAATGGTCGGAGTATAAGGAATAAGATAGATCTCTTAAAAGCGTTAGCGAGTGAAGAGAATTTTGATATAATTGCGATAACAGAGTCATGGCTTGATTTGGCAGGAAATCACTTTAAACCTGAGGTTGAGATTGAGGGCTCTAACATGTTCCATACAGATAGGAATAGGAAGAGAGGAGGAGCGGTTATTATTTATATTAAATATAATCTCCAGTGTTGTGTAAACAGTACAATTAACTTAGATGATAACACAGAGTCATTATGGCTAAATGTAAAGGAAGGTAAAAACAAGCTTGTCATAGGATTATTATACAGACTACCAAATCTTAGTAAGGAAGCTTCAAATCTTCTGTGGCAGGAGATAGAACGGGCATGTAGAAGTAAGCATCTGTGTATAATGGGCGATTTTAATCACAGAAATATAGACTGGGAAGCTCTTGTGGGTGATCAGGAGGCTGAGGAATTTTTGAATGTTGTCCAAGATAATTTTCTGAGGCAGATTATTAACGAACCCACTAGAGGTAATAATATACTGGATTTAGTTCTGACAAATAGGGAAGAAGTTATTTAGGAAACTGAGATTGGAGGAAATTTGGGTAATAGTGACCATTGTGAAATTAGATTCAAGATGAAATGGAATGGTATTGATAGTAGCATGAACAATGTTAAAATTCCTGACTTTAGAAGAGCAAATTATAATGGGCTAAGGACTTACCTGGAGGCATTTGTACAGAAACCAGGCAATAAAATTAAATCAGGAATAGATTCAATGATATCAGTTAGTGGAGACAATAATCACCAGGAGAAAGAGATTACAATTGAAGAGGAGTATGAGAGAATAATTGAGCAATTAATTACAGGTCAGATGATTAACATTCCTTATAAGGAGATTAGGACTAAAAATAATGACCCAAAATGGATGACAGATAAAATTAAGCATTATATTGGCATTAAAAAGGGCATTTATAGGAAAATAAAAAATGGAGAGGATCACTTAAGGCAGAGATATAATGAACTAGCAAGAGATGTTAAAAAGTTAGAGTAGCAAGGAAAAATTATGAAATTAAAGTGGCAAATAGGGCAAAGGAAGATCCTAAAAGTTTTTATCAATTATACAAAACTAAGGTTAGAGATAAAATAGGCCCACTTATAGATTCCAATGGAGAATTAGTGAGTGATAGGGACTCAATGACTGCAATGCTAAATGACTTTTTTCTCTCAGTATTTACACAGGAGGATACTCTAAATATACCCGAGGTGTCAATGATCTTTCGGGATAATGATGAAAAGAAATTAAAGGATATCTTGATCACAAAGGAGATAGTGACAAAGGAAATTGATAAAATCAAAAGTAGTAAAGCACCCGGTCCTAATGAGGTCTTTCCTAGAATTTTGAAAGAATGTAAGGATGTGTTAAGTGAGCCCCTAGCATGCATCTTTAGAAAATCATTGGAGAGGGGCATTGTGCCAGTGGCATGGGAGAAAGCCAATGTGATACCTATATTTAAGAAATGGGATAAAACAAATATGTCTAATTACAGACCAGTAAGTTTGACATTAGTGGTAGGGAAAATGATGGAATCTATTATAGCAAGGAATATTAGAGATCACTTGGATAAGCATAAGTTGATAAAAGAATCACAGCATGGCTTTAGTAAGGGTAAATCCTGTCTGACTAATTTGCTATCTTTTTATAGTAAGGTGTATGAAGCAGCAGATAATGATGAAAACTATGATATTTTATACTTGGACTTTAGTAAGGCTTTTGATCGAGTGCCACACTTACGGCTTCTGAGCAAAGTTAAAGCACACGGGATCGATGGCAGTATATTTAGGTGGATTCAGTCATGGCTTGGTGACGGACAGCAAAGAGTTAGTATAGATGGAGTTAAATCTGAGTGGGGGGGTGTTAGCAGTGGAGTTCCGCAAGGATCTGTTTGGAGTCCCTTGCTATTCTTAATTTATATTAATGATCTTGACATAGGTATAAGTAGTGACCTGAGTAAATTTGCTGATGATACTAAGCTAGGTAGGGCCATTAGGGCTGATTCTGATGCTGTTGTAATGCAGGAGGAATTGACCTTTCTGTCCAATTGGGCCGAAAAATGGCAAATGAAGTTTTGCATAGACAAATGTAGTGTACTTAGTATAGGTAGAAATAATCCATTCAATAGTTATAAATTAAATGGGAGAATTTTAGGGAGGACCGATTGTGAGAGGGACTTGGGTATTTTGGTAAGTTCAGACCTTCGTCCTAGAAAACAATGCCTAAATGCTAAGAATATAGCTAATAGGATATTGGGATTCATTAGGAGGAGTGTAAGCAATAAGAGTGCTGAAGTCATTTTAAAACACTATCTGGCGCTAGTTAGGCCTCATCTAGACTATGCAGTACAATTTCGGTCACCATATTATAGGAAGGATATTGATTTGCTTGAGTCTGTGCAGAGAAGGATGACAAAGATGATTGGTGGGCTAAGGAACTTACCTTATGGTGAAAGGCTCAGAAAACTAAATCTACATACATTGGAAAGGAGAAGAGTCAGAGGGGAATTGATTGAAGTCTTCAAATGGGTAAAAGGATATAATAAAGGGGATCTGGGTAAGGTTCTTATACTTAGTGAACATGACAGGACACGAAGCAATGGATTTAAGCTTGATAAGTATAGGTTTAGGAAGGAGATTGGGAGGAATTGGTTTACAAATCGTGTGGTAGATGAATGGAATAGGCTCACTAGACATGTGATAGAAGCCTCCTCTCTGGGTAGTTTTAAGACTAGATTAAATAAATATATGGATGAAGCTGCTAGATGGGACTGACTTTTTTTATGTACATATGTATATATTTTTCTAAGGAGTGGGGAGATTATATTTTGCGGTTGCATGAATGGACATAATCCTCTGGATGCATTTTATGTATATTGTAGATTAGATCTAACGAACTCCTGTAAAGGGTGACAATGTTGATGACTTTTCTCTGGTAAGAAATCTTTTGTGTGTTGACTGGAACAAGAGCTGCCAAGTGTAGGCCATGAATGGTCTTTTGCAGTCTCCTTCTTTTCTTATGTTCTTAAAATAGGAAAAAAGACAAAGGAGGAGAATAGCCAAAAAGTAGAATAGAGACAAAAAAAGAGAATAGAGACAAAAGCGGGTAAAAAGAAAAATACGAAGAAAAAAGATAGTATGAAAGAAAAAAAAGAGGAGAATAGAGACAATCTGAGAACAGAAACCAAAGAAGAGACTAGAGACAAAAGATGCGAATGCTGGCTGGTGTTAAAAAAGAAAAATACTTCCCAAACGAAAACCGGCTCCTGGTGTCTTAGAGATCACCATGGATTTTCATTCTGATCTTTATGTTGGTTTCCTTATCCAGGCGATGGTCCGTCCAAGCCAGGAGAGAGATGGCGTCACCTACCTACCTACCGGGAGGGGTAGGTGCAGTATCTTAGTCAAGATGCCCTTTTTAATATAAACTAGAATCAAGATGTGATATCAATAAACCAGTCATTATTCCTTTCCTCACCTTTTGTATCTCTTTTGCTGGACTTTATGAGGGCCATTACCACACCTTTTATCTCTTATCGTTGTTATCGTTGGCCTTTGTGGCAACGCTCCACTCACCCAAACCACTACACTGATGAGCAATGCCGTTCACGTACTTGAAGCAAAAGATAAAGAGTCTTTATTTATCTGTATCTATATGCTAATTATTATTATTTGTGGGGTGAAAATTAGCTCCAGGAGAGTTGCGTACTCTCCCTATCATATAATATCATAAGTATCTATAAGACACTCGATCTGTCCCTGCGGCCACAAAGTTGTTGGCTCATAACTAACATCACCTCTATAGAGTATGAGTTAGCTCTTCTAGGCCAAAAGCCGAAAAGGTTGACGTTAAATTGATAGCTTACTGCACATAATCTAGCTACAACCATCCTTTTCCTAACCCTCTCTCGGACTCTTGCTTTCGATTGGCTGTTTCTAATTTATTATGGTGATATTCATGTGAATCCTGGCCCTACTCTCTGCCACACTGGTCGAGTTCTTTACTCCAATGTAAGAGGGCTACACAAGAATCTCAGAGACCTTACTGTTGTCAGTCGGTCCTATGACATAATTATATGCGCAAAAACTTTGGTTCCTGACTATCGCCAGAATTCTGAGCTAAAGATCCCGGGGTTCGGTCAGCCCCTGATTATTCGCCGTAACCCAGGAAATCGTCGGCGTAGAATGTCCGTCCATATTCGTGATGGTTTCTCCGCTCATAGAAAAACTAACTATGAATGTGGCTGCCATGAAGTAATGGCCTTGCGCATTTGTAACCGAATCCACAACTTTTATATTTTGGGCGCTTATCGCAACCCCTATTGCCATGATACCATATATGATTGCCTATTAACAGCCATGGCCACCATCAAGTCTGATGATCGCAAAGCAGTTTTTGTTGGCGATTTCAATGCTCACCATCGTGAATGGCTCGAGTGTGCATCACCAACAGATATTCATGGTCGTGCAGCATATAATTTTGCTAGTATTTCGGGCTGTTCACAGTTGGTGTCCGGCCCTACTCATCATGCTGGTAACTGTCTCGACTTAGTACTTACGGATGTACCTGATATTGTTAAAGCAGAAATTAATGCACCTATAGGTACATCCGATCACTCTGCCATCAGTATCAAACTTGATCTTAGGCAACCTGTCCCTTCTTATACTATTATGAAGGAGATTTATCTAAAAAATAGGGTTAACTGGAATAATGTCCAGGATGATGTTTCTACGATCCGATTGGGGGCCATTCTTTGCAGTGCTGAGCCCATGTCCGCTTTCCATAAACAGATACTTAGTATTATTTCTCGCCGAGTCCCTGTTAAAAGGATCTCATACCGGTTCAATGATAGAGCCTGGTTTACAGAAGAATGCAAAACTGCTCGGGATGCCAAACAGGCAGCATACCGCCACTGGTCTCAGCTACGCACAAGAGAATCTTGGAACGAGTATGTTCTAGCAAGATCTCAAGCAGAGATGATTTATCATGATGCGGAAGGGGAATATCTCAGCTTTGCCAAGGATAAATTGTTAAGCGCCATTGATCCACATAAATGGTGGTCCACCCTTAAATCAGTGGTCTTTGGCTGCAGATCATCACTTTCCCCACTGCTCTCTGAGAACGATTAACTTATCACGAGTCCAAAGGAAAAGACTGATCTTTTGATGAAGCACTTTAACTCTAAACTTAGTAGAGAGCAATTAATTTTCATTCAAGAAATGGCCATTATGCCTACTCATAATAAAATTGCATTTCGGTCCCAAGAAGTGGAGAAGCTAATCAATGCTCTTGATCCATGTGGGGGCACAGATCCCCTTAAGATGTTTCCTTTGTTTTTCAGGAAAACTTCTGCTGTAATCGCAAAAAAACTGAGTGCAGTATTTAGAGGCCTCATTCGATCTGGATCGTTCCCAGAGTGCTGGAGGGTGGCTCACATTACGCCTATTCCTAAGGGAACTCCTTTCCCTGACCCAACCAATTATCGTCCAATCTCCATTACACCAATACTTTCTAAAGTTTTTGAGCACCTCGTTGCAGCTCGCCTTTCCCGCTTTCTCGAGAGATCAGGTGTTCTCTCTTGTAATCAATTTGCGTATCGAAAAAAGCTTGGTACAACGGATGCACTTCTTACGAACTCTCACAATATCCAGTTGGCACTAGACCAGGGGCATGAGGCCCGCATAGTTCAACTGGATCTCTCAGCTGCTTTTGATAGAGTTAATCATAATGGCTTGCTGAAGAAGCTAAGGGATATTGATGTTGGTTGACAGATTTTATCTATTTTAGAGCAATTCCTGGTGGGTTGCACCCACAGGGTTTGTGTTGATGCCAACTTCAGTGACTGGCATCCTGTCCACTCGGGCGTTCCGCAGGGCAGTGTTATCGGACCTCTGCTCTTCAATATTTACACTGCTGACCTCTTTAGCATCACAAAAAATATTATGTATGGTTACTGGTTATGCAGACAATGTAACTATGCTCGCGCCTATTGACTCCCCTCACTCTCGCAGCATTGCATCTAATTCTCTCAATGAAGATCTTCGATGCATTTATATATGGTGCCATACATGGAAGATGAAGCTTAACATTGCTAAATCTAAATTAATGTGTATATCACGATCTTGTAGCCCTTTTCCTCAACATGAAACTCTCCATGTTGATGGTTTAGCATTGAACGATGTGGAAGAACTGGACATTATGGGCGTTAAATTTGATTCCAAATTAACTTTGTAGTGTCACATCATATCTCTTGTGACTACTGATTCGCAGAAATTGGGAATCATGAGAAAGGCCTATGCCACCTTCAATGATGCTTCCGTGTCCGCCACTTGCTTCCGAAGCTTTATTCTTCCAGCTTTGGAATATTGTGCCCCTGTCTGGTCGTCTGCTGCTACCTCGCACTTGCATCTTATTGACAGTCTCTTATACTGCCAGCTTTCTTTGTGGCGGTAATGTCCAATGGAACCTTGCACATCGTCGGAAGATCAGCAATGTGTGCATGCTCTATATGTGACAATCCAATCCGCATCACTCGCTGTATATTTCCTTGCCAAATCGCTTTGTAGCAAGGAGAAACACTCGTCAGGCTTTGACCCGACATCCTCTTTGTTTTCAGTCTATCAGATGCCGTACTAGACATTTTCAGCGTTGTTTTCTGCCAAGTGTTGGCCATTTTTGGAATTCCTTGGACGAAGAGACTTTTGCATCGAATAGTGTAGATGCCTTCAAAAAGAAGCTAATGGGATCTTGTGCTCATCATGAGCCATTATCCTTTTATTTTGTTATTTGTTGTTTTTTCTTGTTTGAATATTCTATATACAGTATATCTTGTTTTGTTTGAATGTTTCTATATACTGTTTTTCAATTTTTTGACTTAATTTTATTACTCAATTTAATTTAACTGAATCCAAAGATGACTGGAACCCTTGAGGTTTTCCTTTACCTATCTTTTCCCAGTTTTTTTCTTCTATCCCACTTCATTTTCTTCTTACTATCGTTCTCTCTTCGACGTTGCAGGTGTGCGACGATTGCTAATTGCAATCTATAGTGCTTGCACTCTTCCCGTTCTACCTGTCTCATCTTGTGTAATACACGCGTGCGCGTAAACTGCCGGGCGCACGGTGTGAAACATTTACTTATTGTAAGTATATTATACGATTTTATAGGATTGGGAGAATTCGCAACTGTCCTGAATCTGCCTTCACCCTACAAATTGTAATAATAATAAGCAAGTAAAGATATTTTGTGCCACAATATAAGAATTTCAAACAATAGAATCTGTATTTATTTGCAACAGGACTTTTATCCCGGGCAACGCCGGATATCTAGACTAGTAATTCAATAAAAAACGAGTACTTGTGAAAACCAACAGGGGCAATGACATACTAGGGATAAAATACAAGGTAAAGCATGCATAAGAAGAAAAGAACCGAAGAGAATAGTCAGCTAAACTAATGTACAGTGATAGTGTAGCTACAAGAAGCTACAAGGAAAATAAGTACCCTAGAAGACCTTACGGTTCATACAAGAAGAGGACTTTTGGCGGAATCTTCCAAGGTGTCTGTTGGAAACCTCGAAGATCACTCGCGAGGATCTTAACGGCGATTTCAAAGGACTTTATCTAGTCTTGACTTGAACTGGTCAACAGATTCACTGTTGACAACTTCCGTCGGAAGTGCGTTCCAACTACCGCAAATACTGTAAGTGAAGAATTTCCCACACAGATCACTGTGGTATCGCTTCAGTTCAAGTTTGAAGCCGTGATTTCTTGTTCTTCCCTCGCTGAGCTGGAAAATATCCCCGTAGTCCAGTCTGTCGAAGCCTCGAAGTATTTTAAATACTTCGATAAGCTGAGTACGTAGTCTCCGGGTCTCCAGCGAGAACATATTTAATTCCCTTAATCTATCTTCATAACTTTTATGTCTGATAGAGGGAATCAGTTTGGTTGCCCTGGCTTGCACGCGTTCCAATCTCGCGATGTCCTTTCGAAATGAAGGACTCCAAAATTGTACGGCATACTCCAGGTGCGGTCGGACGAGGGAGTTATACAGACACAGTACTATCTCCGTGTTCTGATATCCAAACTGTTGCTTTATATACCCTAACATCCTTTGGGCTTTCTTCACTGCCTCAATACACTGTTTCGAGAACTTGAGGTCACTGGTGATAGTTACACCCAAGTCCTTCTCAGTTTCGGTGGATTCGAGATCAGTGCTCTTAAGGATATAGAGTGATTAGTGATTTTGGTGGCCGATATGCATCACTTTGCATTTCCCCACGTTAAAAGGCATTTGCGACGTATCAGACCACTCCCCAATCTTCCGAAGATCATCTTGTAGGCGGGCAGTATTTCCATCCTTTGCAACGTTCATACCAAGCTTGGTATCGTCGGCAAATTTAGAAATCTTGGCAACCATGTCACCGTCCATGTCGTTGACGTAGATGATGACTAGTAGTGGTCCTAGGACAGAACCTTGAGGCACTCCGCTAATAACAGGCACCCACTCAGAAGCCTGTCCATTCAGCACCACCCGTCGCCGTCTGCCACTTAGCCAGTTCTCTATCCATCCGGCTACTTTTCTGTCTATGCCCGGCGCTCGCACTTTCTGGAGAAGGCGGCGGTTTGGTACCTTATCAAAGGCTTTCTGAAAGTCTAAGTACACCACATCCACCGCCTTGTCTCGATTGTGCTCACTGAAGACGAAGTGGAAGAATTCCACAAGGTTCGTCAGGCATGACCGTTGCCTTCGGAAGCCGTGCTGGGAACTCCTCAGTAGCAGCTTTGACTCTAAATGCGACGTCATTTGGTCCACCATCATTTACACTAACTATACACATACAAAGAGAGAGAGAGAGAGAGAGAGAGAGAGAGAGAGAGAGAAAGAGAAATTCAAAGACATTTTGCCAGGTCGAAGTATCAAAGATGGAATGGTAGGAGCAATAAAATAAGGTCGTTTGGAAACAGTTTGTGAATCAGCGGAATCTGATTAGAACGTCTGGTTTAAAATTCGACTACAATGTAAGTCTATCGCACCCGAGTGTGAGAGCAGATAGGCAAACAGAGTAATTAGAGCTGTCTGGAATGGAGACAGAACCAGCGACAAAAGATGTTTCGCCTTAATGTAAAATTTGATAAGGTCATCTTAGCTTTAAGCAAACGGAGTTTCGGGATATATCCTCGCAGGGGAAAGACCCCCAAAGTAAGATACGAAGTGGAGAATTTCAGCCAATCACAGACTCCGCTGAGCTGGCAGGTAGCTAAGCACCGCCTCTGCGACCAAAGGAAGGCGGAGCTACGCGTCGCCTCCAAAATGTTGCCCAGTATAAATAAGAGAACATTTTCATTCAAAGATCATTATTATAATTATTATTATTATAGATTATTATTGACCCATTCATTGAATAGTTATTAGACTTTTAATTCAACGCTCTGCGAATCTCCATTATTCTTGCTCTTGCCATTATAAACCGATTTAAAATATTCTGCTGCGCAAAATAAATCTTTACCGTAAGTGTAAACATTTCAAAGTGGTATAAAAATACAAGTGTTTAATTCCTTGCACAAAGAAGCCTTTTACTTACCAACCTTGATTGGTTAATACCCCTCGGACCGTACGTCAAGAAACCTGTAAGCAAGCCACTTTACCAAGCCCTTATAGGATCGCCTTGCAACCAAAACAAGGCCTACTTACGCCAAACCTATAACTGGCAACCCCATATTTGGCGACCTTTTGCCTTTGAACCTTTATAACTGACTATCAACCTTAGCCGCCCAAATCGAACAAAGAAGAAAGATGATGGAAAGCACAGACAACCAGCAAGGAGATTTCGCGAATGCGGTAAGCATAAAACCACCTATGTTTAACGAGTCAGTGGTCACTGGTTGGTTCCGTATAATTGAAGCTCAGTTCCACAACTCCGGAATAAAAAAGAACGAGGCAAAATTTTATCAAGACTGTCAATCGACTGCCAGAGGATATTCTTGAAGGGCAAAACTACAATAACCTAAAGACGAAGTCATCGGGCTTTTCTAAAAGAGCAAACCCAAACTTATCGACAAACTTATAGCGTCTTCCCCACTTACCCGCCGGCCCTCATTGAATCTGGAAGAACTAAAGAGGACAGCACTTCAAGTAGGAGTCGGTGAAGATTTAGTGTGACATAAATTTGTTCAGTCCTTGCCGCCGAGCATAGCGCCTGTAAACGCGTCGCAAAAAGACCTATCCGTGGCCCAGCTAGGTAAATTAGCGGATGAACTAATTATGTTCGACAATGCGCGATGCCTGAGTGTAAACGCGAGTGGGCAATTAAGGGAATGCAGTGTAGTGTCCCATCTGATTCCTCTCTGCCAATTAATAGTGCATATAATAATAGTGCATTTAGTAGTCGTAAATCTAATAATTATGCATTTAATGATCGTGCAGTTAGTAATTGTGGATATAGAGATAGTGTGAATAACGCCGTGAATTCGTCGTGGTGAAGGCATAATAACAGTGGCTATAAGCATAACATCCTCGGTGGGCTTACGGCCATTTAGTAGAAGGAAAAAACCTATGGTCTGCCGCGCTCATATTTATTTTGGTGAAAAGGCTAAAACTTGTAAACCCTGGTGCAGGTGGCCAAAGAGAGGTGAAACTTTGCAAATGCAGCCTTCCTCTAGGCCATCTTCGCCGCTTCCGGCGGAAAACTAGCCAGGCATAACATAGCTAGCGCGGCCGCTGGCGTCTCATCTGTTTTCACGATCCCGCAAAAATATACAATCAAAAATGCGAATTTTTAATAGATACGGGAGCGAATGTGTCCATCGTACCGGCAAAACTGGTGCGATTAGGTGAAGTGTGTGAATCGGGAGTCAACATTTCCACCCAAATGGCGGAAAAATTAAGGTGCACGTCGAGGTGAACGCGGACATTGCAATCCCAAGTCTCCAGCGATCATTTAGGTGGTCGTTCGTAGTCACCGATACCACCTCTCCAATTTTGGGAATCGATTTCCTAAAGCATTTCGAACTCTTGGAGAATTGTGCGGACAGCAAACTACTAGACCGACAAACGAAACTTGCCACAGCCGTGAAGATCTCCAAGAAGCCTTCAGTTGCACTGATAACTGATGACCTCCTCAACGTACCCCCGGCCGTGCCGTCCGATCGTGGAGTGGAAAAGTTTTGGGCTCTGTATGGGCCCGCCTCCGTTCAGCCATCACCATCCCTGCTGCAGTCAGTAGAACACACCATTGACACTGGCTGTGCCCCGCCGACGTTTGCACGACCAAGTCATTTGTCGGTAGAAAAACAAAGTTGTAAAGACCAGAATTGAGGAATTATCAAAGGAAGGGATCATCCGTCTCTCGAAATCACCATGGGCCTCGCCAATACATTTAGTACCGAAGAAGTAACCCGTAGAATACAGGATGGTTGGGGACTTCCGGGCACTGAATGCCATCACAAAGCCCGACAGATATCCGTTACCACGAATCCAAAGTTTATCAGACAACCTTCACGGGAAAAGGATTTTCTCAAGGTTAGATCTAGTACGTACTTATCAATAAATCCCGATGAGCTCAGCGGACGTTGAAAAGACGGCTATCGCAACACCAGTTGGTTTGTGGGAGTACGTCAAGCTTCCATTTGGCGAGGGGAATGCGAGCTGCACCTTTCAAAGATATATGGACAGCATATTTCGTGGATTAGAGTTTGTATACATATATATAGACGATATCCTAATCTTTTCGGATAACCTAGAAGACCACCTGAAGCATCTGGAAGAAGTACTCAAAATCCTGCACGGAAATAGCCTAAGGATTTCCCTGAAAAAATGCGAGTTCGCCAAAGAAGAAATTGCATTCCTTGGGCACCGTTTATCGCAGGAGGAAATTAGGCCGCCATTCACAAAAAAATAAAGAAATAGAGGAGATGCCAGTGCCGAAAGACTCGAAGGGACTTCGCCGATATTTGGGCATGATAGGATACTATCGCAAAATGATGCTCAATTTCGCAGCGATTGCAGCCCCATTGACTTGAGCTTTTGTGCCTGCAACAATAGGCTCGCGAATTAATTTGGAGCGAAGAGAAGCACAATGCCTTCGAGGAGTCCGTTACACTCCATCACCTCCTTCCCAATGGCTCTTCATTTCAGCTGGTGACGGATTGCTTCCAATACACGGCCCTGCACCAAATGGTAGAAGGTTCTCCGCGACCAATTGCGTTCTTCTCGAAGAAACTAAGCAAGTCACAGCAAACGTACTCCACGTCCGACAGATAGCTACGAGTGGCGTACCCTGCTGTGATATACTTCAAGCATATGATCGAAGGGCACCACGTAACTCTGTGCACCGACCATAAGCCACTAGTGTCAGCATTTTCGTCGCCATTAAGCGCGAAGACGGATCGACAGCAACGTCATTGGACTGCCGTCTTGGAGTATGTGAGCGATATCTCTTACATACGTGGGCAGGACATTGTAGTGGCAGACTGCCTGTCAAGGGACGTCAATGCGGTCCAGATTGATTTGCTTGGCCTCCAAGCTTTGGCGATGGCACAGAGGGAAACTGATTAAACGAAGGAGCTGAAACCAATCTTGAAGCCTTTTTCCTTCCCGGAGGATGTTCAGCTGTGGTGTGAGGTAACATCAAGATATCCACGACCATTTGTGCCAATGGTATGCAGAATGGTAATTTATGGGCAATTACATAACCTGTCACACCCGGGAATACGAGCGTCACTTCGCTTAATAAAAGCCAGTTACTTCTGGCCCAACATTAACATGGACATACGCTCCTGGACCAGAGAGTGCCTGGTTTGCCACCCATTAAAAATTACGCTCCACACGAAGGCTCTAGTGATTCCCATCTACATCCCCTCTTCAAGGTTTGAGACGGTACATGTAGACATTGTAGGACCTCTTCCCCCATGTACGCCTCCCGCCCAATCCTACCATTCGCACTGTCGCTATGTGCTCTCTTGCATCGACCTTGCGTCAAGCTAAGTCGAAGCGATACCAATTCCTGACATAAGTGCCGCAACTATCGCTTTGGCTTTCCTAGACGAGTGGATCTCAAGATTTGGGGTCCCGCTCTACATGATAACCGACAGAGGTGCTCAGTTCGAATCTGAACTTTTCAGATAATTATCTGCTCTCGTTAGTTTTCAAAGCCTTCGCACAACATCGTACAGCCCCTCCACAAACAGGATGGTGGAAATGGCACATAGGACCTTGAAGGCCTCAATAATGGCCCGCCAACAAGGTTGGCTAGTGGCACTGCCAATAATCCTGCTTGGAATTCTTACCTTGCTTAACGACTCGGGATTTCCCCCCTTTATGGCAGTGACTGGCACTACCTTATTATACCCGCAGCCATTGTTATCCTCGTCTTCGTCAAAAACAGAATGGAAATTCATAAAATAACTAGCATCAAATATGGCTCAAATCGATTTTGGACAAATATCGGAGGGCAAACTTCACTCGGTGCCAAGACCTTTCATACCACCATCTCTGCAAGACGCGTGACATGTGTGGGTGAGAATAGATCGCGGTCGAAAGCCTTTAGAGGCGCCCTATGCGGGTCCCTTTTAAGTGATCGAACGCGGTCCCAAGGTCTTCAAACTAGAGTTCCCGAATGGCAGGAGGGACACTGTCATTATTGACAAGTTGAAACCGGCAAAATTTCCCGCAACCAACGTGTTCAGGCCTTCCTCCGCCCAGCGTCGCCTAAGGTCACGGGTCTGTTATGAGCAACTCGGCCGCGAAACACATAAGGAAGAAAAGGTAACAGAAGAAAGGAACACCAAATCCGTATCATGCAACGCTTCATCGGATGCGAAGGAATCCCCGAGAAAAAATGTGAAAACACGATCAGGGAGACGGGTTTCATTTGTAAGAAACCCAATGTACAAGTATTATTGAACTTTGCAAATTGTATATATGTACATGTGACATTGTAATCATTGTATAATGGCTTAGATATATATTTTTGTAATAAACATGGTAGCTTCGAGGTTAGATACCAATTGTATATATAATATATAAGTAGTAACTCTCATAGGATGTAATTTTTTTTTGTATCGCACGCACTCCGTGGCCTAAGAGGGGACGTGTGTAGTGTACAATAACTGCACAAACACAAAGAAAGAGAGAGAGAAGGACAAAGACACATTTTGCCAAGTCGAAGTATCAAAGATGGAATGGTAGGAACAATAAAATAAGGTCGTTTGGAGATAGTTTGTGAATCAGTGGAATCTGATTAGAACGTCTGGTTTGAAACCCGACCACAATATAAGGCTATCGCACCCGAGTGTGAGAACAGATAGGCAAACAGAGTAATTAGAGCTGTCTGGAATGGGAACAGAGTTAGCGAGAAAATATGTTTCACCTTAATGTAAAATTTGGTAAGGTCATCTTAGCTTTAAGCAAACTGGAGTTTTCGTGATACCCTCGCAGGAGAAAGACCCCCAAAGTACGTTACGAAGTGGAGAATTTCAACCAATCACAGGCTCCGCTGGGCTGACAGGTAGCTAAGCACCGCCTCTGCGACCAAAGGAAGGCGGAGCTACGCGTCTCCTCCAAAGTGATGCCCGGTATAAATAAGAGAACATTTTCATTCAAAGATCATTATCATAATTATTATTATTATTATAGATTATTATTGACACGTTCATTGATTGATCACACTGGGGAACAATGTATGTGGTGAATTGACAAAAGTACATTTTCCTACCTAATTCGAGCATACTGAATTCAAATCTGAAATCAGATTCTCTCTAAATGCTTCAGATTTTTCGTAATGACAATAACTAATATTATACAATAATTTTCATTTTATCACGCCTATCATCATTCCCTGAAGTAATTTTGAATCATCCTTTTGCGTCATTTATAGTAAAGCAGTTTTTTTTGCCCAAACTTTTTATTGATTATGAGAAGAAACTTGAATTAAACATTAGGATTACAAATACTGTAATCAAATAGATGCTAATTTATTAATAACTACATCAGGCTGGAGGACCTCTTCTTGATTTCAATTGGCCAAGGATTTGCGTTTGTAACTCTTTCTCTTGTAAGTCTTCTCTGGCTGATCTCTTCTAATCGTCCAGTAGTAGTCCGCCATTATGTGTATATCCCAGTGACCTTAGTAGCACTCTTCCATCGTCATCAAATCATGATGGAAGCGTTCACCTTGTTCGTCGTTCACGGCTCCCAGATTCTCTGGGAATCGGTCGAGGTGACTATTTAGGAAATTGCAGGTTCACACTCATGTTGCATCCCAGATCACGATATACTAAATGCATTAGTAACCAGATCTTCGTAGTTATGCGCTTTTTTGTTTCCCAAGAAGTTACCAACAACGGCAGAAAATGAGAGCCAGGCTGCCTTCTCTTTTTCATTCATGGTGTTCACGAATCTAGAATCACTGAGAAGTCTTCGGATTTGGGGACCATCAAATCCTCCTGCTTTTATTTTTTCGTATGACAAAGCAGGAAACGCCGTTACTATGTACTGAAAACAATCATTGTCAGTGCTCAACGCCTTGACATACTACTTCATCAACCCCAGTTTGAGATGAAGTGGAGGGAAAACGATCTTCTCTCGACTTACGATTGGCTCATTAACAATGTTTGGCATTCCTGCTTCCAAAGTTTCCCGAACTGGCCAATCTTTTTGGGACCAGTGTTTGTCACGGGCTCGACTATCCCGCACACATATCGAAACTTTGTATATCCATTCTGCTGGCCAAGGAGGAAGTTGACCACCTTAAGGTGTACACATATGATCTAATTGTGTTGATGGTATTTAAGTAAATCCATGACCATTCTTATGTCATCGTGAGTTTCTCGCAGATGGACAGAGTGACCGAGAGGAACTGCACCAAAGTCATTGCCATTATGCAAAATGACACACTGGAGGCTACGCTTGGAGCTATCGAAAAAACAGTCTTCACTCAGCAGGGCTATAGGTGCCAAGTCTCAACTCGGTAAACAGACCAGGAACATCGTGGCAGTATACAAATTGTTTTTCCTCAGAGAAATACTTAACAAATGTACTCTCACTTGTTTGGTAATATGATACCCATACCGACCTGTGAAGCATGTCTTTCACTCAACCTGGAGGCTAAAAGTTCTGCAGCTTTCTTGGAGAGCGCCAAATCACGTATCAAGTCATTTAAATCCTCTTGATTGAAACAGTGAAGAGCTAACGACTGTTCAGCATCTGATGATGAATCTGCAGACTCTGAATCCATTCCGTGAACGTCCATATCAGGTACATCATTTTGATCCTCGGAGGAAGCATATCCACTGAAAATCGGAACTGGTAAATACTCAGAATGAGGTACTGGCCGGATCGCCGATGAATGTTGGGGTAGTCGATCTTGTGCCGATTTTTTCTTGCCAATCCCTTTAGTATTCACGAGACAGAAATAACAGTCCGATACATGATCATTTGGCTCTCGCTACACCATGGGGATTCCAAAAGGAAGACCATTTCTCTTTTCTTTCGTCCACTCACGAAGATGTTCCACACAACTATGGCAAACAGCATGTGGGGCCCACATCTTATCTTGATCGCCAAGAGGAACATCAAAATATGCCTTATAAGTGCAGATCACAAAGTTTGATATATTGCGCCTTTGACGAACTAGCATGTAACAGCCACATATGTAGCAGAAGGTGTCTGGATCATTAACGCAATTTCCTCTTGACGAAACAAATCACTCTAACATGAGACCTGAAAAAGATACAAAAATGTCAATATTTTTCACAATAACATTTATTACTATCTTACTACTATGTACTGTGAAGTATTTACTTTCTACAAGCACCCTCTGTGTCCGTCCGTCCGGAGGGCTGTTTTCAGGGAAACTAGAAAATAAAAATTACAGAATAACTATAGCATTTAGGTAAAAATAGATTATATATTTGAAATCAGCATGAAAAAATTGACCGCTCTGCGAATCTCCATTATTCTTGCTCTTGCCATTATAACTCGATTTAGCTTATTCCGTTGCGCAAATTAAATCTTTACTGTAAGTGTAAACATTTAAAAGTGGTATAATAATACAATTGTTTAAATCCTTGCACAAAGGAGCCTATTACTTACAAACCTTGATCGGTTAATACCCCCTCGGACCGTACGTCAAGAAACCTGTAAGCAGGCCACTTTACCACACCCTCATAGGATCGTCTTGCAATCAAAACAAGGCCTACTTACGCCAAACCTATAACTGGTGACCTATAATAGTATACTAACTGCACACCATCATTGCGTTCAGTGGAGTTTTTCTTCCTACTATCCTTTCACTGTGCGCAGAAAACAGCGCAGAGAAGTATGGATAGGTGAGATGACTGGATGGCAGATAAAAGTTAATCTCTTGTATCCATGAACTGAAAATCATATAAACTATTTTTTCTTCCTTACAGGAAAGTGTACTCTATCTTGACGATGCAACTCCTAATTACTTTAGGCCTAATCAGCATCTTCACATTTATCGAACCCGTGAGAGACTCCATTAAGGAACATTCCAGCATCTTCTGGGTTCCGTTAACCTTCAGTCTTATCTTCATAATAATCCTCATATGCGCACAAGATCTACGAAGGAAGAGTCCCATCAACCTCATCTTCTTGATTCTTTTCACCCTCTGCGAAGGTACGACCATCGGGGTGGTTTGTGCAACATTTGAAGGCGAGGATGTCCTTTACGCCATTGTGACTACAGCGGTGGTGGCGGGAGGCCTAACTCTCTTCGCGTTTCAGGTAAAGACTATTTCTCTAACCGTACTATTTGCCAGGATTTTAGGATGTTATAAAAGCTTAATGCAGGATTCGTCGCCAGAGTTGTTAGTAAATAGACTAAAATTCCAATTAAGCTACAAAAATGCAGATTATGAATTTATAGGAAAGAATATTTATAATCTTAGCCCCCACATCAAGGGAATAACAGCTATAAAAAAGAATACTGTGACTGATGACGAATAACGCAATTGAGTACTCACTACTGTTCCAACTGAATACAAAGAAGTAGTCAAAATGTAGATAAAACAAATATCGGATCTTTTCTCTTATTATGGCGCAATTTCGTCTCCCAATCCTGATAGATGGCTGAACAGCCGGTTGAGGAGGCTGAACTACCTTTCTCATGCGCGGGAATCGAAGGATGGGATCATTCCTATGTTATAAATATTTGGTGGGTTTGTGAGGCGAATGAAAGGAAACTGAAAAATATAAAAGCTAGGGAAAGTAACAAAAAGTAAAAACTAAACGTTATTTAATAGATAAAACTTTACAGTGTCTTTGTAAATTTCAGCAACTAAGTCTTTTCCTTTATTTCGTTGCCTCCATAAAAACTTGCACATAGCAGTCGATCAGAGAGCGAGCAGCGACACATTTCTTTTATTCCCCATTTTCGCCTTAGCACAAAGCAACCCTATTTGGTTTGTGTGGGCACCTGTTTTTGGATCTTTAAAGTTCTGCGAGTGGTTAACAGTCAAATGTTTATACCGCATCTCTGGCAAGGATTAATTATAGATAATATTAATCTGCCAATCTATCAGGAACTGCATACATGAAACACTCGCACATTTCCATACAAATCACCCTGAAAACCGACTGCACTGGTAAAAAAAACCCTCCAGCCATTGTTCTTTATCTAGCAAGTTCGTACGTTGTCATATTTTAGAGGTGAAAACAATGCTTGTTCTTCTAAAAAAAAAAACCTTAAAGGATATCGTAACACTAAAGTTGCCACAGCCGAGTAACCGGCCGTTAAGCCAATCTGGCTGAGGAGACGAAATTGAGCCATAATAAGGACAAAGATCCCAAATATCATCACTCCAACCTCCTGAGGAACACAATGTGCCAGGGGAGTCTAGCATATGAGCTCTACGCATCATCGCGAGAATCAGCCCGAGAAGTTAAATCCAGAGCGCAAATTTCAGCAACATATGTTGGTACCATCAATAACATAACGTTGTTTATGGATCCCCGGAAACAGATGCCATCTCTGCTACCTCAGACCACTTGGGAGATTAAGGAGAGAAAGCTTTGAGCCTGTGCTGTACCCACCAACGCTACCACAATTAAAGGGGTGGGGCGTTTTCTGTGAGGCTGTCCTGAGGGACCAGATTAGAGTGGATGGAGACTGTTGAATGCTGTGGGAGTTTGGTAGCACCCTCCTTGTGCTAGCGGTCTATGCAACAGCTAGGAAATGGAAGTTATATCGCACTTAACATCATGCGCAATACATCCAAGTGGAGTGGTCCCGTTCCAGGATTGCATCCAGGTGGAATGGTCGTGCCATATCCACTTGGCAATCACTGACCGACTAGAGTTGAAAAAACACGGCCCTTAACATACGTAAAGCTTGAGTGAATTTTCCCTATCATTACTAACCGAACGTCAATGAAAATGGTACTAGGTTTTCTCGTGTAGCCGTTTTCGTTATTAATCAACGCATTGTGAGTATTGTTACAATTATTTGATTATCATTTTATGTGATAAATTTTTAAGCTAAAATTTGCTTAAAATCATTTAATACCAATTTTTTTTTTGGGGGGGGGAGGAGAAATTAATGATTTTATGAATCAAATGTCCTATAAAAAGGACACCAGGCATGTGTGGGTAAAATTTGTCATTTTTAAAGTTTTAACTGTCCTTTTTATTGGACGCTATACGTCAATGGTTTAAAACTAGTGTGTCTTCTTTCCACATTTGTTGTGGTCCCGTATTCACACATTTCCGCTCTCCTGCTTTCATGTAGTTTCACATACCCAACCATCTTTCGCTAATACCCCTCGGGGGGTATCGGGTATTATAGTATGGGCAACCAAGCTATAGCCGAGATCTGGAGTATTGGGTTCCCGTAATTGGCTATGCGGCCTTATATCTTCAACACATTTTCACTTCCTTTATCTTTTCTCCTTCCTTAACATATCTCATCCTACAAGCTTTAAGGGGGAGTTTGCCTCGTTGGTTTGGCAATCCTTATTCTCCATAATTCCTTGGTCCGTTCCCTTATGGAATACTGCGTTCAAGCCGGGGGAAGGGGGAACTAACAGCGAAATTAGAAAGAGTCCAACGCAGGCTTACTATTTTTTTTTTTAAGTTAGGAGCCCATCTGGCGACCTCCTACTTGGGCATAAATGGCCCTACCTCACGACAGCCTAGTACTAGGCTACATTAAAATAACAATATGTAAAAAGAAATATAACTTCGAAAAAACAACAACAAAAATATGAATAAAAAAATTAATAAAAGGGCAACAAGCAGGAAGCACGCTCCGGCGTCGGGAGGATGCCCGCACTCCCCAGACGCAAGAACGTGCAACCTACAAAAAAACAACAACCGAAAAATCCAGTTAAATAAAATGGAGGAGGCCGCCCTCCCCGCAAAAGTCATAAAGTCCACAAGTCAGTGTGCAGGAGTCCATCCCGAGTAAAAGGGACAAGCGATAGCAGCCCCGCTCATCCCGGTACCGGGACAAGTAGAGTGCGCGAAGATCACCCAGACTGGGACATTCAACAAGAATGTACCGAACAGTCTGGGGAACAACGCAGTCGTCGCAGTAAGGCGCAGGCGAGTGCTCCATCACATGGTGGTACATCCAGCGAGTGTGTCAAATTCGGAGACGACAGAAAACAACCTGAAGCTGTCGTGGCATTGGGTGGTAGGTCCATGGGAAGTGTCGCGGCGCAATGACACGCAACTTTAAGTTCCCCTCGACTGTCTCCCATCTTCTTTGCAAAGCAGCCCGGAGAGGTGCCCGTATTCCTGTCATGCAGTCAGTGTGAGGAAGAGCCAAACGCTGGTCTGGTCGCCCAGTCCTCGCAGACTCTCTGGCGCCCTCATCGTCGCGCTCATTCTCCGTAATTCCTACATGTCCAGGAACAGCGGAAGATAATCTTGACATCTAACGGCACGCTAAAACCGTGACGTCACGGATATCGCAAACCAGGAGATGTGAAGATTCCAATGCCCATGGAGTACTCAGCGCGCTTTGTGAGTCGCTTTAGATCAAAATCCAGTCTCAGAACCGAACACGTCGCGTAATCTCCCGTACCGAGCGGTGTATTGCAACCAGCTCGGCCATGAAGACAGACCTAGCGCCTGGCTTCAAACGAGGGAATGAGGCGTGAAAATTGACCCCCTCTTGGGACTTGGAACCATTCGTATACACTGGCACGGTTCCAGCGTGACACGAAGTTTGCTCCAAAAAGGCCGAACACAATACTCCAGGCGCTGTAGAAGCTTTGGGAGCAGAGGCGTGGTGACAAATGGTCATAGGTGGTACCCTCCATGATGGCCTCATGGAGAGAACCAGGAGCACCACCGGCCCAAGACCTATACCTAGCTCTCGAAAAAGTTTTCTGGGACTATACCCGAAGGGGTTAGGTTATGGCCCTGGTCTCTCGGTGGCATAGGCTCCGTCGAGATCAGCTGCGAATGCAGGGAGAGCTGTTGGCGACCGGGGAAGGCACCTGACTCGCGCACAAAGGTGAATAATGAAATGTGCACGACGCAGAGCGAGTGGCTGAGGATGCATAAATTTCGAAGCTTTAGTCGAGCTTCGAACGAACAAGGGATCGATAAAAAAAGTTGTGCAGTAGCCCTATAAGCGCCCCAGGCGCTGAATGTCACGGAGCGAAGAATATCCATCGTGCGGGTACGAGAGACCCTAAGGCTGCGAAGATAAGCTTCCTAGGTGAGGTGTCGGCCAAATACAAGTCCAAGGAAACGGTGCAAGTCCACCACTTTAAGGTGCAAACCATTTAGAAACCAGTCTCTGTCAGGGTCGAGCCGTAGATGGCAGCAGAAGTGCCCCACCTTAGTCTTAGCCAACGAAAACCGAAGCCTGTGCGCTTTGGTGTAGGGAGAGACGCGGTTCAATGCCTGTTGGAATCAACGCTCCAGAGTTGGCATTAGGGCCGCGCCAAATGAGATTGAAAAGTCGTTCAGGTTGAGCGTAGCAAGAATATCTTCCGGAAGCACCGAAATGAGGCCGTTGATGCTCAGGACAAAGAGTGTAACACTAAGGCACATTTCCGCGGGACACCCTCTTCCTGCTACATTGGGCTCAAGAGGGTTCTCTTCACCCGTGCACGAAATAGACGATCTCGCAAAACTTCATATATAAAGATTGGGATGCGTCCCCATGATACCGTATCACCATACAGTGTCATATGCCTTCTCCAGATCGAAAAACACCGTGGCGTAGTGCTATCTACGAAGGAAGGCCTCGTAGACGGCATTTTCCAGTCGGACCCGAGCATCTGACGTGGAGTGGAACTTGCGGAAGCCGCACTGTGCAGAAGACAGATGAACTCCGCTCTTCAGAAAAAAGGCTAATCTAACATTTACTAATTCCTCCATCAACTTGCACACGAGGGATGTTAGAGAAATTGGGCGGAAACCGGTCGGGCTAGAGTGATCTCTCCCCGATTTGTCAAAAGCGAGCACAGTAGTGATTCGCCACGAATCTGGGAGGATACCCTCTACCCAAACCCTGTTGAATAAATCTTACAGAAATGACAATCTCGCTAATCCAGGTGTCGAAGCATGGCGAACGGGGCATCGTCCGGATCAAGGGCGGGGTCCGCGCACGAAGCGAGAGCGGAACGCAACTTACTCAGACTAAACCTGTCATTGAAGGGTTCTCCGCTTCTGGAGGTAAAGTCCAGTCGGCGGCCTTCCTTGACATCACGACGCGCAATAAATGCTGGCGGAGCAGCATCCCGGTTAGAGAAAGCGGTCGCGAAGGATTCCGCCACAGACGCGGGGTCCGAGATGGCGGTCCCATTCTCCTGGAGAACGGGAGGGGGGGGGGAGAGGTCATGCGAGAACTTGCCCCGAATCCTTTTGACTCGCTTCCACACTTCTGCTAGAAGGGTCTTCCCGTTAAGTGAAGACACGTATGCCTTCCAAGAAATATACCGGGATCTAGCCCTAGCCCGACGAAATTTACCAACAGTAAAATCGTTCAGGCGGCGCTTATAACGCATGTAGACAATGCTTCTGTTTGAGGGCCATCGTCTCACGCTCCTCTGAACAAAACGGGAGTAGTCGAAGTGCGAAACCGCTAGACGTTCTAGCAATAGTAGCTAGGCCCACGGCGATGAGGTTGCCGAAGAAAAACTCAACGGCCTCATTACCCGACCTAAACTCCTCGTCTTAGATAGATAAATCAGTCATTTCCTCAAATGCTGACCACCACGCCAGCGCCAAGCACCACCAGGGCGGGCTCTCTGACGGCAGCGTCCAAAACAATGATATTTGAATGGGAAAGTAATCACAATCATGGAGGTCATCGACTAGTCCCCACCCAAAATCAGACTGTACATCCGGAGAGCACAAAGATAGATCGAGGAAGGAAAATGAAGCGGTTCTCGGGCAGTGATGCGTAACTCATCCACAGTTAGGATACCTATCTCCAGCTCGCCGATCAGGTCGGCAAAGATTTGACCTCTGGGATTAATCGAGTAGACTCCCCAGAGAGGATGTCTACCGTTTAGAACTCCGAGCAAGAGAGAGAGACTCGGCAATCGTGACGCAACGCGGCGGAAGTCCCCCGCTTTGAATTCGGCTGACGGGGAAATGTACGCGGAAATTAAAATATACCTCCTATCCAGATGCAACTGCACAGTTACTGCCTGAAAACAGATATCTAAAGGAAAGAGAACAATGGAGACATCATGCCGCGTGCAAATCGCGTATTCTCTTTACCGGAATCTATCCCCTTGGTGGTAGGGTCACAAAACCCTTATACCCCAGGAGAGTGGGCAGGGGGCACGCGCCCGGGATAATCTCATGTCAAAAGATAGCTAACGGGGAACGGGACGAGAAAAGTTTCTGCAACTCGGGCCAGTTGGCCCGGAGTCTTCGGCAATTCCATTGAAGTAATATGCCCTCCAGGCTTAGCTCGGAGCAGATGCGGGACCCTCTTTGAAAAGAAGAGCCTCGCGGGAATGGCCGTACCCTTCCCGAAGTCTGAACTCCGGGCGCTGTTGGCTGGACAATGCGCTGAAGGCCCCTTCGCCTTCGAGCACTTATTGGGGGAGATTGGGCTCGCTATGGCGAAGGGAGTCTTTTCCTCCCTTCGCCTCGAAACCTTAGGTGAGCGGGGCGGTTTCGGAGGTGGGGGTCACCCTTTTGAAGAACATACCCTCTCCGAGCTACCCAGCCCAGCACTGGTTGTGGGCGAAGGAGGCGAAGTTCCTTTTGTGTGTCTTCCTTTTGGGGGTCAGCTTAGGAACCCCGGAAGATGGCCTCACGACCAAATTCAGGGATGTTGCCTCCTGAGTGTCTAGTGACTCGGTGGAGGCGCACAGCCTTTTCGCCTTACAGGAAACGGGAAGGGAGAAGAGCCCCGGTTTACGCCGGGGATGGGTGTGACCCCTTTGTGCCATGAGCTTTACCAGGACAGCGCGCGGGTTGGGTAGAACCTGCAGAAGGGTTCCGAATGGGCGCGGGGACGACCGTGCTCGAGGCTTGGATGAGCCAGGAGCAGGGTGTGTATTTCTTAATATTGAGGTATAGGATGTACCAGGCAGTGCCGGGCGCGCCAGTCCCAAGTCCTTAGCCGCGTGAAATTAGAGGCTATCCTGTGCCTGAACGACCAGGATTTCCTTCTCAAGTAGATGCGCACCACATTGCTCTGAACAACCGGAATGCGGCTCTCCTCAATTGAAAAACTTTGCCACACACAATTTGGACATATCATGTGCTGCCTTGGAGCAACTTACACATACTTCGGGTAACCCCAAATTTGCACCTCTATATGAGCGATTAGAATAGCCGAAGCGGTGACTGTAGTAGCATCTTCGCGGCAGTGGCACGGATGCCTTCACGCGGTAGAGTGCGGCGTCACACTCACCGGCGAGCCATCTAATGTCCAAAGGGCACTAATCATGGCCGCCTCGGAGGAATTCAACGCATTCGCCAAAAGGCTCCCTCCCGAAAAACGGGTCACCTTTGGCTCTCTACCAATCACACTATCTAAAGATCTCCTCTGATGGATCATGTTGCCATCAGTGCAGCGAATAACGAGGAAGTGTTTGAAGCCAGCCAGCTCGAAAACGCCAGGTAGTCTCTGAATCAGGGGCCCCGACGTAATTAAGGCTCTGCTCCGCACACCGGCAATTTTGTTCCTTGTCAGGGACTCCACACCCGGGTGAGCATCGGGGCCGGACGTGCCTATCTTGGCTTGGTTGCTTACCGAAGTGGCAGCACACTGATCCGTCCCCGCAGCCCCAGCTGATTGAGAGGAGCGCCGTCTTTTTTGTCTTTTTTCTATTTTTTTGAAGAGGAAGGCGGGGAATGAACCCTCTTCTCTACTCTGCTGACAGGAACCCCAAGGCCAGATGTACCGGCCTCAACAAGATCCTTCTCCGAGATGGAGAAGGTTTTGGCTTTCACAGGGGCCCCAGCCGGAGGAGGAGATCCATCCTCTCATTGTAAAGTCTCTGAGACTTGAGCCGTCTGAGGAGGACCTTGCACAGGGGCAGACTCGGGTTCGGTGCTTGGCACCGAGCATAGGGTGGTCCCCATGGCAGGTCCTACCGTCTGGGACTGGGTTACCTCAGGGACAATGTCCATCTTAGAGGGGCCTCCATGTGGCCATCCCTGCCCAGGACATCACAGGTCCCATTAGTTCCATCGTCATTAGTCGGATAAGAGAGGGGAGCACGTACGGTGACCCCCTCTAAACTCAAAATTTGAGCCCGCAGGTCTTCGGAGGAAAGAGGCCGACGGGCCCTGTCTTTCCTTCTGCTCCCAAGGGGGCTGGCCCTATTGTGCCTCTCCCAGTCAATTATTGCCCGCCTGCCTTTCTCTGCAGTCCCCTTGGAAAGTCAAGAGGGGACTGCTGCTGGAAAGAGGGAGGCACCCGAGGGCACCCCCAGAGAAGGGGGTGATGGAGAATCCCCTACACCCGTAGGCAAAGGAGAAGAGTAAGCCTTCTCTCTGGTTAAGGAGTTTTGGAGGGTCACCAGCGAGAGCATAGCGGGGGGAGTGCCTCCAATTTTTCCGTGGAGCTGCCTGAAAGCGGCTCCGTCGATTGTGAAGGGGAAACGGGAAGAGTTTGCTTTTGAAAATTCTCATTATCGGGCATGGGGACCCTATTAGTCATACGGGAAGCAAACGCTTTCACCCCCCGCAGTAGCCCGCTCTGCGAAGGGTGAACACGGGACCGGCAAAACCGCTTCCCGCATTTAGGAATACACCTTTCTGCCCAGGGGCCAGGCAGCCCTTCGGCATGGCGGCTCCACCTTGGGCTGTGCGTAAAATCGTTAGATATTGAAAGGAGAGAGAAAGGCGTACCTTAGGAAGGTGTGGGTGGGGATGAAGCAGGTTGTTAATAGCTCACCACTCCAAACTGGAGCTCAGGGCCGAGGGGCCATTGTCCCCTCTCCCCTCAGCCCTGATCCGGGATGGATGGGTGAGAAGAAGCTGGTCGGCGTCTACCATGTGAAATTAGAGACCAACCAGAGAGAGTTATGTGAGAGGTTGTAGGGTAGAAATGCAGGCTGTCTGAAAGAAGAAGAGGCTAAGCTAGTGCCGGATGTGGCCCCAGGAAGGCAAATCGCCGCGCTTCTTACGGGGCGCAGTCTTACTAAAATAATACGAAGTTTAAAGAACAAAACAAACGAAGAGGGACTTAGAGAATTAAATCGATTTTCGTTAATTCAACGTAGATTAAAAGGGGACTTAATTGAGGTGTTTAAAATTATCAAAGGCAGAGATAATATGAATTGCAATAAATATTTCACAATCGACTAGTCAAATTACAAGAGAGGAAACGGTTGCAGAATTTTAGGTAAACATTTTAACCCTCACGAATCTAAGAATTGATTTTTTAACCGAATTATAAACTTATTGAATAGCCTTCCTCGTAACATAAAGGATTGCAACACCATAGATATTTTCAAAAGTCGTATAGATAAATACTTTGAATCTAATCCCAGATTAACGGCGTTTACCAGCAAATTACTTCCGCGCCTTCAGTTGACAGGTTCACCAAATTTTATCTATTTTTCATCTTTCCTATAAAATTTACCTCGCGAGTTTTCTTACCAACCTCGCAAGGTATTTAATTTTGACTAGTTTCCTGTACGGTTTATGCCGAGGGTACTATCTATCTATCCAGTAATCCTTATCCCAGGTCACCTAGTATGGAACGCAAGCTCTGTTGTGACTTGTATATCTGTGTAACTTCGTGGGTGATCAAGAAGGTCCAGACTTCGAGGGTGCTCATTAATGGGTTGATTTAAATCTATTGAAAACGAATTCACATGCAAATACTCAAATATAGGAGTTTGCCCCCCCCCCTCCCGCTGCCGTCTTTCTTGCTCTATTAACTAATCACGTTTGCTTTCCAGACGAAAATCGACTTTACCATGAAGAGTGGAATGCTCTTCTCTCTTCTCCTCGTTCTGATGACATTCGGCATATTCGCGCTAATCTTTCAGAGTGAAGTGATGAATATTTTGTACTCCTGTCTCGGAGCGCTTGTGTTCTCTCTGTACCTCGTCTTTGACACTCAGATGATGCTTGGGGGAAAGCACAAAATCGCAATTTCGCCGGAAGAGTATATTTTCGCAGCCCTAAATTTGTACCTGGATATCATCAACTTATTCCTGATGATCCTCGCCCTCTTCGGCGGAGGGAGTCGTTAATGTGCTCCGTTAATCTTTTGTTTTACGCAAAGAGAAACAAAACAAACATTGTTGGGAGAACGCGGTTAGTATAGCAATGAGTAGCTTCACACTGCATCGGTCACCCATGAGAGACGGTTTTCTTTTTTAAGAACCCATCTGGCGACTGTCTATTAGAGCAACACTCGCCGTACTCACACGACAGCCTATTACTAAGGTAGATTACAAAAAAAATGTAAGTAACAAAGATAATAAAGCAACAAAGGATAAGTAAGACACAAGCTAAAAAAAAAGAACAACAAATAGAAACAAGATAGGGCATCAAGAAGGAAGCGCGCTCCGGCGTCGGGGATAGGCCCGCCTCGACCCTTGAAGGACACTCTTTATCCAAGGCAAGCAAGTATCCGTATCCAAGAGCGTTATCCAGAGGTACTCGATGAAGTGTGAAGGTAGCTACTAATTGCTATACTAAACGCATAACATCACGGCGTTACAGTGAAGTTTTCCTTAACATTGTAGGGAAAAGAACACTAGTGTCTACGTTAAGCGGTGATTAGAGGAACATCAAAACATGCAGCTTTCTCTGGTTATGGGGAATTTTGTGGAAGAGTGGCGTAGAGCAGTGGTTCCCAACCAGGTTTGATTTATGGCCCCCTTATGAAAGTTATTTCTTTCCTGCGGCCCCCATAAGCATTATTTTCATTAGCTAATATGCAGCTTAATTCTATTTTACACAATCTTGTGAGATTCAAAATATTTGTTTACAGATAAATTCAAATCCTATTATAAAATATCTAAAAAAAAAGGAATATATATATGTATATATAAAAATATGTATTAACATTATTAAAAAAATGTAATTTAATACATATATTAAAATTATGTATTGATCTAAATATAATTGGGGCTTCATGAGGTTGAGGTTTGTGGCACCCTTCATTGATTCTTTAGGCCCTCTAGATTTTAACATTTTCCTGTGGCCCTCTTCAAATGTGCCATCTTCTCCCAGCAAGCCATATGATTCCAGGTAGGAAACAGTGTCTTAGGGTTGGAAAACATTGTCTTAGGGTTGGAAAACAGTGTCTTAGGGTTGGAAAACAGTGTCTTAGGGTTGGGAAACAGTGTCTTAGGGTTGGAAAACAGTGTCTTAGGGTTGGAAAACAGTGTCTTAGGGTTGGAAAACAGTGTGTTAGGGTTGGAAAACAGTGTCTTAGGGTTAGAAAACAGTGTCTTAGGGTTGGAAAACAGTGTCTTAGGGTTGGAAAACAGTGTCTTAGGGTTGGAAAACAGTGTCTTAGGGTTGGAAAACAGTGTGTTAGGGTTGGAAAACAGTGTGTTAGGGTTGGAAAACAGTGTGTTAGGGTTGGAAAACAGTGTCTTAAGGTTGGAAAACAGTGTGTAAGGGTTGGAAAACAGTGTGTTAGGGTTGGAAAACAGTGTGTTAGGGTTGGAAAACAGTGTGTTAGGGTTGGAAAACAGTGTCTTAGGGTTGGAAAACAGTGTCTTAGGGTTGGAAACCAGTGTCTTAGGGTTGGGAAACAGTGTCTTATGGTTGGGAAACAGTGTCTTAGAGTTCGGAAACAGTGTCTTAGGGTTGGGAAACAGTGTCTTAGGGTTGGGAAACAGTGTCTTAGGGTTGGGAAACAGTGTTTTAGGGTTGGGAAACAGTGTTTTAGGGTTGGGAAACAGTGTTTTAGGGTTGGGAAACATTCTTATAGAGTTGGGAAACAGTGTCTTAAGGTTGTGAAACAGTGTCTTAGGGTTGGTAAACAGTGTCTTAGGGTTGGTAAACAGTGTCTTAGGGTTGGTAAACAGTGTCTTAGGGTTAGTAAACATTGTTTTAGGGCTGGAAGCAGTTTTATAGGGTTGTGAAACAGCGTCTTAAGGTTGTGAAACAGTGTCTTAAGGTTGGGAAACCGTCTCATAAGGTTGGGAAATAGTGTCCTAGGGTTGGGAAACAGTGTCTTTGGGTTGGGAAACAGTCTCATAGGGTTAGGAAATAGTCTTATAGGGTTTGGAAAACATTGTCTTAGGGTTGGAAAACAGTGTCTTAGGGTTGGAAAACAGTGTCTTAGGGTTGGAAAACAGTGTCTTAGGGTTGGAAAACAGTGTCTTAGGGTTGGAAAACAGTGTCTTAGGGTTGGAAAACAGTGTCTTAGGGTTGGAAAACAGTGTCTTAGGGTTGGAAAACAGTGTCTTAGGGTTGGAAAACAGTGTCTCAGGGTGGGAAAACAGTGTCTTAGGGTGGGAAAACAGTGTCTTAGGGTGGGAAAACAGTGTCTTAGGGTGGGAAAACAGTGTCTTAGGGTGGGAAAACAGTGTCTTAGGGTTGGATAACAGTGTCTTAAGGTTGGAAAACAGTGTCTTAGGGTTGGAAAACAGTGTCTTAGGGTTGGAAAACAGTGTCTTAGGGTTAGAAAACATAGTCTTAGAGCTGGGAAACATTGTCTTAGAGCTGGGAAACATTGTCTTAGGGTTGGAAAACAGTGTCTTAGGGTTGGAAAACATTGTCTTAGGGTTGGAAAACAGTGTCTTAGGGTTGGAAAACATTGTCTTAGGGTTGGAAAACAGTGTGTTAGGGTTGGAAAACAGTGTCTTAGGGTTGGGAAACAGTGTCTTAGGGTTGGGAAACAGTGTGTTAGGGTTGGGAAACAGTGTCTTAGGGTTGGGAAAGAGTGTCTTAGGGTTGGAAAACAGTGTCTTAGGGTTGGAAAACAGTGTCTTAGGGTTGGAAAACAGTGTCTTAGGGTTGGAAAACAGTGTCTTAGGGTTGGGAAACAGTGTCTTAGGGTTGGAAAACAGTGTCTTAGGGTTGGAAAACAGTGTCTTAGGGTTGGAAAACAGTGTCTTAGGGTTGGAAAACAGTGTCTTAAGGTTATAAAACAGTGTCTTAGGGTTGGAAAACAGTGTCTTAGGGTTGGAAAACAGTGTCTTAGGGTTGGAAAACATTGTCTTAGAGCTGGGAAACATTGTCTTAGAGCTGGGAAACATTGTCTTAGAGCTGGGAAACAGTGTCTTAGGGTTGAGGAAACAGTGTCTTAGGGGTTGGGAAACATTGTCTTAGGGTTGGGAAACATTGTCTTAGGGTTGGGAAAAGTGTCTTATGGTCTAACCACTGAATTCTTTATAAAACTTAAATAACGAAGTGGCAACTGAGAAACTTAAACCGCCATTTCTTTGTAAGCTCGAATCTTCAGGACGAGTTTTTCTGTGTTAACCTTAACAGAGGTGGTGGTTTGGGCAGGTATGGCGCACTGGGCGTCCCCCTCCTTTGGCGCCCTCTTTCAAATGTTCGCTTCCCCCCAAACAGTCTGGAACAACTATTATTTTATTTGATCAACTTGGATTGGGCAGCTGCCAAACTGGTTCCTTCCTTAAATCCTTATTATTATTATTATCATTCATCTATTTAGTACAATAACAGATAAACTATCATTGCTCAAACATAAGTGCAACACAAAAAATATATTCATAAATACTAAATAAGTAGTCAAATTAAATACAGTAATAACCATAAATAACATAAAATAAAGTAAAAGGATATAAAAAAGTATATAAATAAATCTTAATTCAATGGGCTAAATTACACAACTTCATTTTACAAATAAAATACACATACTTACAAGACCCGGCCGCGCTCGGAAGTGTTCCCTTCCATCCTGTTAATTCATACCGTTCCTAACAAGATGCCGCTCAGGTCGTCTGCTTAAAGCCCACAGATACTTTATAATTTTCCATAAAAATCTAAATAGTTTTTGTTGAAAATTATTAAAAGCTATTTAAGTAGTCAAAACATATTAATCAAAACTATTATTAACTCTTTAAGGGCTTGAAACATAATATTAAAAATTATTTAATTGCTTGAAACATATTCATAAAAACTATAATTAAAATTTATTTAGGTGATCAAAACATATCAATTGCTCAAAATATATCATTAAAAACTATTTAAGTGCTCGAAACATATTAAAAACTACTATTGAATTTTATATAAAATTGTTCAAAACGTATTTAAAAATATTTAAGTGTTCGAAACATATTTAGAACGAATTTAAGTGCTCGCAACATATTAAAAATTATCCTTAAGATATATTTAAAGCTCGAAACATTAGTAAAAATTATTTAAGTACCCGAAACAAATTATTAAAAACTATTATTGAAAATTATTTAAGTGCTTGCTCCAAACATGAATGGGTGATTGTTACTTTCGTGAACAACATTTCTGCTCTTCCCTTCTATTGCGAATAATCTCTCATTAGAGTTAATCGAAAAAGATAGGCTCTGTAATTAATTCATCGGTCGAACTCGCCTTGTTTGATATACAATTTCTCCGGCGTGACCGAGCTAAACAAAGACCGAATTCCGGAATCCTAACTCGGTATTTTCTGTGGTAACTCAGATTGTAAAAATCACCTTTCCAAGTCCTATATTTTACTGAATTATACACGACTCAAGTTAAAAATAAAATTTAGCCATGATCTCTGTCTGCCAGAAAACCTCTGTTGTATTTTTATCTTCTTTTGGGAAAGGGGATTAACAACATATTTCCCACATTTTGTGGACTATTCCGGTGTGATAAGGAATGAGGGGAGGAGAGACTAAAGTGGAAGGTGACTGAATAAAACAAAAGAATTATAACAAGATAAAACTGATTTAAGGAAGAAACAAATAGGATACCTGCCCAATCCAAGTGGATTCTAAATGGAAGCAAGAACAAATGGAGGAAAATTAATTATAAAAGAAGGAGAAGACCACTATGAGATAAAAAAGAAGAAGGGAGTTTTAACAGATTCCTCTAGCAGCAGGAAACGAAGGCGGAGACAGGTTTTGGATAGTTAAAAGGGTCGGGAAACAGGACTATTGGAGAGTGGCGAAATGAGGGCATTCTGTAGAAGATGGGTCACCGATTGGTCCCGACCACAAAAACGGCACCAAGGGCTGATTCGAGTACCAGCCGAAACAAGATGACTGTGGGTAAGTCTTGCGTGGCCGATGCGAACGCGACAAAGGGCCACCTGTAAGGACCGTAGTCTCCGAAGAATCGAGGGCTAAGGGCGAAGCGGCTTTTTGATATGTAATTTAAAGGATGAACACCCATCCCATTCGTCCTGAACAACTGAAAAATATAATTTCTTATAGAGGGAAAGAAATCTTAAAAAGGCAATGCAGAGTTATCAGGGGGCACAGAGTCGGCTGAACGGGCCAGCTGATTGATCATCCCTCTCGTTGCCTGGGAATCCAACAAAATAGAAACCCGATGAAAGAACGCATTTTGGATCAACCGATTACAAATTTCTGCAACTAAGGGATGAGAAGCACTAAAAGAAACATTTGCTTGTAAAACACTTCTAGAGTTGGAGAACCTAACGAAATCTTTAAAAGGAAAAATTTGGATCAGTTTAAAAGCTAAATGAATGACTGAAAGTTCAGCGGTAAAAATAGAAACTGCCAGCGTTAAAGAGTTACAAACTCTCCTGAGTAAAGGGCTACAACACCCACGCCTAGGTGTGACTTGGAACCATCTGTGCATTTGGGCAAGGTTGCGTATGTGACGTAGCATTCTCGAGGAACAGTCACTTAAGGGAGCGAGGGTCCATAGAGGACTTGTGCAGGCTCCACATGCTGGTGAGAGCTGTAGGAGCTGGAACACAACAACTAGGGGTCGGCGACGATAAAAGGGCACGGACCCTTAGAGCACCCAGGTTGGAGAGATGATCTCTTATCCGAAGATTCAAGAGGCGGAATAAAGACGGTTCCTATCTTAATCCGCGGTTGATTGAGCAGCATACAAACATCTGTGAACATCTGACGCAAGGGATCTGCCGCACACGACAGAGCATGGAACTCTCACAGTAAAGATTGGTCACGGTGGAGGCGCGGGAGGGTTCACTGGAAAGACAAACTCTGATGTTGCGGATCGGGTCAACATTTTAATGGCTGAGAGGGAAGCCGAAGACTAAATTTGGCCCCCATAGTCCAATTTGGATTGGACGAAGGCAGTGTAGAGTGACCACGGAGTTCGACGATCAGTGCTCCACAAGATGTGGGAGAGGACCTTGAAAATATCTGGTGTTTGCAGCGTCTGTTCGAAGACGGCATAGGTGTGGTAACCAGGATAGCTTAGGATCAAGAGTTGCGCCTAGGAACCAAAACTTAGGGACGAACTCGATTTCTACACCTTTTAGGGAGATAAATGGCGGAACAAGAGCCCGTCTACCCCGGTGGAAATACATTGCCTTAGGTTTACTCGTGGAAAAGCGGAATCCCCTAAGTTGCGAGGAACAGTAGAGTGTCAAGGCACTGAGGAACGGGTCGCAGATACATCCTCTGGAAAAGAGGAGATGATATCATTGATCGCAATTACAAAACATAAAACACTTAAAATGCTGCCCTGAGGAACTCCCTCCTTTTGGGGTTGCAGGTCAGAGTATGTTTCCAGCATGCACTAGAAAGGATTGAGATGGTAAATTTTTTTGATAAAAGAAGGTAAAAGACCTCTCATACCCCAAACGTGTAGCTACCTTAAGACGCTGTATTTCTATCTAGTATCATAGGCCTTCAATGTAGAAAAATATCGCAAATAACTCAGTGCTTTAACGAGTAAGCTTTCCGGACCAATGCCACCAAAAGTAGTAAGTAGTCGGGAGTGCTATGACCCTTGGGAAAATCACACTGAAGTGAAGACAGTAAGTGATTGGTTTCCACCAACTAATCCAAGCGAACCAGCACCATCTTCTTTGAGAACCTGCTCAAACAACTGTGAAGAGCCATGTGGCGAAGTGACCTGCGTTTCATCCGTCCATGCCCGGTTTGACAAAGGAGAGGAAAATCCCAACGCACCATAATGATGGGTGAAAGTCCTTCTTCCATATAACCTTGTATAAGTCAAGTAAAAACGACAAAGTGTGGATGAAGGTGCTGAATCATATCATATAATGGATCTCGTCAAGGCCAGGAGAAGTAGACCCCAAAAGAGAGAATGCAGCACGCAACTCGTGGATGGAGAATAAGGCACTATACGGATGTTAGATTTTGTAAAATGAAAGGACGAGACTCTTTGTTTGATTTATAGTATATAAAAGCCTTATTGCAATGATCCCTGTAAATTGATTTTGGGGGTATTATGGCTGACCTAATGACATCGGATCTTGTTAATCGTCTTTCAGATCTTTGCGGTAGGGGTCATAGAGGAAATCGATGAAACCTAGCGACGCTATGATGTTCGGCGAACCTGACGAAGAGTTCTCTGAGGAAGCCCTGGAGCTCGGTTTAGGTCAACCTTGTTACACAAAGTTAGGTTCCGCCGGAATCGGTCATAGGCTAACTTGTAGTTCTTAGCGACTTTTGCGGAATCGGAGGTCCACCAGGGCACAGTTGAGTGACCCGTTACGAGGCGCCTCCGGTAAATTATCTGTGTTGTAGTAATCGATGTTAAGTACGATGTTAAGTAAAAGACGCCTCTCGGAAGCCTTCTCAATCAGCATGGCCTAAGTCCCACTTTAGAGGCATGGCTGGGTAAAGGGTATGATGAACCCCATCACGACAATAGGGAATTAGTCATTCCCATGGAGGTCATCAAAGGCTGACCACCCAAAATCAGTGAGGCAATCTGCAGAACAGAGAGAGAAGTCAACACAACTAAAAGAGTCCGTCTGGAGAGGAAAAGAGGTAAAGTCACCGGTTTAAAACGCAGAGAAAGTCAGAAAATAAAAGAGACTAAAACAATACCTTTGCCATTACGAGTAACGTCACCTCAATATGGGTGACGACCATTAAAATCCCAGAGTAATAAAAAGGAAGAAGGGCAACTGATCGACAAGTTCTAAAAGGCCAGGTCTTAACAATGGCAAAGAAGGAGGGAGGTAAATAAAGCAAAGAGTAAAAAGCCTTGTAAGAAAAACCCTCCAGGCATCAGCTTAGTGAGTAAGTAGTATGAGATGGTAGGGAAGATACATAGTGGGATGACAAAACCATAAATGATACCCCACCAAGAGACGAGCCCCCAACTTGAGCAATTGAGTTGTAAATACGAAAACCGGGTATCGCCTGAAATGAAGGGGGGGGGGGGGGTTACCCACTTTGTTCTCCTGAAGACAAACAACAACGGGGTCGAGAGTTGTCAAAAGGACTTTTTCATCCCACTTGGGAAGAACGCCTTGACAATTCCATTGTAAAAAGGAGGATATCATGTGGGACTTTTAGATACCACAATAGATATCTTTTTCTTATTTGTGGCTGATATGTTTGAAGTGCGTCCCAGAGAGCTTGCGGGAGGAAGAACCTGTTGTAGCAGGAGAAGAGATCCTGAAAAGAGCGGTGAGGGGAGATATTTTTGAGGGTTTTGAGGAACCGGCCTGTGACTGGGGCGCACGCCACACAACCCAGCGGAAACGGAAAGTTGAGGAAATAGGTTCGGACGGCAAATCCAAAATTGTGGGGCGAAGACGTTTTCGTTGTCTGAGGGGTTGATCCAAGAACCACGACTGACAATGTTGGAATATCATCGGCTTCGATCGGAGCATGAGTAGGAAGGTGAGTAAGCGGAGTAAGCGATATGAGAAAAGTAAGAGGTACTGGGTGAATTTCTTCCACCGTTTGGACTGGTAAGGGGCCTACGTCCGATAAAGAGGACAAAAATATTGAGCAACAGGAGAAGAGTCCATTGAAGACTCTCGAAGTTCAGCCGAGTCAGCTTCAGAGGCAGCCCGTTTATTGGTAGATGACCTAGATGAGGAATCCCCCATCTTACCACAGGGCTTTGCGTCATGGGGCCGGGTAGAAGAACCATCACTGACCGATATAGAAAATTCTTTCAGATAACTTCTGATGTCTTCGAGTGTCTCACCCTGAGCGGCGGTCCCGGCTAGAGCCGCCGAGGATTAAGGAGCAACATTAGGTATCTCTGTGTGAGAGCGATGCTTTGAACGTGTATCGAGAATACATCTGACATTAGCCGTAGATGGGCGATGAAAAGCTACAGGTGTGTTGGAACTCAAACGTGATGGTCCGTTTCGAGCTGCGTCACGAAAAACAGCTAAGAACAGTGCCAAAAAGTGAGGTTTGTGCTCCAGCACTTTGGCAACCCTCCCTCATGTCCAGATGCAGAGAGTCATGCAAAGCGAGGACATCCTTTTCAGATAAGAAGATTGGGAAGGTTTTCAGCGAAGCGCTGTGAGCACCACCGCAGTGTTTGGCGCATTCATGGTCATGTTGATCAGAACTGCCATTCACACAGGAACTGGGGTGCCGACAGGCACGACCAGCATGTTCAAATTAGTTACAATTGAAGCAACATCTGATTAGTTCGACGTAGGGGTTTACCCGCACATGAAGGTACCTAACTTTAATAAACTCGGGTCAGTTCCTGACGTTCAAAAGTTAAAACCAATGTAGCAGTTGGGACTAACAAAGTACACAGGTTTAGTCACCCCGAATACATGTGTGGTGCGTTGAGCACTAAGCTTACTCTAGATACGGGGGAGATCGGAGTCCCTTAATTCATTCCAACTGACGACACCTTTGGCGAAATTCAGACGTGGATTGGACGAAACGGTTACAGGAACTTCGGTAATCGAAGACAGATTTCGGACAAGGTGGTGATGAGAGTGAGATGACACCTCAACCACAGTATCACCACTACCTCTTGATCACATTCGGCGAGGTTTCATCACAGCACGCCTCGAACGATTCGATGACGTCAAACACATCCACTTTGCAAGATGGGTTTCAGATGAGGAACTCAAGACCCCAACTCATAGATAATCTAAATCTTGGTCCACATCGTTGGCATAGGGATCCAACGAGCGAGGGAACGCTGAAAGGGGAACTGAAGAACGTTTAGCAAGAGAACCCTTACGAGAAGGGAAAGTTTTAGGTTTAAGATAAGCCATAGCAAATAAAATTGACTTTACATTCTCCCTCGGGACTGCTACTGCAACTCTCGATTCGATTGCGTCCGGTTTGTCTTATGAGAGAATGGAAAAGGTTCCACCACACCACACCAAAGCGAAGCCAATGATGGGTCTCGCCTTAGGCATCGGCATACAAAGAGGACGGAGACACCAAACTCCGACCTTCATGAAAGAAGCACAGAGGTTAGGAAACCGTCAAGGTCACTGGATAGGGGAAAGAAGAGGGGGAAATAAACGGAAGTAAAGGAACCTTAAGGGCCCCAGTGCTGACTTCCCTCGCCAGGAAGAGGCCAAAGCCTCTCTGGGACAAACCCCTGAAAAAAGAAAAGGTCCTAAAGAGAGAGGGGTAAGATACTAAAGAAATAATATTTCTTCAGACTTAAATGCTGAGGTTAGTAGGGCATGAGAACAGAAAGAGTATATGTATTAAAAAGTACAAATTTGAATAGAATATACGCATATATCACACAGACTTTCTCACACTCATACACACACTCTTCTCTCTCATACACACACTCTCAACACCCTCACATTCTCTTTCACTCTCTCTCATACTCTCACACACACTCAGGTAACTGACTCTTCTCTTTCATACAATTACTCTATCTTCTCTCTCATACACGCGCACTTTATCACAATCTCTCTCTCACTCACACACACATACATACACACACTCACTCTCATATTCCCACAGTCTACTTCACTCTTACACAATCTTTCTCACTCTCTCGTACACTCATACACTCGTTTTTGCACTTCCTCTCATTCTTCAGGCACAGGCACTCTACGTCAGCCGATAGACGGACGCGCAAGAAGTGAGTGAGTGTCCTCCATCCACTCTTGCTCTGATTGAATCTGGCGGTAGCGTGGCGTTAACATTCGAGCGCCTATTCACTTAAAGGATTAAAGCCGAGGTAGTCTAAATCTACAGTACTGTACAAAAGTAGAGAAAAAATATCGCAAATCTACATTTTCTTGAAAATACTCTTGCAATTTCTCCTAAAATTACAAAGAATATTTTTTTTTAATTTGCCTGCGATGGTATTGAACGTTTCATTACATAGAACGGCTGAAAAAAGTTATGAGGAATAGTTTATTTGAAAAAAAGGATACGCCAAGAACTAGTAAGCAATAAGTATAAATGCATTCATAACCAGAAAACAATATCATAATCTTTTTCTTAATAATTTAAATTCCAGAAATGGTTGTTTCCCAAAAAATGCTTGTAACCATTGTTGCTCCCCGAATTTAGCCATACTTTAACTCAATAAAAAATTTGCGGGTGATAATCAAATTGGTGGTTGATGAACAAAAGATATCCTATCGTTAGCAGGTGTAGGTGCTAAGTGAAAAAAATCGAGCACTTCGAGTCAAGATATCATCAATAATATGATCTCCAGAATGCCAAAACGAATTGAAGGCGTCCTGAAGAACGAGGGACATCATTGTAAATATTGATTGCTCGCATCAATTGAATATTTATTAATAAAATAGATTTAGACTTTAAATTTTTGTTATTCCCCTTCCAAATTATGATACAAACATGCTAAAACAAAACTTAAAGTTTGATTAGTTCTATTAATTTTCTTATATGAAAAAAAATATAGTAATCTCAAAACTTTTGGCCACGAAACGTTTTGTTCCAATCTTTGTCACATACCTTGAACATTCGTCGGTTTCCGAGTCAAATCTCACAAATCACCTCTCATAGGTTTTCTATCGGATTAAAAGAGTGGATCTGCGCACGCTAGTTCATCACCTTGCTAGTTTCAGCGATCAAGAATTCTCTCACCGTCTTTCATATGTGGCACGGACATTGTCCTACATGAAAACAGGTTCACGTACTCCCGTGTTGGGAGAGAGGGTATCACATGCTCCTGAAGCAGAATCCGGTATACTGCAGCGTTTACGAGCTCGCCTAAACGGACGAGCGAACAGACTCCAGCGCTTGAAAACTTGCCCCACACAATAAAGCTACGACACATTGCATGCGGTTTTCCAGACAACTCGAACAAATTACATTTGCTTTCGTTCCTTAAAAAGTACTTTCAGCACTTCAAAGGATATGCTCACTAACGAATTCAAGTTAGCTGGTTTATTTTTGTTCTACTTATGAGCGGTTTCTTAGTTAGGGAGTATACTATAAGGCCCCTTTCTGAAGCGACGTTAGACAGTCTAATGAGACACATTTAGATATATCTTCTCGGCAACTTGACGAGAAATACCGGCTGATGTCTCATATCGCTCCTTCATCGACATCTGTGGGATCGTGCGCTTTCTTCTGGGAGTGTTTTTACCTGTGGCAAAGCACCAGGTCTAGGCGTCGCTGTTTTTTCAAGAGGAGTAAAATTCAATTTTCAAAAGGAGTAAAGTTCAATTGTACTCATTTAGAGGCTTGAAATGACCCATATGACTATGGGACATAGGGATATTCACCCTGAAGATTTCAAATCTACCATCAGATTTGGCGCTGGGTGGCGCCATCTAGTGGCAGAAGCCTCATTTATTTTCAAAATGAGTAAAGTTCAATTGTACCCATTTAGAGCCATGAAATGACCCATATGACCATGGGACATAAGGGTTATTTACCCGTCGGATTTGGCGTTGAGTGGCGCCATTTAGTGGCAGAAGACTCATTTAGCCATTCAAAGGCACTTGTAAGTGATTTGAACCATGGGAAACCATCAATGCAATAACCATTTATCATCTTACCACAAAACGCCGCAGGTCATTTGAGGAACTTTCCCTCTTGTTTCGTGGACCATCAGTTTTTTGCATTGATTCGCAGGACTGGGTGTCCTCAAAGACACTTATTTTGCATGAAATCAAACTTTATGATCGATTACAATGCTTCGAAATATCAGACAGTACCATTCCTTCACTCTTCCACTGGACAACTTACTTTCTGAAAGATTTGACAAGTTTAACTTGTTTGGCCATTCGGAAAAATGAATAAATACCCTTAGGAGCAGTTTTCATTACACGTGGAACAGCGTTAAAATAGGTTAGACGTGGAAGTGCTACAATACATTACACATGGAGCAGTGTTATAATACATTACACGTGGAATGGCGTTACAGTAGATTACACGTGGAAAAGTGTTACAATGCAATTAGGTGGAACAGTTTTACAATACATTACACATGGAACAATGGTACAAAAAATTACACATAAAACAGCGTGACAAGAAATTACACGTAGAACAGCGTAACAAGAAATTACATGTGGGAGTTAAATACACTACGGGTAAAAGAGTGTTACAACACACCACACGTAGATCAATGTTACAATACATTTTACGTGGAACAATGGTACAATACATTACACGTAGACTAAGTTTTTGGGAGTCAATTTGGCGACCGCAAACTAGAAGGCTAGATTAAAAAGCAAACAAAAACATACACAAACCAAACAAGATAGAAAAAAACAGAGGAAAAACAAGAAAAATAAAAACAAAAACAAGATAAGCACAAAAGCAAGAAAAAAAGAAGAAGAAAGCACACTCCTACGCCGGGGGGGTAGGCCAACCTTCCGCCAGCACGGGAATATAAGACATACAATAAAGAAATTCAAATAAAATGGAGGCCATCCTCCTACAAAAAGTAAGATAGTCCACAAGTCTGAGTACCAAAACTCGTTCCGAGGTCAAGGGACAAGCGGTAACAACAACTGGAGGACAAACCAGTCAGCGCAATAAGGCGCAGGCGAGCGCTCCATCAAATGGCAGTGCGTCCCGCGATTGCGTCCAATTCGAAGACGACAAAAAGCAACCTGAAGCCGTCGGGGCATTGGAGGGCAACTTTAAGTTCCCCTTGACCGTCTCCCATCTTCTTTGCCCAGCACAAGGAGAGCTGCTCGTATTCCTGCCATGTAATCGGTGTGAAGAGGAGCGAAACGCCGGACTGGTTGCCCAGTCCTCGCGGAATATTTGGTGCCTTCATCGACGTGCTCATTCCCCGCAATTCCTACTTCTCCAGGAACCCAGCAGAAGGTAATCTCGACATTCGCTCGGTTCATCAAAACCGTGGAGTCAAGGATACCGTGAACCAGGAGACGCAGGGATTTCAATGCTCCGAGAGCACTCAGGGCGCTTTGTGAGTCGGTATAAATCACAATTCGGTCTCCAAACCGGGCACGTGGCGTTATCTCCCGTACCGAGCGGGTTATTGCAACTAGCTCGGCTGCGAAGACAGACGCAGCGCCTGGTAGAGCCCCGCTGACTTTAAACAGAGTGGATACGGCGTGGAAACTGACACACTCCTGGGACTTAAAGCCATCCGTATACACTGGGTTGGTTCATCGTGACAAGAAGTGTGATCCAAAAAGGCCAAACAAAATACCCCCGGCGCTGGATAAGCTTTGGGAGGAGAGGCGTGGTGACAAAGTCAAAGTTAGTACTCTCCAGAGTGGTGTCCTGGCCAGAACCAGGTACGGCACCAGCCGTAGAACTAAGCCGAGCTCTCGAAGGAGTTTTCTATCAATAAACCCAAAGGGCTTAGGGTATGACTTGCGTCTCTCAGTGGCATAGCTACCGTTGAGATCAGCTGCGGATGAAGTGGTAGCTGTTGGTGACTGAGGGAGGCGCCGAACTCGCGCGTACATGCAAATATCGAAACTATGCACGGCGCAGAACAGGTGGCATCTCCCCAGCATCGGCAAGTAGACTCTCAATGGGAGAAGTTCGGAAGGCACCGGGTGCCAGGTGAAGGCTGGTGTGGTGGATCGAATCTACCTTCCGCAATGCACGCTTGGCTGCGGATGCATACAACTCGCATCCGTAGTCGAGCTTCGAACGAACAAATTATCGATAAAAAGTAATGCAGTAGTTCTATCAGCGCTCTAGGCTCTGATCGTCACGGGACGAAGAATATCCATGGCGTGGGTACAAGAGACGCTAAGGTTGCAAATATGAGCCTCCCAGGTGAGGAAACGATGAAAGTTGGCTACTTCCAAGCTAACCCCACTTAGAAACAACTCTGAGTCAGGGTGATGGCGGCAGAAGTTCATCACCTTAGTCTTGGCTAAGTAAAACTGATGCATGTGCGCTTCGGCATAGCGAGAGACGCGGTTCAATGCCTGCCCGAGTCGAAGCTCTAGAGATGTTAACTGGGCCGCACCAAAAGAGATCGAAAGGTCGTCCGCGTAGAGCGTACGTAACGGGTACATCTTTTGGCAGCACCAAGGCGATGTCGTTGATGCTCAGGGCAAAGAGTGTGACACTGAGGACACTTCCCTGCAGGATACCCTCTTCTTGCTCCATTGGGCCAGAGAGGGCGCTGCCCAGCCGTACATGGAATCGACAATTTCGCAAAAATTCTGATCTAAAAATTGGGAGGTGTCTCTTCGCCCCCATCGTGTGAAGAGTCTCCATGATACCGTATCGCCATGCGGTATCATAAGCCTTGTCTAGATCGAAAGCACCATGGCGTAGTTTTGTCTATAAAGGAAGCCCTCGCACATGGCATTTTCCAGTCGGAGCAGAGCAACCGAGGTGGAGTGCAACTGGCAGAAGCCGCAGTGTGCATAAGACAGATGGCCTTCGCTGCCAGAAAAAAAGCTAATCTGACGTTTACCAATTTTTTACATCAACTTGCACATGCAGGATGTTAAAGAGATTGGGTTGAAACAGACTGGGGTAGAGTGATGTCTCCCTGGTTTACGATTCGCCACGATTCTGGGAGGATACCCTTTACTCAGATCATGTTGAGAAAATCTAACAGAATGGCCATGCCTCGCTCACCCAGGTGTCGAAGCATGACGTACAGGGCATCGTCCAGACCAGGAGCAGTGACCGCTTAAGAATGTAAACCTGTCGTCGAAGGTTTCTCGGCCTTTTGAGGTAAAGTACAGTCGGCGGCAATCCGGGACATATCGAGGCGCATTGAAGGCTGGCGGAGCAGCATCCCAGTTAGAGAATGCGTAGAAAGTGGCCCCGGAGGTTTCCGCCATGGACGCGGGTTCTAATATTGCGGTATCATCTCTTGGGGAAGGGTGGGGGTGGGGGTGGGGTCTGCCTGAAATTGCCACGAATCCTTTTGGCTGGATTCCATACCTTTTTTAGAGGGTCTTCCCGTTAAGTGAAGACACGTATGCCCGCAGGAAGAGCAGCTGGCGTACTTCGAAACATACCGAAACCTAGCTATAGCTCGACAAAATTCACTGACAGTTAATTGGTTCAGGAGGCTTTTAGAGCGCATGCAGGCATAACGCTTTCGTTTGAGGGCCACCTCACACTCGGCTGATCACCGCGGAAACGGTCGGCGTGCAAAACGGCTAGACATTCTAGGAAGAGTAGTTGGGCCCACGGCAATGAGGTTGCCAGAGAAGAACTCAATAACCATATCTACCGACCTTATCTCCTCGACTGGGGAGAGAAATCAGTCAAGTCCTTAAAAATAGGCAACTGCGCCCGCGCCAAAGCACCACTGAGGCGGGCTTCAAGGTGCGGTAGCGGCCCATAAAATGATATTCGAATGACAAATTGATCACTGCGATGAGATCATCGATTACCTCCCACCCCAAATCAGGCTGTGCACCTGAAGAGCACAAAGATAGATCGATATATGAAAATGAAGCGGTTCTCCTGCAGTGATGAGTAAACTCATCCACATTTAGGACAACAATCTCCATCTCGTAAAGGACCTGACCCCTAGGATTGAACGAGTAGTCTCCCCAGAGGGAGTGTCTCCCATTCAAGTCACCGAGGAAGAGAAAGTATCCAGTTTCGAAGTCAGCTTACGGTGGAATCTACGCAGAAATAACAGTATACCTACTATCCAGGTGCAGCTGCACAGACATGCCTAAAAGGCGGTGTCTAAAGCGAATATAAGAACGGAGACATCATGCCGGATGTAAATGGCACATCCTCCTGCCCGGCCCCTATCACGTGGTTGTGGGGTTTCAAAACCCTTATACCCCGGGAGGGTGGGCAGGGGGCACTCGCCCAGCATGTTCTCTTGCAAAAAGATAGTTAGGGGAAAACTGGAGGAGACGATCCGTCGCAGATCCTCCCAGTTGGCCCAGAGTCCACGGCAATTCCATTGAAAGAATATGGCCTCCAGCCCTAGCTTGGAGGAGATACGGGGGCCACATTTGAAGAGAAGACCCTCACAAGAATGGCCGTACCCTTTTTGGAGTTCTGCCTCCGGGTGCTGTTGGCTGGAAAATGCGCTGAAGGTACTGTTGTCTTGGATGACATATCGGTTGAGGTTGGGGCGCTATAGGAGTCTTTTTCTCTCTCCGACTAGAAATCTTACACAGGTGAGGAGTCCCTCTTTTGGAGGATCCATCGCCCTAGAGCCATCAAGCCTACCACTGGATATGGGCGTAGGAGCCAAAGCTTCTTTACTGCTGTCCTCCTTTCGGGTGGCAGCTTTAGAAACCCCGGAAGATATCCTTACGACCAACTTCATGGGAGTTGCCTTGGTGAGTTAATCAAGTTGGCGGAAGCAAGAGGGCCGTTTCGCCTTACGGGAAATGGTAACGCCGGGGGAAGAATGGGGAGCCGTGGTTGTAGGCGGGAGTGGGTGTGAACGTTTTAGACATAAGACGTCCAAGGAAGCGTCTGGCGCGTCAGAACCAAGTCCTTAACCTCGCGAAATGAGAGACGATCCTGGGCCAGAACGGTCAGGATTTCCTTCTGAAGGAAATACGCACCACATTGATTTAAAGAAACGGGGTGCGGCTCTCTGAAGTTGACACACTTGGCCACTCACGATTTGGACTTAACATGTGTGGCCTTGGAGCAACTTACACAGACTCCGGGTAACCTCTACATTGCACGTCTACAAAAGCGATTCATGTGGACGTATCGATGGCAGTAGTAGCACTTCTGCATCATTTGCACGGATGCCCTCACCTGGTAGCGATAGCAACCGGCACGCACCGACTCACGGAGCTTGTCACAGTCGAACCTGACGAAGAGTGTAGGGGTAAGTCTCGAGGCTCAACCATATTTTCTCATCACATGTTCGACATTAACCGCTCCTTTGTCGGGAAGCTCTAATGTGATATCTTCTATGGAGTAGTCCGCGAGTTCTCTCGCATAAACTAGTCCTTTCACAAGATTCATGGTAGAGTGTGGCGTCACACTCACCAGCGTACCATCAAGTATCTGAAGAGCATTAATCTTGGCCGTCTCGAAGGGATCCGACGCATACACCAGAAGGCTGCCGTCCGAGAAACGGGTCACCTTCGGCTCTCTACCAATCAGGCAAGCTAGTGCTCTTCTAGGAACGAACCTGTTGCCCTTGGCAAACAAGCTGCCATCAGTGGAGCGGACAACTAGAAAGCGTTTGAAGCTAACGGGCTCGAAAATGCCAGATAACCTCTGAATGAAGGTGCCTGGACGTAATCGATGGTCCGCCCTGCACACTTGCAATTTTGGTCTTAGTCAGGGAGTCACCATCCAGGGGAGCAACGGGACAGGACATAACTATCTTGGCTTAGTCGCTTACCAAAAAGCGGCAGTGGACATGTCCATCCCTGTCTTACGATTTTTTCCTTTTGGAGAGGAGAGTGGGGAATGAACCCGCTTTTCTCCTCTACAGAAAGGAGCCCCTAGGAAAAATATTCTTCACTGAAATGGAGAAGGTCTTGGCTGTCACAGTTGAACAAGCCAGGGGCGGAGATCTCTCCTCACATTGTGGATCCTTGGGGACCCAAGCCGTCTGAGGAGAAGCTTGCACAGGCAAGGACTCTGGTTTTGTGCCTGGCACTGATCCCGCGTTCGAGTCCATGAAAGATCCTACCGTTGGGGCCTGGGTCACCTCAGGGACCATGTCCATCTCAGGAGGGCCTCCATGTGCTCCCCTCCCCAACAAGACATCTCGCATCCCATTCGAGGTTCAAGTTTATCGTGTAATGCCAGCGAACATGCATCCGTCGGGGAAGAAAGGGGGTCAGGTACTTTGACCCCCTGTAAACTCGTTGCGCATGCAAGTAGGACATTAGGTGAACGGATCAACGGGCCCTGCCATAACTTGCTTCCCTAAGAGGGTTGGCTCTATCGAGTAGCTACCATCGGGAGCACTCATTTTTGTCCATCTGGCGACTCTTACTTAGGTACAAGTTGCCGTACACAACACAGCTTAAAACCAGGCTATATTTAAAAACAAATAATAAAACAAATATCAATATGTAACTAGCAAATAACAACGATAAAAAGAACAAGAGTCGAAAAAACAATAACAACAACGAAAAAAAGCAATAGGGAAACGTGTTCCGGCGTCAGAGGTAGGCCGGCTTCCCCCCGGGGCAGGAACATGCAACCTACAAATTGAACCATACAAAAAAGGTCAAATAAAGTGGAGGAGTCCATCCTCCTCCAAAAGTCGTAAAGTCCACAAGTCAGTGTGCACGAACTCGTCCCAAGTACAAGGGACAAGTAGTAGCGATCCCCGCTCGTCCCGGTACCGGAGATCACCCAGACTGAGACATTCAACAAGAATGTGTCGAACAGTCTGGGGGACAACGCAGTCTTCACAGTAGGGCGCTGGCGAGCGCTCCATCAAATAGCGATGCGTCACACGAGTGTGTCCGATTCGGAGACGGCAGAAAGCAACCTGAAGCCGTCGCGGCCTTGGGAGTAGTTCCATGGGAACAGTCGCGGCGCTATGGTACGTAACTTTAAGTTCCCCTCGATCGTCTCCCATCTTCTCTGCCAAGCAACCCGAAGAGCTGCCCGTCTTCCTGCCAGGGATTAGGTGTGAGGAAGAGCGATTGATTGATCGATTAATTGGTTTTAAGTGGCGAAACTAATACGTTATTGACACCAGCTAAACCTTTTTATGTCGCTTGTTCATTTTTTATGGGCGGTGAAGATTTACGATTATGATTCATTAATTGTTAAAAAAATGTAAATTTAAAAATGAGTATTTACAGATGTGGTGCAGAGCTATGGACGAATGAGGATGAATGGATTAGTAATGATGTATGAATGGATGAATGAATGTGTGATGCATGGTCGGGGTGAGTGGGTGAATGAGAGTGAATAGATGAATTATGCCTGATGAAGTTGTTTTAAGATATTTACAGAATAGTGCTTTGATGGATGCATGAAGAGGATGGCGATGAATGGGTGAAAGATGATCAGTAAATGGATGAAGGATAAAATATAGGGAATATTTAAAAAAATTTTAAAGTGTTTTTATTGTTTTAAAATAGAATTTAGATATTTGGGATAAATAATTTTTTAATTATATATGTTGGAGGAGGAGGAGGAGGAGGGCAGCCTCCTTCAAAAATATGATAACATCCCGATCCACTCCACCAGCCTGGCTAAGCATGGAGAGTAGGGAGCGGGCACCATCTGGCACTCGGTGCCTCACAAAGATGAGCGTTGCGGAGATCTCCCAGGCTGCGACACTCCACCAACATGTGGAACACTGTGAGGGGCCCCAAACAGTCATCACAATAAGGGGGCGGACCAGACTCCATGAGGAGACTGTGAGTAATTTTGGCGTAGCCCACCTGGAGACGTGTAACCACCACCTTCAGGTGGTGAGGCAGACCACTGTACTTCCATCTCTCAACGCTTTCGCGGTTCGATCTTAGTTTGTTTCCATCTAATGGGGTCCACTGCTCTTTCCATGCCTGTAGTATGGTATGGCGGATGGTAGGTCGAAGATCACATGCTGGTATTGTGAGGCAGATTTTTGCCGGTCTTGATGCGGATGTCTTAACGAGGGCATCCGCCGCCTTATTGCCATGGACCCTCAAGTGGGTAGAGACCTAGCAGAATTGCTTCGTTCAACCTTGGTTCATCAGAAGATGGAGCCACTCCAAGATCGAAACAACAAATGGGTGGTTGCGATTAAAACAACCTATCGCCTGAAGGCCACTTAAAGTCTAAATAAATTACATAGGGCACATCCGTCTTCAGGAAGCTAAGGCTGTGGGCAATCAAGATTGCAATAAGTTCTGCAGTCAATATAAAGGCAGCTATAGGAAGAGTGTCCTCTTTCCTAGGTGAGGGAAAGAGCTTAGGTTGTGTTGGTATCGATCCTTTATTCCTCGAAAGTCCCCTACAAAAGGTGACCTCAAATAGATCCCAGGGACATATTCTGGGCTGATCTTGCTGGCTTATTTGCACAGTCAGATCGGGGTGGGCGTCAAGCAACAACCGGACTCATGCACCAAATGCCTCTGGAGTAGAGCCCTTACCAGAATGTTGGGTGACATTGGCATCGGCCCACACTCTTTGGATAGCCAGATAATCAGTCAATCTCTGTAAGCGGCACCAGCATCTGATCAGGGCTGTATGCCTGTGGAGGTCCAAGGGAATTTCACCTCCATATGCTAGAAGGCTAGGGATGGGGGACGACCTGAATTCCCCAGTTGCGAGGCGCACTCCATGGTGGATGGAATCTAACGCTTTTAGTCGGGCTTGGGTAACGGAATAAGACATCTTGAAACCATATTCTAGTTATGCAATATTATTTCCGTGTGCAGCCTCAACATGATGTCGCGGTTGCACCCCAGGATGTGTTTGACAGTAATTTTAGAAGGTTTACTGCCCTAAGACAATCAACCTTCAGGGAACCGAGATAAGTAGACCAGGTTAGTCTGGTGTCAAAGACCAACCCCCCCAAACCAAGCCTCATCCCTACACGGGATCCGCTTGCCATAGAGATAAAGAGCATGGTGGGGATGTATTCCCCGGATAAAGCAGAAATGTACTGCGAGAGTCTTTTTCTGCGAGAATCGGAAACCCCTAAGGGTAGTCCACTCACATACTTTCTCTATGGCAAGCTGGATCCGCCTTTCGGCCGCTGGCATCCGTGAGGCTGCAAATGATATTGAAAGGTCATCCACATATAAGGAGCACCGCTCCATTTCGGAGCACATCCACTATGCCATTGATCGCAAGAGCAAATAGAGTTACGTTGTTCAAGACACTGCCTTGTGGAACTCCAACTAACTCCACCTTTTAGTTGATGGGGAAAGGAGAGGACTCGTTGAGCTCGAACCCGGACAATCCTTTTGTCCATGAAGGCCTTTAAGAAACACGGCAATCTCCCTGTGAGGGAACAAGCACGTGATGGAAGAAATAAGGTCGCTTTTAAGCAGTGACTCAACGTGATGGACCTCATTGTCCCTTACAAGCAATTTTCGAAGCTCAAAAGCGTGAGAAAGAACAGGAGCGGGTTCATGGAATGCAGCCCTTATCAATCCGAGTATTTAAACAAGACAAGAAGTCTTTCCCCCTCCCTCTTCCAGCTACGCTGGAAGCGGCTGAGACAAACGCCAGCCGGGCCACGTTCGCCATTACTCAAACGATGGGCGATAGTCCCCATCCCCCTTCTATGGGGTAATCTCCCTCACTCCAGGCGTGCATATGTACCAGTGTGAGAAGAAATCGTAAGAGATTTGTGCGAGAGAAGCTCACGAGAACAGACGATCTTACTCCTCCTCGATTCGGGTTGTCATACGCCGAAGGCAAGGAAACTTTGTGGGATAAAACCGAGTATCCCTCCTTGGATAAAACAAATATCCACCCTAGAACTAGTTAAGAACTCTTCTTCCCGTAAGAATACCCGTTTGACTCCGCGTAACGACGCCATCACGAAACAAGAACCAAGTCTTCTCCCAAAAAGCTTTAGGGAAGATTAATCTTAGCGTAATACCCCCTTAATTACGCATAGTCGACCAAACAAACCGTTTGACGCCTTGGAGAAACTCACCCTCCGTTTTCTTCAAAGGAATTCTACCGGAAGAATTCCTTGCCCCCACTATCGAAGGCTCTGCCCCCTTTCTCCGTCATCTCAAAGGAATACTTCAACTACAAGCAAGTTGACCCTGGACCCCGTCGAAGTGACCCAACCATCATCTCACCGCTTTGCCGGAAACAACTATCGTCTCCCCCACCCCCTCCATTTTGTACAAGGTATTGTAACGAATATTTTAGCTTCCCCAAATTTATAATTGCCGTCTAGCGTTCTCCCATTATCATTTAGGTGCTTACTATGTCCCCGTGTAAAGCTTAATTTTAATTCCATCCAGCCTACCCACTTTTATTGTATTTTAAATACCTAATCTTTTTACTGGCCCGTTGACCACTGTATCTATTTCTCTTATTATATGTCTGTTTATTGTTGTACCATTTAACCTAAATTATTAATATTTATTAAAGTCTTATTTTTTTGTCGACTCCTTTACTTTCCGACCCTTGAGCTCATCATAGCCTGTAACTAAGTGAGATTTGGAACTCTCAGCCAATATAAAGATTTAAAGTAGCACTATTGGACTAGCCCTCCCTTACGAGGATCTGACCTCGCAACCTGACATCGGCCGACCCAAAGTTATTAAAAGGAAACCCCTGCGCACTCTAAAGTCAAATATAATAGATGTATGTATGGTATATAGAGCTATACCACGACAGTCCCGCTTAGACCAATTTTGTGGAGGGTTTGGAGAATGCTGTGTCTTCAGGCAGTCTCATAAGCTTTCTCCAGGTCAAATAAATCTGTAATGTGGTGCTTTTGCGATCTTAATGCCCTGCACATTGACGACTCCAGTGTCAGGAGAGCGTCTGATGTGGAACGAACCTTACGGAACACGAACTGGCAGTTTGCGAAGAACTTTTTCCGTTTCAAGATTCACATAAGTCGGACATTGACCATCTTCTCAAGCAGTTTGCACATTCACAGTGTGAGTGAGATTGGACGGAAGTGAGCAAGCTGTGAGTGATCTTTCCCCGGCGTCGGGATCGGAATCACCCCCGCCAGGCTCCAGCTGAGAGTGATCTTTTCCTGGCGTCGGGATCGGAATCACCACCGCCAGGCTCCAGCTGCACGGGAATGCTCCCTACATTCAGATTCGGTTATAGAGGACGTAAGGGAAAGGGATGCCAGAGAAGAATATCCCCTTAATTTGTTCCATGAATTCCTTCCCTCTCTCTGTCTTCTAAGTATAACTCCACGTGGAGTAACCTCGGAACCCAAAGAAAAAAAGAAAGGAAGAATTTGAATACCCTCCAGTTGCCTCACAGGTGCAGTTAATTAAGTTGAGCGTGCTAAAAGCTTTTATCCCACCGAGAAAACGCCAATCTCCGTACTCTGGAGGCTGCTAGCTGGAAGTTGCCCGCCCAAATCGTAAAAGCCATTAAGACTTGGATCAGGCGACAAACGATATCTCTTGCCGCCAGAAGTATTCAACCATGCATCCGAGTCTGCCAACGGAGAGAAACCAAATAAATAGCCTTCATTTAAATACCCTGGGTTTTCGAATATCCCCAGATTGAGTTTGAGAACCCGTCGCCTTCGGTTCAGATCGTGTGTCTGTTTCCCCAAGTCCTTGGTATTCACTTATACCATCAAGGTTGGATCTCACCAGGCAGGTCCATTTCTTTTGGAAGCCTTACTCTGTTCAAAGCAAGCCTCGAATCGTTTTCATCTCGAAGGATTGGCTGGGATTCCTCTCGTCTCATCTGGAACTCCCCGTCAAGGATCACCAGTTCCCCGTGTGAGATTTCACGCCGAGCCGCGTCAGAGCCTCAATTTTTAGAGAGTGCACTTCTCTGGAGCAGAGGTGCCATCGTCCGTCTTCAAGGAGGATCGTGAATTCGTCTTCTGTCCCCCCTTCATCCTCGTCACCGTCAGGATATTCGGCCGAGAGTCACGTTCATTGTCCTTCTCCATTTTCCCGCGCAAACTCGCTAAAGGATTCCCCTTCCTCGAGTTGACCCCATTAAGGTAAAACGACCCTTGCTTGTATCTCCCGTTAATCGACCCACTTTCCGACCACTAAATATTCCCTACGTCTATTTTTTGTAATATTCCATTTAATAACTGATTAACGAGCTATTAGCTTTCCCAGAATGCCCATTAATTTCTATTCTGTCAGAGTTGTCCTTTATTTAAATTACCCTTTTTTCCCGTATGTATATATATATATATATATATATATATATATATATATATATATATATATATATATATATATATATATATATATATATATTAACTAGTGACCTATTAAAATTATATTTTGGTTTCCACGCTTTAAATATACCCTTGAACTGCAACTTGGTAAACTCATTAAACGCTATCGACCCCTGTGGTAAATCGCACTTTTATACCTCGTAATCAACGGATTACTTTTACGAAGTCAACATACTTGCACGTAGCGAAGGACGCGTACGTACACTAGAGAATATATGTATATATAACTGTATATATACATATTTTCTTGGCTTTTATCTCTTTCTTCCCAACCATATATATATATATATATATATATATATATATATATATATATATATAGGTATTGTCTAGGAAGGTGACCTATTCCTCGACAGAGGCCTAGCAGAAAGGACATCCCCTCTTGCGGAAGATGTCGTCGTGCCCTGGGGAGCTGCCCTTACAGATTTTCAGGGCCTCTCCTGGTTCACGTATGGTGAAGAGCACATTGTACGACTCTGCACCTGTGGATACAAAGTCAATGTCTTTCCATTCCTCTTGGAGTAATCGTATAACCGAAGCGGAAGTAGTGTCGCTCTGGGCTACTGAAGTGAAAAAGGTGCCAAAGGCCTCTGCCACATCGCTAGGTGCAGCCAAGGTGTTTCTATTTAACGACAGGATTGGGCATGATGGGAGAAAATACTTTCCATTCATTATAAGGACTGGTTGCCATATCTTTGAGATTGATGTGGACGGCGAGTTGGAGCTCATATAGGATTGCCACGAGGAGCGTCGAGCAGACTTCATCGTCCAGGTATAGTGAGCCCTAGCTCTGTGGAATGCGGAGATTTCAATGCTCCGAGATCTCTCAGGATGTTTCGTGAGTCGCTATAAATCCCAATCTGGTCTCCGAACCGGGCACGTCGCGTTATCTCTTGTACCGAGCGGTGTATTGCAACCAGCTCGGCCAAGAAGACAGACGCAGCACATGGCAGAGGCCCGCTGACTTTAAACAGGAGATCACGGCATGGAAACTGGCCTCCTCTTGGGCCTCGGAGGCATCCCTAAACACTAGCAGGGTTTCAGCATGACACGAAGTACGGTCCCAAAATGCCGAACGCAATACTCCCGGCGCTGTAGAAGCTTTGGGAGCAGGAACATAGGCGTGGCGACAAAGAGTCAAAGTTAAAACCCTCCAGGGTGGCGTCCTCCGCAGAACCAGGGGCAGCACCGGCTCGAGAGCTATACTTAGGTCTAGAAAGAGTTTCCTAGCCCTAAACCCAATGCGCTTAGGGTATGGTTGACGTCTCTCGGCGTCATAAGCACCGTCGAGATCAACTGCGGATAAAATGAGAGCTCTTTGTGGATAAGGAAGTCACCTGGCTCGCGTGTACAGGCAAATAATGCCCTGTGCACGGCGCAGAGCGAGTGGCATCTCCCATCATCGACAAATTAGCTCTCAATGGGGGAAGTGCGGAAAGGACCGGTCGCTAGGCGAAGGCCAGGTATGGTGAATCAAGTCCATCTTCCAGAATACACGCTCTACTCTGGATGCATAAAACTCGCATCCGTAGTAGAGCTTCTAACGAACAAATGATCGATAAAAAAGTAAGGCAGTAGCCCTATCGGCGACCCAGGTGCTGAACGTCACGGAACGAAGAATATCCATGGCACTGGTACAAGAGATCCTAAGGCTGTGATATGAGCTTCCCAGGAGAGGTGTCGGTCAAATACAAGACTAAGGAAACGGTGCGAGTCCATCACTTCCAGGCGTACCCCATTGAGAAATAAGTCTATCAGGGTGGAGCCATGGAATGCGACATAAGTGCACCACCTTAGTCTTGGCCAAAGAAAACCGAAGCCTGAGCGCTTCGTCATAGTAAGAGACGTGGTTCAATGCCTGTTGTAGTGGACGCTCAAGAGCTGGCATCTGGGCCGCGCCAAAAGAGAACGAAAGGTCGTCCACGTAGAGCGTAGCAAAGTGATGCCGTTGATGCTTATGAAAAAGAGTGTGACAATGAGGACACTTCCCTGCGGGACACCCTATTTCTGCTCTATTCGACCGGAGAGGGCTTCGCCCAGCCGTACGTGAAATCGACGACCTCGCAAAAGTTCAGATATAAAAATTGGGAGGTGTCCCCTCGCCCCCATCATATGGAGAGGCACCATGATACGGTATCGCCATGCGGTATCATAGGCCTTCTCCAGATCAAAAATCACCGTGGCGTAGTGCTGTCTAAGAAGGAAGACCTCGCAGACAGCATTTCCATTTATCAGTCGAAGCAGAGCATCCGACGTGAATTCGAGCTTGCGAAAACCGCAGGGTGCAGAAGACAGGCTGCCTTCGTGGAGGTTAGAAAGATTGGGCGGAAACCAGCTAGGAAATACTGATATCTCCCCAGTTTTAAAAATGCGAGCACATTAGCGATTCGCCAGGTATCTGGGAGGATACCCTATACCCAGAGCTTGATAAACAATTTTTGTTTGAGGGAGCCCATCTGGCGACTGCCTGCTTGCGCATACTTCGCTGTACTTGACACAACCCACTACTAAGCTATATTAAGAAACACGTAACAAAATAACAAGAAAACAAATAACAATATGTAAATATTAAACAACAAAGATAAAAAGGACAAGGGTTAAAAAATAACAAGAAAACAAAGCTAAAAACGCAAGAAGGATGCGCACTCCAGCTTTGGAGGTAGGCCCACCTCTGCTCCGGCGCCGAAACATGCAACCTACAAAAAAGTCGTAAAGTCCACAAATCAGTGGGCACGAACTCGTCCCGAGTAAAGGGACATGCGGTAGCGACGCCGCTGGTCCAGGTACCGGCACAGCTAACATGCGCGAAGAACGCCCAGACTGGGACATTCACGAACCCGTCCCAAGTACAAGGGACAAGCGGTAGCAAACATCGCTCGTCCCAGTACCGGGAAGGGATAACGTGCGCGGAGATCACCCAGACTGGGACATTCAACTAGAATGTGACGAACAGTCTGGGGAACAGTCTATGTTCAATTCGGAGATGACAGAAGACAACCTGAAGCCGTCACAGCATTGGGGCGTAGGTCTATGAGAACAGTCGCGGCGCAATGGGACGCAACTTTAATTTCCCCTCGACTGTATCGCATCTTCTTTGCCAAGCAGCTCCTCCGAGCTGCCTGTATTCCTGCCATGTAATCAGTGTAAGGAAGAGCAAAACGCTTCTGTTTGAACATTTTAACAGAAAGGCCATGTTTCGCTCACCCAGAGGTAGAAGTATTGTGTACGGAATATCGTCTGGACCAGGGGAAGTGTCTGCTCAAGAATTGAGAGCAGAACGCAACTCACGAAGAATAAATCTGTCAGAAGCCTTCAGCGATATCACGACGCGCATTGAATGCTGGTGAAGCAGCATCCTGGCTAGAGATTCCGAAAAAAGCAGTCGCGAAGGATTCTGCCACGGACGCGGAGTCCGAGATTGCGGTCCCGATCTCCTGGAGAATGGGAGATGGTTCCTGCGAGAACTTGCTTCTAATCCTTTTGATTTGCTTCCCCACCTCTGCTAGAGAGACCTTTCCCGTTAAGAGATGAGAAGTATGCCCGCCAAGAAGAGCGGCGAGCGTGCTTTATAATATACCGGAACTTAGCTCTAGCACGCCGAAATTCAGCGACAGTGAAGTCGTTCGGGTGGCGCTTATAACGCAAGTAAGCACTAACGCGGCGGGCTTTTGGGTGGGCAGCGACCAAGAAAATGATATTTGAATGGGAAAGTGATCACTACCATGGAGGCCATTGACCACAACCTTCGAACCAAAATCATGCTGTGCATCTGGATAGCACAAAGATAAATCGAGGCAGGAAAAAGAATCGGTTCTTGGTAGATTGGTTGTCAGGCAGTGACGCGTAAGCCCATCCACATTTAGGACACCCATCACTAACTCGTCGATCAGGTCGGCAAGGACTTGACCCATGGGATTAATAGTCTCATCAGAGGGGGTGTCTGCACAGGTGCAGCTGCACAGCTACTTCATTAAAGGAGGTATCTAAAGAAAGAGAAGAACGGAGAAATCATGCTCCATGTAAATCGCGCATTCTCCTGCTCGGCAAAGATAGTTAACCGAGAACGGGAGGAGATGAGCCTCCGCAGCACCACCCTGTAGGCCCGGAGTCCAGGGCATTCTCATTAGAGTAATATGCGCTCCAGGCCTAGCTCGGAGGAGATGCGAAGGCCTTCTTCGAAGAGAAGACCTTCACGGGAATAGCCGTACTTTTTCCGGAGGCAGAACTCCGGGCGCTGTTGGCCGGACAATGCGCTGAAGGCGTTGTTGCCTTCGAGGGCTTATCAGGGGGAAGTTGGCCTCGTGATTTGAATCTTTTTGCCCCTCCGCCTGGAAACCTTAGGCAGGCGGGGCAGCTTCGGAAGCCGGGGCCCCTCTTTTGGAGGATCCACCGACTCTGAGCCACCCAGCCTTCACTGGGTGTGGGTGAAGGACTCGAAGCTCCTTTGGTGGCGTCCTCCTTTCAGGGGGCAGCTTTCCTGGCCCCGTAAGATGGCCTTACGATTAACTTTAGGGGGGTTGCCTCCTGTCAGTCTAACGACTCTGTAGATCGGTGCGGCCGTTTCGTTTTACGGGAAACTGTTTTAGCTGAGGCTGGGTGTGAACCCTTTGACCCGCCAACTCTAACAGTGGAGCGCCCGGAGTAGGTAAAAACCACAGAAGGGATAGGAATGGGCGCGGAAACGACCGTGCTCGTAGGCCTGGAGGGGCCTACGATTGTGGCATAAGTCGTCCCGGGCAAGTCCTTAGCCTAGCAAAATGAGAGACGATCGTGGACTTGAACGAACAATATTTCCTTGTCAAGGAGATACGCACCACATTGCTTCAAAGAAGCAGAGTGCGGCTCTCCGCAATTGACACACTTGACCACACACTTTTGTGCGGCCTTGGAACAACTTACACAGGCTTTCGGTAGCCCTGACTTTGCGCGTCTACAAGAACGATTAATATGGCGGAAGTGGTCACAGTAGTAGCACCTCCGCGGCAATGACACAAATGCCTTCACGAGGTAGCGATACCAACCATCACACACCGACTCAGGGACTTGCCACAGTCGAACGTGGCAAAGAACCTAGCGGTGGGTTTTGAGGCCCCTCCTTGTGTTCTTATCACACTTTTGACCTTGACCGTTTCATGGTTGGCCAGCTTTAAGGTGATGTCCTTTTCTCTGGAGTAGTTCACGAGTTCCATCGCATAAACTACGAAGTTCATGGTAGAGTTCGGCGTCACAATCACCCGCGTGCCATCAAGTGTCCGAAGGGCACTTATCATGATCGCCTCGGAGGGATTCGACGCATTCGCCAGAAGGAAACCTTCCGAGAAACGGGTCACCTTTGGCTCTCTACCAATCTCACTAGCTAAGACCCCCCTCTGATGGATTATGTTGCCCTTAGCCAACATGCTGCCATGAGTGGTTCGAATAACGATGAAGCGTTTGAAGCCAGCAGGCTCAAAAACGCCATGTAGCCTCTGATTATGGGCCCCGACGCAATCGAGGCTCCACTCTGCGTATTTTTTGTCTTAGTCTGGGGCTCCTCACCTAAGGGTGCAACGGGACCGGTCGTGCCTATCTTTGTTTGGTTGCTTACCACAACGGCAGCATACCCGTCCCTTCTCACGGCTCCCGCGGAATAAGAAGATCCCTGAGTCGTTTTGGTCTTCTTTCGGTTTATTAACTTTTTAGGAAAGGAGAGTGGGTAATGAACCTGCTTTTCCTATCTGCCGGCCGGAGCCCTTGGGCCAGATGGATCGGCTTCAGCTAGATCCTTATTTTAAATGGAGAAGTTCTTGGCGGTCATAGGGGCACCGGATGGGGGAGTAGATTACTGCTCTCCTTGTAAGGCCTCAAGGCCCGGGCCGTCTGAGGAGGAGCTTGTGCAGGGCGAAGCACCGAGCCCATCTTGGGCTGGGTCACCTCAGGAAGCATGTTTATCTCAGGGGGGGCCTCTATGTGGTCATCCTCTCCCCCCAAGGCATCACTGATACCTTTCAAGGACCCCTTTTTCTTGTCTTGGTAGAAGTGGGCAGGTATACTGACCCTCTGCAAATTACCCGCGCAGGGCATTAGGGGTCACGAACCGACGTGCCCTGCGATCCCTTGCTCCCACCGGGAGCGGTCCGTTATGGGCTACCTGCCTGTGTTCTTGGCATTCCCCTTATAAAGTAAAGGGGGGACTGCCGCTGGGGATGGGGAGTTCCTCGAGGGCACCTACAGGAAAGGGGGTGAGGGGAAGTTCCCTGTCGCCGAAGGCATAGAAGAGGAGTAAGCCTCATCTCCGGTCAGAGAAGTTTAGAGGGTCCCCTTTGAAAACACAGGGGGTGACCTCAATTTTTTTAGTAGAGTTACCCGTGGGTGGCTCTGTTAATGGTCTAGGATAAGGTAGAAGGGGAGAGTTTTTATTTTGTTCGTTTTCATCATGGAGCATGGTGACCCCATGAAGTAGCTCGCTCTGCGAGGGATGAAGACAGGGCCGGCAGAACCGGCTGCCGCCATTTAAGGCCACTCCTCCCGCCTATTGACACGGCAGCCCATCGGCATGTCGGCTCCACCTTTGGCACGGTGTAAAATGGATACATAGTGGAAGAAAGAAAGGAGATGTGAAGAAGGTGTGGGTGGGGATGAAGCAGGTTGTTAAAAACCAACCACCCAAGACCGGAGCTTAGGAGTAAGGGGACGCTGTCCCCTCCCCCCCCCTCAGCCCCGATGCGGGATAGTTGGGTGAGAGGAAGCTGGTCGACATCTACCCTATGAAATTCGAGGCCAAGCAGAGAAAGTTGTGGGAGAAGTGGTAGGGAGAGTGAGGAAGTGGGGAAAAAACGCAGGCTGTCAGAATGAAGGAGAAGTGGCATAGCTGGGGCAGGGCAGGGCAGCACGGCGGCAAGGAAAGCAAATAGCCGTGCCTCTTACGGGAGGGGGGGGGGTAATGGTTGGAAGTGATAGGTGAAGGAAAGTTAAAAAAATAGATAGGAAGTTAATAAGGCGATTCATGCAACACGATGCCATTTGTTACAACAGACGAGTATCGAACGTGTTGGGAAAAAAATCAGATGCTCATTTCAGTTTATCAAACAATGATGAGCGTCGGATTGCGACGGGCAAAGAAAGGCAAGAGAAGCAATGCACAAACAGGTAAAAGAGGTACGAATGAACGGAAATTGGATAATATAGTGAGTTAAGGGGCAAGGTTTTATAGTTGTAGGTTTTGCCGTCTAGTAAGGGATGCATTAAAAAATGTAATAATAATTTTTTTATACCAGATTGGTCTCTCGCATGTGGGAGTGGGGGGGTTGGGGCAGCGAGTTGTCAGCCATCATTAGTCAATAGGGCAAAATGTTATCTTGCAAATGCTTATACGTTTCATACACATTACACTTCAATTTGCAGTCAAACGACATGTTTTTAGGGTGAATAAACAGGTATTCCAATATTTTCCTTTAAGCTAGCAAATTTGCAAGATCGAGGTCATTTTGGTTGTTGATTTGGGAGTCATTCTTTCGTTCTTGAACCTCCGCAAGCAGATTTTCCACTCCAGCTTCAAAATCTTCCATCATCAAACGTCCCTAGGCAAAAAGAGAGATCAAGTATTTGCTTCGAGAATGTGGACACATCTGCCCGCTGCGATACGCTACCCCAACCCCTCATAGTGCCTTAAATCCTGCCTTGAAGAGGCAACTCTTTTCCCTAGCTTTTCAAGGCTTTGCACAACGCCATAAACTACAAAACTATTATAATATTATTAATTATTATTATTATTTTTTAATATTATTATTATTATAAAAAATTAGAATGAAAAATAACAGTTTAAAACTAAATATAAGACATGAAGGTTAGTAAGGAAGCTCCATGGAGGAAGTTGACTGCTCAGAGGGCACAAATCGCCGCAAACAATTTGTAGCTTAATTCTAGGCTAGATTAAAAACAAATCAAATCAATTTAAAATAAAAACAGACAAAAACAAAAGCAAACATCCCCCACACCCGAAAAAACGAATCAAAACAAATGCAAAAAGCAAAAAGGAAGGACGCACTGGCATGGGTGGTGGTGGTGGGGGGTGAGTTCCGCCTTGCACTCACGCAGGAGCATAAACAAAAACTCCAAAGAAAGTAAAATAAAATTGAGATTCCAATGCTCCGAGGGTGATTAGGGCGCTTTGTAAGTCGCTAAATACCACAAACCGGTCTCAATGAATTCAAACAGAGGCGATACGGCATAGAAACCGATACCCTCCTGGGACTTGGAGCCATCCGTATACACTGGCGGGGAATCAGATTTACAAGAAGTGTGCTACAAGTGGCCGAACCCAATACTCCAGGCGCTGTAGAAGTTTTGGGAGCAGAGGCGTGACGACAAATAGTCCAAGGGGGTACCTCAATGGTGGTGTCCTGTGCAGAACCAGAGTCACCACCGGCTTGAGTGCTAGACCGAGCTCTCAAACGAGTTTCCTAGCACTAAACACAAAGGCTTAGAGTACGCGTCTTTGTGCTGCATGAGCACTGTTGAGATCGGTTGTGGAGGCACTAAGAGCTGTTAGCGACTGGGGGAGGCACCGGGGGCGCGAGTACAGCCGCAGAATGCCCTGCACACGGGGCAGAACGCGTGGCATTTCCCCAGCATTGACAAGTATGCTCTCAATGAGGGACGTGGGGAAGGACCGACCGCCAGGAGAAGGCCGGTGTGGTGGATCGAGTCCACCTTTCGCAATACACGCTCGGCTGCGGATGCATAAAACTCGCATCCGTAGTCTTGCTTCGGACGAACACATGATTGACAGAAAAGCAAGGCAGTAGCCCTATCAGCACCCCAGGTGCTGAAAGTTATGGAACGAAGAATTTCCAGGGCGCCTGTACAAGAGAGGAACAAGAATATCATGCAGCAGCAGTGAGGTGATACCTTTGTTGCTCACGGGAAATAGTGTGATACTGAGGAGACTTCCCTGCGGGACACCCTCTTCCTCCTCTATTGGGCCAGATAAGGCCCCTGCCCCCTACCAGGACGCAGCATCGACTATCTTGCAAAATCTCCGAAATAAAGATTGGGAGGAGACTCGTTGCTCTGATCGTGTGGAGAGTCTCTATGATGCCGTATCGACATCATAGTGAGGTTAGAAAGATTGGGTGGAAACCGGCAATGGTAGAGTGACATCTTGCCGGTTTGGGAAAAGCGAGCACAGTGGGAATTTACCAGGAGTCTGAGCGTATAACCCTCTAACCGCATCCTGTTGAACAAATCTAACAGAAAGGCCATGCTTCCCTCACCTAGTTGTGGAAGCATGGAGTATGGGACATCGTCTTGACTAGGGGCAGTCTCCGCGCACGAGGCAGGAGAGGAACGCAAGTCAGTCATTATAAACCTGTCTTTGAAGGATTCTCCACCCCTAGAGGGAATGTCCAATCCGTGGCCTTCCCTAACATTATGACGCGCATTGATTTCTGGCCGAGTAGCATCGCAGCGAAAAAATGCTAAGAAGGCGGTCGCAAAGGACTCCGCCACGGATGCGGGGTCAGAGATTGCGGTCCCATTCTCCTGGAGAACGGGTGAGAGATCCTGCGATAACTCTCCCCGAATCCTTTTGACTCGCTTCAACTCCTCTGCTAGAAGGTTCTTCCCGTTAAGTGAAACCACGTATGCCTGGCAGGAAGAGCTGCCGGCGTGGTTCGAAACATAGAGGAACCTAGCCCTAGCTCGACGAAGTTCACCCTCAGTGAATTGGTTCGGGTGGCGCTTATATCGCATGTTGTCATAACGCTTCCGTTTGAGGGCCGCCTAACACTTGGCTGACCAACATGGAAGCGGTTGGCATACAAAATGGAAAGAAATTCTAGGAATAATGGTTATGTACACAGCGATGAGGTTGCCGCAGAAGAACTCAACGGCCTCATGTACCGACCTAAACTCCAAGACTGAGACAGAGAAATCAGTCATTTCCTGAAATGCGGACCACCGCGCCTGCGCCAAGCACAACCGGGGCGGAATTTTATGCGGCAGTGGCCCAGACAATGATATTTGAATGGGAAAGTGACCACTACAATGGAAGTCATTGACTACCTCCACCCAAAATCAGGCCGTGCATCCGAAGAACACAAAGATAGATCGAAACAGGAAAATGAAGCGGTTCTTGGGCTGTAGGGTGTAAACTCATCCACACTTAAGTTACCTATCTCCAGCTCAGCTCGTCGATCTGGTCGGCAAGGACTTGACCCCCGGGATTGATCGAGTAGTCTCCCCAGAGGCAGTGTCTACCGTTCAGATCCCTGAGCAAGAGAAAGGGCATCGGGAACCGTGCCACGACACAGCGGTAGTTCCCCGCGTCGAAGACGGCTGACAGTAGAATGTACGCGGAAATAAAGTATACCTCTTATCTATATGCAGCTGCACAGCTACCTCCTGAAAAGAAGTATCTAGAGCGAAGAGAAGAACTGAGACATCATGCCTGTTGTGAATCCCGCATCCTCCTGCTCGGCCCCCACCCCGTGGTGATGGAGTCGTAAAACCCTTATACCCCGGGATGGTGGGCCGGGGGCACGCGCCCAGCTTGGTCTCCTGTAAAAAGATGGCGAACGCGGAGCGGGAAGAGACGAGCTTCCGCACTCCTCCCAGTTGACCTGGAGTCTGCGGTAATTCCATTAAAGGAAAATGGCCTCCAAGCCTAGCTCGGAGGAGATGCGGGAGTCCTCTTCGTGAATGGCCGTACGCTCCCCGGAGGCAGAAGTCCGGGCGCTGTTGGCCGGAAAATGAGCTGTAGGCGCTGTCGCCTTCGAGGACTGATCGGAGGAAAGGGGTGGTGGGTCGCCATGCAAGTCTTTTACACTTACACTCTCCACCTCGAAACCTTAGGCGGCGGGGTGGCTTCGGAGGCGGGAGGGGGCTCTCTTTCGGAGGATTCACCGTCTCCCAGCCACCCAGCACGGCTCCTTTAGTGTTGTCGTCCTTTTGGGGGATGGGGGAGGCAGCTTTAGGAACACTGGAAGATGGCCTCACGACCATCTTCGGTGGTGTGTCATCCTGTGAGTCTAACGACTCGGTGAAAGCGAGCGGCTGTTTCGCCTTACGGGAAACGATCACGTTAGGGGAAGTGAGGGTTGCCCTTGTTTTAGCAGGGGCTTGGTGTCAACCCTTTGTGCTCCAGAAAGGTTCCGAATGGGCGCGGAAACGACCGTACTCGTAGGCCTGTAGGGGCCACGAGCAGAGGGTGTGTTTCTTAGCATCGAGGCATAAGACGTCCCAGGCAGAGCTGGACGGGTCAGCGGCACGTCCTTAGCCTCAGGAAGTGAGAGACGATCCTGGGCCTGAACGGTCAGGATTTCCTTCTCAAGGAAGTACGCACCAAATTGCTTCGAAGAAGCGGGGTGCGGCTCTCCGCAATTGACACACTTGGCCACACACAATTTGGACTTATCGTGTGCGGCCTTGGAGCAACTTACACAGACTTCGGGTAACCCCGACTTTGCACGTCGACAGGAGCGATTAGTATGGGTGAAACGGTGGCAGTAATAACCCCTCCGGGGCAATTGTACGAATTCCTTCTCGCGGTAGCGATACCAAACGTCACGCCCGACTCAGGGAGCATCTCACGGTCGAACATGACGAAGGGTGTAGGGGTGGGTCTTGAGGCCATTCCCTGTTTTCTCATGACACGCTCAAACTTGACCGCCCCATGGTCGGCCAGCTTTAATGAGATGTCATCTATGGAATAGTCCACGAGTCCCCTCACACAAAACTACTCCTTTCACAAAGTTCATGGTAGAGTGCGACATCACACTCACTGTCGTGTCATCAAGTGACCGAAGGGCACTAATCATGGCCGCCTCGGAGGGGTTCGACACATTCCCCAGAATGCTACCGTCAGTGAAACGGGTCACCTTCGGCTCTCTACCAATCTCGGTATATAAAGCTCTCCTCTGCTGGATCATGTTGCGCTTAGCCAACATGGTGCAATCAGTAGAGCGAATAACGAGGAAGCGTTTGAAGCCAGAGATCTCGAAAACGCCAAGTAACCTCTGAATGAGGGTCCCTGACGTAATCGAAGCTCCGCTCAGCGCACTTGCACTATTGGTGTTTGTCAGGGGCTCTCCACCCAGGGAGCACCGGAGCTGGACGTGCCGATCTTGGCTTGGTCGCATACCCAAACGGCAGCGGCCCCGTCGCTCCCCGTGGGTCCCAAGGAGGAAGTGAACCTCCGAGTCTTTTTTGTCTTTTTCCTATTCTTGTTTTTGTAGGAGAGGAGGTCGGGTAATGAACCAGCTTCCCTCCGCCGCCGGTAGGAGCTCCTAAGCAAGATCCTTCTTGGAGGAGATCGTTCATCTACCTGTGTGGCCTCGGGGACCCGTGCCGTCTGAGAAAGAACCTGTATAGGGGCGGCCACTGGTTTTGTGTTTGACACCGAGCCCAGGTTCAACCCCACGGAGGATCCTACCGTCTCGGTTTAGGAGAGGAGTAAGCCTCCTCTCCGGTAAAAAGAGTTAGGTGGGTCCCCTGAGAAAGCACGGGGGAGGGGGGAGGACCTCCTTTTCTACTGTGGAGCTACCCGAGGGCTGCTCCGACGGTGGTAAAGAGAGTTTTTTTTCATTAAAATCATCGTGCATGATGACCCTATTAGTATCACGGGACGCAAACTCTAATCGCTGTAGCCCGCTCTGTGAGGGGTGAACACGGGTTCCAGAAAAAGCCGACTGCCGCCATTCAGGACCACTCCTCCCGCCCAGTGGCCAGGCAGCCCTTTCAGCACGCCGCTCTACCTTGGGCTGGGCGTAAAATTAATAGGCCTTGAAAGGAGAAAGGGTATGTGAGGAAGGTCAAAGTAGGGGTGTGGGCAGGGGTGAGGCAGGTTGTTAACCCCCAATCTCCCCGGAGTTCAGGGATGAGGGCGCGTTTTCCCCTTCCCTCTCAGCCCCGATCAGGGATGGATGGGTGAGAGGAAACTGGTCGGCGTCTACCCTGTGAAATTAGAGGCTGACCAGAGAAAGTTGTGGGAGAGGTTGTAGGGAAAGTGATGGAGTAGGGTAAGAAGACAGGGTGTCAAAAAGAAGGATAAGAGGCTAAGGTGGGTCCGGATGGGTTGCTGAGTCCTATCAGCGCGGCGGCCAGGAAAGCAAATCGCCGTGCCCCTTACGGGAGTACTCGTGTACAACGAAACTTCGCTCTTACGCACAACTAAATCAAACAGTCATGCACGTCTATGTCTGCCCCTCGCAAGCCACAAGATTTGGCATCCAAGAACAACGAATCATGTGATTCGCGAACAGTGAATCAAGACTATCAGGATCAACAAATCCTTATACTGGCCAGCCCTGAATCTTGATAATCACGATCAACGAATCCTGGTACTCACGAGCACCGATACTGGTACTCACGAACACCGATACTGGTATTCTCGAAGTGTTACTGATATTCACGAACACCGATCCTGGTACTCACGACCAACGAATATTGGCACTCACGAAGAACGAATCCTGCCACATGCAAACAAAGAACCATGACACGCGAACAACGAATCCTGGCACTCACACACAATGAGTACTGAAACCCGCAAACCTCGAATCCTGATACACGCGAACAACGAATCCTGGAACTAACAAAGAACCATGTTACTCACGAACAAAGAATTCTGGCAATAACGAACAACGAATCCTATCACTCACGAAAAACAAATCTTCTTACTCACTTAAAACGCTAAATGGCACTCACCATACAGGGTAAACTGGCACTCGCGGAGGAACTTCTACTCCAATTTGGGGAGAGTTACGCGCCCTAACAACTCTGCCCCTTCCCTTCCCTTTATTAAAATTACCTCGTCGGCGGAGTGGATCAAGGCTGTATCCAGCAAGAGGGAGATGCGGAGGTCACCGTCATAATCGAAGACCCCAAAACAAGATCCCATCGGGTCCCGGTCCGGGATCCAAAATATATGATCAGTGACGAGGCCGCCGTAGAGCTCCACTCTCGTCTTGGGACCTGGAATAAGAGGGGGGGGTGTTGGTAATTTGGTCGTGTAAGAGGGGCGGGGGAGGAACCGAAAAGGTTTAGGAAATAAAGAGAAGAAACAGAAGACAAAGTGGGGCATCTCTCTCGGGTAGATTAAACGAAGGGTCTAGTGATGAATTAGGGGAAGAAAAGATATGTGGAAAATATACAGGCTGTCCCTTAAGTCTGGACATAGGAAATATCATAATGGTTTCCTCGATCACCAGACCTTTCCTCCCTCCATTTCTTTTTCTGGAGTATGTATAGTAAATGTGGTTTATGTACTTAATGAATTTTTTAAAAAGATTTTTAGAGCCTATCTGGCGACTGCCTACTAGGGCAAAAGTCGCCGTACTCACACTGGGGCCTAATAGTAGGCTAGATTAAAAAATAAATAACAAATAAAGATAAAAAAGGAGAAAATGCTAAGAAAGGCTAAAAAAACAACATCAAATAAAAACAAGATAAGCTAAAAGACAACAAGAAGGTAGCGCGCTCTGGCGTCTGGGGTAGGCCGCTTCCCCTGGCGCAACAACATGCGAATTTTTCTAAGAATTTGTATACGTTACTAGTTCGATATGTATGTACAGATTTATATTATATTTAATTATATTAGCCTAAAAGCAATATATTATAATTCTATAAATGATAATAAAACAAATTATTAACATTGAAAATGGTGTTAATTAGAAAAAGACAAGAAGCAAAAAGTAGTGGCAACGTTTACATAATACTGATTTAACAAATCAAATTATTAAAATTAGTGGTAAAGAATGTTCGAGAATGACATGGGATATTCTAGACTAATCCAGGACAGAAAGTTACTGGCACGGTTAACTTTTTTGACTGTTCATTATGGTATTAGACACGGCTGAAAAATCATCTCTACAATAATTTTGAAATAGCAACATGGTGAAGACATCCGAACACTCAGAAGCATATAGGAAGCGTTTAATAATTGAGCTGCACAACCAAGGAAATGGATATAGAAAAAATCGGCAAGTTTGAATATCCCAATTTCATCTGTAAGGAATATTATGGGCTGATGGGACTAGTGTTAATTGTGTGCGGAAAGGACGACCGAGAAAATGAACTGACAAAGTTGTGCATTCGTGTGTTCGAATTGTCAACAAGAAATCAAAAGTCACTTCCAAGGAATTGAAAGAAACTCTGGTGGGCAATGGAACAAACGTGGACGTGTCAACATTGCGCCGTTACCTGAACCGTGAAGGTCTCCATGGACGTGTACCAAGGAGGAAACCACTGTTAAGGACGGTTCACAAAAAGAGACGTTTAGAGTTTTCCAGAGAACATCTTCATGACACTGAAGCAGAACTTAATAAAATATTATGGTCATACGAGACTAAGCTCAAGCTGTTTGGCATAAACGACCTCCATTAGGTTTGGAGAAAATCTAGAGAAGCTCTGCTGGAAAAGAACATCATACCTACTGTGAAACACGGAGGTGGTTCGTTCCATCATGTTGTGGAGGTATTTTGCTGCTGCAGGTACTGGCTCAATGTGTGTGATAGAAGGCATGAATTCTGAGGGATATCGGCCAATTTAGGATGAACATGTGGAACAAACGGCGAGGAAGCTAAGTCTTGGCAGAGGGTTCGTCTTCTAACAGGATAATGACCACCCAAAGCACACGAGCAAAGCAACGCAGAAATATTTTGTCAATCAACGCTTGAAAGTGATGAAATGGCCTTCTCAAAGTCCAGATTTAAATCCGATTGAAAATTTACAGAAAGAACGGAAGTCACGTGTTCATGACAGGTCACCAAGAAGAATCGCAGGGTTGAAAGCTTTTGCAGTGGAAGAGTGGAGTAAAATTCCTTCTAAAACTTGCAAAAACCTTGTTCATACCTACAAACAAACGTCTGATTGCTGTGATTGCTGCCAAAGGAGGTCATACCAAGTACTAATTTATAGTTGCCAATAATATATATAAATATTTATGAATGTTGTTAATAATTTTGCTTCTTGTGTTTTTGTTATAAACACCTTGTTAAATGTTAATAGTTTGTTTTATTATCAATTATACATTATAATATATTGTTTTTAGGCTAATATAATTAAATATAATATAAATATGTACATTTCGAACTAGTAACATAAAAATTCGTAAATTACAAAATTTGAGATGTGTTGCCAATAGATATGCGCGCAACTGTACAACAAAGAGTCAAATAAAGTGGAGGGAGGCCAGCCTCCTCCAAGAGGTCGTATAGCCGCCAGTCTGTGTGCACTAACCATCCATAGTACAAGGGACAAGCGGTAGCGACCCCGCTCATCCCGGTACCATGATAGGTAACTGGCATGAAGATCACCCAGACTGGGACATTCAACATGAATATGGCGAACAGTCTGGGAGATAACGCGGTCGTCACAAGAAGGCGCAGTCGAGCGCTCTATAAAGTGGCGGTGCGTCCCGCGAGTGTGTCCAATTCGGAGACGACAGTAAGGAACCTGAAGCCGTCGCAGCATTGTGGGATAGGTCCAAGGAAACATTAGCGGTGCAATGGGAAGTAACTTTAACTTCCCTTCGACCGTCTCCCATCTTCTTTGCCAAGCCACCAGGAAGGCAGCCCGTATTCTTGCCATACAATCGGTGTGAGTAAATTGCAACGCTGGTCTGCTCGGACAGTCTTCGCGGACTCTTCGGTGCCCTCATCAACGCGCTCATTTCCCGCAATTCCTACATGTTCAGGGACCCAGCAGAAGATAATCTCGATATCTGCCCGGCTTGCTAAAACCGTCACGTCACGGATATCGCGAACTAGGGGATACGGAGATATCAATGCTCCGAGAGAAATCAGAGCGCTTTATGAGTCTCTATAAATCACAATCCGGTCTCCGAACCCAGCACGTCGCGTAATTTCCCGTACCGAACGGTATATTGCAACCAGCTCAGCCGTGAAGACACGCGCAGCGCCTGGCAGAGCCCCACTGACTTCAAACAGAGGGGATACGGCGTGGAAACCAATCCCCTCTTGAGACTTGGAGCTATCCGTATACACTTGCACGTTTACAGCCTGACACGAAGTGTGCCTCTAAAAGGCCGAACGCAATACTCCCGGAGCAGGATAAGCCTTGGGAGCAGAGGCGTGGCGACAAATGGTCAAAGGTGGTACTCTCCAGGGTGGCGTCCTGGGCAGAACACAATAAAAAAGCAAAAAGGCGACAAGGAAGCGAGCTCTGGCATCAGGGATAGGCCGGGCTTACCCCGGCACAGGAACATGCGACCTACAAAAACAATCAAATAGTGCGGAGGAGGCCAACCTCCTTCAAAAGGTCGTAAAGCCAAGACATTACGGATCCCATTCAAGGAACCTTTGGTTTCGCCTTCTTGGGCCGGCGAGCTGACATCCGTCGGAAAGGAGAGGTGGGCAGGTATGATGACCCTCTGTAAACTTGCCATGCACGTCAGCAGGACTTTAGAGGGCACGGACCGACGGGCCCTGTCATCCCTCGCCCCCCTAAGGGGGTTGGCCCTATCGAGCCGCTCGCACCGGGATCGGTCAATTATGGGTCACTGGCATGCTTTCTTGGCAGTCCCCTGGGAAAGTAAAGGGGGGGCTAGTAAGAGGGAGTCGCTCAGGGGCAATTACCACGAATGAAGTGAAGGGGAGTCCTCTGCACCCGTCGGCGTAGGAGAGGAGTAAGCCACCTTTCGGTAAAAGAAGTTTAGATGGTCCCCTGAGAAAGTACAGGGAGTAACGCGAGACGCAAACACTAATCTCTCCACGCAGTAGCCCGCTCTGTGGCGGATGAACACGGGCCGGCAAAAGCCAACTGCCGCCATTTAGGACCACACCTCACGCTATGTTGCCAGGCAGCCCTTCAGCACGGCGGCTCCACCTTGACCTGGGCGTAACATTTATAGATTGTGAAAGGAGAGAGAAAGGGTATGTGAGGAAGATGAGGGTGGGGATGAAGCAGGTTGTTAAAAACCAACCAACCAAAACCGGAGTTCATGGGTGAGGGGGCGTTGTCCTCTCCCACCTTCAGTGCCGATCCGGGATAGTTGGCTGAGAGGAAGCTGGTCGGCGTCTACCCTGTGAAATTAGGAGCCTACCAGAGAAAGTTGTGGGAGAGTTTGTATGGAAAGTGAGGAAGCAGGGTAAGAAGGAGGGTGTCAGGAAGAAGGAGAAGAGGCTAGCCAAGTTGGGGCCGGAGGGGGTGCTGAGTCCCATCAGCACGGTGGCTAAGAAACCAAATCACCGTGCCCCTTACAGGCTGTACCCAATGAAGATTCAAGCCACGAGAATCTTGATGGAACAGCGCATCATAAATGAATGTGCTCAAACTGACTGAAGTTGGAGTTAACGCATCGGGGGCCTTCGAATGAATCTTACAAAGCGCATCGATCTTTGCACCAAAAATGGTTGAAAATGCATTAAATATGATATTTATTAAGATTTCAATATAATAAAATGTTCAATTTTGTAATTGAAAATATGCATTTTTCCTATATGTCCAGACTTTATGGACACCCTATTTAGTCCAAAAGGCCCATTGTTCGCACAGCGAAGGGAGGATTCCCCGGCAAAAGGTTCAAAATGCTCTAAATTAGTGTGTGTGTGTCTGTGTATTTGAGGGAGAAAAAAAAAGTGTTTGGATGAACAGAAAAGAATCGTACCGAAAAGAATGCATGAAAGAGCCATGCTACTATCGAACTTTATCAATTTTAAACTGATAGGAGGCGGCTGGTTTGGGAAGCATCGTCTTGAAATCTTTCTTTCCTACGGGGAGTACACGAAATGGGGGTAATGGAAGGGGCTGTTGCGTACCCAGTCCTGTCAGACCATTAATCAGTTTCAATAAGTGCATAGTGTTTATGGAATGTGGGAAAGAGTTTGAGGGTTCCATCTCGAGTTCCTCTGAGCAGAGGTCAGACCAACAAGATGGCGGACTTCATTGCAACACATACACACACATATACACACACACACATACACACACACACATACACACACACATATAAACCTAAACCTTAATAATAAAGACAACAATAATACTAACTAAAAATAATAACGATGACAATTATAATACTTCACAATATGGTTCCATTCCTTTGTTCACATAAAAATAATACGATCACATAATACACAATATTAATACGTTTTATTCAAACAATAATAATAACTTATCCCCCCAATGTATATAATACTAAATAATACGATCACATTCATACGCACACCATGCTCCCAGAAAATAATACAAACATATACATAGACCTTAAATTACGTTGAAAATAATACGTACATATATTTATAATCGCTCAACAGTACTTTTGTATTCTTTCTGTTAAACTCTACATTCGGTGATGACAGAGAGATCAGCCAAAGCCTACGTATTCGGACACTTTCCTACCCGGAATTTATTGGATTATCTATTTATAATTCTTAGCGGTTCTCCACCTAATTTTAGCTAATGAAGACATTGAATTGCGCCCCGCGAGTATGCCCAATTCGTACACGACAAAGCTACCTAAAGCCTCAGAAGCGCTACAGGCTACGTCCACGGGAACAGTCGCGGCGTGAGGTCACTGTCGTAGAATGACTCCCGACGATACTATATATAACACTATTCGTTGAGGGAACTTCCTTAATTATCTTTAGAGTGCGTTACTGTCTGGCGGCCGATATTATGTATCTTCAAAATGCTTAAGAAGTGGAACTGAGCTCAAGGATAATAATATTGCTATCATTAATAAAATAGTTTTATTAATAATAACTATAAACAATACACAAAAACGGAAAATATTGACATAAACAGAATGGAAAGGGTCGTGGAGACTCAGGCTAATCCAAGGATTTAAGGGATTAAAAAAAAGGTAAAACAAATATAGAGTTAAAGAGATGGGATGGTTCGATAAACAATTTAAAGCACAGGATAGAATTGGCAAAAAGGGATCAATACTCAAAAGGTGTCGTTTGGCTTACGTAACTTTTCATTAGGGTGCAGTGAAAGGTACTTGAAGGAATATTCGGTCCGCTGGCGAGTTCCAACCGAAGGGGGGGGGGATAAAAGGATCCCGACGAGGCGTCTTGGAAAGGAGAACCGTTACTCGACGAACGGCTTGAAGAACAATGGCTGTTCTACTGTGTTCTCTTCTGAACAAAGGGGGGGAATGAGAACCGTCTCTTGTCTACGGGCTCAAGAACAATGGCTGTTCTAATGTTGTTCTCCTTGAACAACAGGGGGGGTGAGAACCGTTTCTTGGCGAAGGGCTCAAAACGAACAATGGCTGTTCTAGGTTGTTCTCTTCTGAACAAAGGGGGGGGATGAGAACCGTCTCTTGTCTACGGGCTCAAGAACAATGGCTGTTCTAATGTTGTTCTCCTCTGAACCACAGGGGGGGGGGGTGAGAACCGTTTCTTGGCGAAGGGCTCAAAACGAACAATGGCTGTTCTAATGCTGTTCTCCTTGAACAACAGGGGGGGGGATGAGAACCGTTTCTTGGCGAAGGGCTCAAAACGAACAATGGCTGTTCTAATGCTGTTCTCCTTGAACAAAAGGGGGGGGATGAGAACCGTTTCTTGGCGAAGGGCTCAAAACGAACAATGGCTGTTCTAATGCTGTTCTCCTTGAACAACAGGGGGGGAAGCCTTGGGGACTTGACGTCGGAAAGGCTCGAACCTTTGGCACTCAAGGAATATTGTCCTCCTTCTGGACAAGTGATGGTGAATCTCGAGGTCGAGGTCCCTTGGCGCACAAAGGGAGAGAGGGTCGTGGTGATGTTTCGCGACGAAAATCTGGATCTCCAATCTGATCTTAGTGGTAAAGTTTCCATATAAATAGCCAGGACATCTCCTTGGCGTGGGGGAAAATGGAGTGAAAGCTTGGAGGGAACGCACAGCCGGGCCGGAGAAAAATGCCTTATCTGTTCATAAGCCTAACTCGATCTGGCGAGGTCGGCGTATGGGGGTGAACGGGGGGACGATAACCTCCTTGTTTAAACATTGGCATCCGGTAGCTGAGATAAGATTCCAAGCCTCGAATCGAAGATGCACGTGGGCAGCATCGTGGTTTTTAATAATATGGGATAGGAGTTGAAATTAACTCGTTCTATCACACCCCTCCATTCCAGGGGAAGTTGTCACTTCGAAAAAAAAAGAGAGAAGGGACAACGATAGAGCTCCGTTGTGGGGAACTCGTTTTCTTGTACCAACCGTACCTTCCTGCACCTAACTAGTATTACCTCAATACATATGATTATTTTGATCTTTAGATTACAGGGGAAAATAACCTTTAATACAACTTAATCAGAGAGAAAAAAAAAAGGGGCATGGAACAATGAAATGATATGAACTTAGTACATACGGGACAAAATAATTTATACGTAAATTAATAAGAACAAGTATATAGACATACAAAAAAAATTAGACATTGAGCGTTACAAAATTCAGACATATACATTAATTAATTATATTACAAAAGAATCTTAAATTAAGTCGTACAAGACGGTATATACCTACATGGAGATACTAATCCTATGAATACAATTATTCTACGCTATTCGGTAACGCATTCCTACTGAGTGCGTCAGCGACATGTTTATCGGAACCTTTTATCTAATTTATTTTAAACTGATACTCTTGCAAGAGTAAACTCCAGCGCATGATGCGGCCGTTTGAGTGTCTCAAATTCCTAATATAGGCTAACGGACGGTGGTCGGTTCCTATTTGAAAATCTTTACATATCAAGTACAGCTTGAATTTGTCTATGACCCAGATAATTGATAGAGCTATCTTTTCTCTAGTGGCATATCTCTTTCCGCGTGGTAATAATTGACGACTAGCATATGCAACTGGATGACTCGTTCTGTCATCCACGTATTGAAGGAGTACACCTCCAATGCCCTCGTTGATCACGTCGGTCTTAACCCCAAAGGATTTTTCCGGGTTGGGCAACTTAAAAATGGGGGCAGAAGTGAACTTACTTTTGATCTGATTAAAATGGGAAACAGCGACATCATTCCAACGTAAACGATCGGGGAAATTCTTTTCCTGAAGGGGGCATAGGGGGGCCAAAATTGCAGCGGAATTCGGAACAAATCGCTGATAGGGAGAAGCTGATCCTAGGAACGATCTTAATGGCTTCTTTGTAATCGGGAGGGGCATGTCGGCGATTGCCTTAATCTTGTTCTCGTGGGGACCTAACTGGCTTCGTCCTATTTTGAAACCCGAAAATTTAATGGGTTCGTGAGCAAAATGGCATTTGCGGGGGCCAATGTTGAGGCCATTTTCGCGCAGTCGCTCGAAAAGAGCTAATAGGGTGGGTAAATTGTGATTCCATTTAATTAGTTCTTGTAGCTGACTCTTCTGACGTGGTGTCAGCTGCGCGTCACTATCCAGGTCAGAGGGTTCTAAAGACTCGCCTGGTAGGGAAGGAGGAGGGTAATCGGCATCAGGTTGGATGCACACTGTCTGGATTACGTTAAGGGACTCCGCGGGGCAATCCTCTTCAAGCGCCGATGCTTCGTCTAGTTCTACGGAGGTATCTCCATGGGCGCGTTGGGGGTTCTTTTTTTCTTGGGGTCCAGGGACAGTCTCCGTGTCCTTGTCTGGGGCCTTATCACCTAAGGGTGTTAGTGATTCACACTCCTCTTTTGCCGTCCTAAAGTCCTGGTTAGGGGTCTCCGAGAAATCGGACGGTATCGGGGTTCTGATGGGGACGGGCTCCTGGGCTTCTTTCTTATCTCGGCCTTGAGGAAGGGCGGCCTGAAACACAGGGTCGAAACTTACTTGGGGGCTCTGTCCTATAAGTACGGAACAGAATTGTATGGGTGCTACAATGACTTCAGCCCAGCCATTATAATATTGACACTGCAGGTAACATCTAGCGACGGGGAATCTGTTCGCCCGCCCAAGTTGGTCATGTACCACCGCAAATTTTTCGTGGTTAGAGACCACTGGGAGGAGTTCGTCGGACACGATGAAGCACGTACATCCTGTGTCCCTGACGAGAGTCGATACTCGACAGCTGTCCACGCTGCCCTCCTCATATTTCAAAGTTCCCGATGAACTTTTACCAAAAACAAAATTTACCTGGTGGCCTGACGGAGGGGGAGAAGTTTCTGCTTGGGTCTGCACCACCGGGGGAGCCGGGGTTGCATTAATCTGGTGAACTTGGTGGGCTGGTCCGCTTTTAAGCCTAGAATTTTGGGGGCAATTCCAGCTCATGTGGTTTTCTCCACCACAGGTGAAGCATATGGTTGGTCGCTTCGGGAAGAGAGATGGAGGAGAAGTCTTAACGGGAGGTTTGGAGTCCCGTTGTTGGTTTTGGGGAAAGAAGTTTTGGGGTTTTACGGGGCTCGGAAACTTTGTCAGCTTCCCTGGGAAGGAGCGCGAGTCCGTCCTTCTTTCTTCTCGTTGGATTTCTTTTTCTCGTTCTTCTCGTTGTATTTTTCCTTCTCGTTCTTCTCGTTGGATTACTCTTTCCCGTTCCTCTTTTTCTCTTTTTTTTTCTACCTTTTTTCTTTGAACTTCTGCTTTAATCCGAGCTAATTCAATCTGAAGCTCAGCTTGTCTTATCCGTTCCCCTCTTTCTCTTTCTTCTCGTTGTATTTCTCTTCTTTGCTCCTCTTGAATGTACTCAATTAGTTCTTTTCCGGAGAGTCCCAAGGATTCTCCTTGCGCTTTAAAGATTTCAAACTGAGTCATCTTTGCACTTGGGGGCGCACTAGTCAACCAACTAAAATTCCTTGCAACAAGAATTATGCCTCTATAGAATTAGCCTACCTAAATATGGGCACTGACCTATTCGTACTTGGTTTCTCACTCTAAATAACCACTGACTAAAATCACAAAAAAACACAACAAATTATTATAACCGTTCCTTGAGCTACTCCAGCTTCTTAAGTTTAAAAAAAGGGGATAGCAATCGTTAAAACAAAAGGGAACTACTATATTCTATTATTGTAACGAATAACACTACGCTTTACTCGACTGAGACCAGTGTTTGCAAAGATATAGCGTTAAACCCCACACCTGACACCAAATTAAAATAGTATATATATATATATATATATATATATATATATATATATATATATATATATATATATATATATATATGTCGTAGAATGACTCCCGACGATACTATATATAACACTATTCGTTGAGGGAACTTCCTTAATTATCTTTAGAGTGCGTTACTGTCTGGCGGCCGATATTATGTATCTTCAAAATGCTTAAGAAGTGGAACTGAGCTCAAGGATAATAATATTGCTATCATTAATAAAATAGAGTTTTATTAATAATAACTATAAACAATACACAAAAACGGAAAATATTGACATAAACAGAATGGAAAGGGTCGTGGAGACTCAGGCTAATCCAAGGATTTAAGGGATTAAAAAAAAGGTAAAACAAATATAGAGTTAAAGAGATGGGATGGTTCGATAAACAATTTAAAGCACAGGATAGAATTGGCAAAAAGGGATCAATACTCAAAAGGTGACGTTTGGCTTACGTAACTTTTCATTAGGGTGCAGTGGAAGGTACTTGAAGGAATATTCGGTCCGCTGGCGAGTTCCAGCCGAAGGGGGGGGGGGATAAAAGGATCCCGACGAGGCGTCTTGGAAAGGAGAACCGTTACTCGACGAACGGCTTGAAGAACAATGGCTGTTCTACTGTGTTCTCTTCTGAACAAAGGGGGGGAATGAGAACCGTCTCTTGTCTACGGGCTCAAGAACAATGGCTGTTCTAATGTTGATCTCCTTGAACAACAGGGGGGGTGAGAACCGTTTCTTGGCGAAGGGCTCAAAACGAACAATGGCTGTTCTAGGTTGTTCTCTTCTGAACAAAGGGGGGGGATGAGAACCGTCTCTTGTCTACGGGCTCAAGAACAATGGCTGTTCTAATGTTGTTCTCCTCTGAACAACAGGGGGGGGGTGAGAACCGTTTCTTGGCGAAGGGCTCAAAACGAACAATGGCTGTTCTAATGCTGTTCTCCTTGAACAACAGGGGGGGGGGGATGAGAACCGTTTCTTGGCGAAGGGCTCAAAACGAACAATGGCTGTTCTAATGCTGTTCTCCTTGAACAACAGGGGGGGATGAGAACCGTTTCTTGGCGAAGGGCTCAAAACGAACAATGGCTGTTCTAATGCTGTTCTCCTTGAACAACAGGGGGGGAAGCCTTGGGGACTTGACGTCGGAAAGGCTCGAACCTTTGGCACTCAAGGAATATTGTCCTCCTTCTGGACAAGTGATGGTGAATCTCGAGGTCGAGGTCCCTTGGCGCACAAAGGGAGAGAGGGTCGTGGTGATGTTTCGCGACGAAAATCTGGATCTCCAATCTGATCTTAGTGGTAAAGTTTCCATATAAATAGCCAGGACATCTCCTTGGCGTGGGGGAAAATGGAGTGAAAGCTTGGAGGGAACGCACAGCCGGGCCGGAGAAAAATGCCTTATCTGTTCATAAGCCTAACTCGATCTGGCGAGGTCGGCGTATGGGGGTGAACGGGGGGACGATAACCTCCTTGTTTAAACATTGGCATCCGGTAGCTGAGATAAGATTCCAAGCCTCGAATCGAAGATGCACGTGGGCAGCATCGTGGTTTTTAATAATATGGGATAGGAGTTGAAATTAACTCGTTCTATCACAGTCACGTTACATTAAGTTCCTTTTGACCTCCTCCAGTCTTCTTTGCCAAGCAGCACGTATGGCTGACCTGATTCAAGTTAGTCAGTCTGAGTTAGAGCGACACGCTGGTTTTGTCGCAAAGTTCTCGTGGACTCTTTAGCGCCTTCACCGTGCTTTCCTTTCCAGAGACACTCTCCTCTTTGTACTTGAAGCATTGCGTGAAAAATAGCACTGATCCATTGTGCCAAAAAGTATGCTTCACCTAGGCCGAACGCAGTACGGCCGGTGATTTGGGAGCTTTGGGAGCAGAGGCGTGGCGGCAATTAGGCAAAGGTGGTATCCTCCAGGGAGGCGTCCTAGGCAGAAAAATAGGAGCTACCTGAACAAGAGCTCTCGAAGGAGTTTACTGGCCCTAAACCGGAAGAGCTTAGGCTATGAATGTCGTATCTCTGGTATAGGTACCTACTTGAATATCCGCAAATGCAATGAAAGCCGTAGGATTCTAAGGTAGACTCCGAGGGCATGCGTACAAGCGCATAATGCAGGCGCACGGCTCAGGGTAAGTGTCATATCCCCGTCATCAACAAATAGGCTTTGAATACGAGACGTGCGGAAAGCACTGGTTCCCATCGGAGACAAGCGTGGTGGATTGCCTCTACCTTTCGCAATTCACGCTGACCTGATGATGCGTAAAAATCGGATCTGTAGTCAAGCTTTTACGAACAAAAGAACGATAATACAGCAGCTCCTAATTGCTAAACGTCACAAAGAAAAAAATGTCCATAGCGCGGGTACAAGAGACTTTAACGCTGCGATTATGGGCTTCCGAGGTGAGGCGTCGTTCAAAATCAAAATCAAGGAAGCGCTGTGAGTTGATCGTTTCTAGGCAAATCCGATTTAGGAAGAAGTTTGCGTCGAGGTGGAACTGTGGAAAGCGAAAGAAGGGCACAACCTCAGTCTTGGCCAAGGCAAACAGAAATCGGTGTGCTTCGGCATAACAGGCGAGGTAGTTGAATGCCTCTAAGCCACACCAAAAGAGGTTGAAAGGTCATCTACGTAGAGCATACTTTCCCAACCCTGGAGTCGCGCCCCCAATGGGGTCACCAATAATTTTTTCTGGGGTTGCCAAGCACTCACAAGTCTCACAACATAAAAAAAAATATGAATTACCAATGATGAGATGTTTTCAGCATATGCTATATTTCTCTGTTGTCATAATTATAGAGCATATTACTGCTAATTATGCATCAGAGGGTTTTCTTGAGTATCATAATTTTAACGCAAATCTCCTAACCGCCAATACTCTCGACATTTCTAAGCAACTTTGCTGCCTTCATAAATCTCCTCATGTATATATTTATACATAGAAAATGTTAATAATGTATGTTTATTGCTGGTGTTCCTGAGTGTCCTACTGGTTTGGTCACCCCCTTTTCTCTTCTTGGTCCCTTTTCCCCTGTTCCTTTGCTTGCCATCGTCTCTTTACTCCTCCCCTTCCTTTCCCTTTGTTCCAACTCCCTTCCCATCTTTCCATGCCCCCTCTTCTCTCTCCTCTATAGCCCTACTTATTTTCTTCTTCTTCTTCCCCTATTTTTTTCTTGCTCTCTTTCTTCCCCATTACTCTTTCTTCTCCTCTTTCTTTGTTCACTTCTCCTTTCTTCTTTCTGCTCTTCCCCCTCCTCTCCTTGCACCCCTGCCCTCCTCTTCTTTCCTTAACCAACTTCCCTCCTCTTTCTTTTTCCCTTTACCTCTTACCCCTGCTGGTGGATGGTACCAAATTGCATCTTTCGTTTGATTTATTATTAAACCAGTATAATTTTCTTTTCAGATTTTTCAGCGATGTCCAGAAAGCGGGTGTACAACGAAGAACTCCTTGACATTGGGTTTACGTTTCTCATCAGTCATGGTATCAAAAAACCTCAGTGTGTTATATGTGGTGAAGTGCTCAGCCAAGATTCACTTGAAGAAAACAAGCTCAAACGGCATTTACAGGGAAAACACCCAACGCTGGCAGGGAAGGACTGCCAGTATTTCAAGAGGAAAAAACAACTGAAGCATCAGTGGTTAGATAGTCTTGTGAGCACAGGAGTGTATTCTATTCGACAAGCAACAATTGCATCTTATCTGGTTGCAAAAAGAATTGCTAAGTGCAAACAGTCACACGTAATTGGGGAAAAGGTGGTGAAGCCAGCAGTCATTGGTATGGTATGTACTATTATCGGAGATGATGCTGTGAAAAAAATTGAAACTGTTCCGTTGTATAACACAATTAGCCAACGGATTCAAGAGATGCCAGAAGACATCAAAGAACAGGTAGTGGCTGCTATCAAAGAAAGTGGAAAATTTAACTTGCAGTTGGATGAGTCAACTGACATCAGTAATGACGCACAGCTCTTGACGTATGTGCGGTATCAAAGGAAGAGTGAAGTAGAAGAGAATTTCCTGTTCTGTAGACCACTGGAGACAACACCAACAACAGGTGAAGATCCTTTCAAATTGGTTGAAAGCTTCATCAAATAACAAGGGCTAATTTGGGGACAATGTTTCAGTGTGCGCGCGGATGGAGCACCTGCGATGTTGGGGGCACGTCAAGGCTTCACCGCTAAGGTAAAGCAAGTGAGCCTTGCTGTGATAGTGACCCATTGTTTGCTCCACAGGGAAAACCTCACTTCCAGGAAATGATCACTTGAACTTAACTCTGTGATGGAAGAGGTGATTAAAATAGTGAATTTTATTAAATCATCTGCCCTGCATACAAGGTTATGTCAGATATGTTCAGTTATGGGATCGGAATATGAATACTTACTTTACTAGTCTTCTGTTGGGTGGTTATCCCAAGGAAAAGTGCTCCAGAGAGTTTTTGAATTGCGTGCAGAGGTTGATATATTCTTGATCGAAAAGAAACGTGCACTATCATCAAGGCTTTCAGAACCAAAGTGGTTACTTAAATTGACATATTTAACAGATATATTTTCAGAGTTGAACTTGCTGAATATATCCATGCAAGTAAAAGATGAAACTCATCTCTCTGTGTCAGAAAAGCTCAAAGCATTCAAGTCAAAGTTGAAGTTGTGGAAAGGAAAGATTGAGAAGGGGAAGACTGCGTCCTTTCCACTCTTGAACCTTTTTCTGGAAGACGAAGAAGTCTCGCTTCTGGACGTACAAAGCGCCATTATTGAGCACCTTGAAAAGCTGAGTAAGTAATTTGAGAAGTATATTTCGGATGAAGAGTTGCATGATAAATACAAATAGGTGCGCAAACCCTTCGATGTTTATGTCAAAGACCTTTTAGACGAAGAATCTTCCATGCAAAATCTGCAAGAGGAGCTCATTGGGGTACAGCATGATGAAACTATCCGCTTCAATTATCAGCAACAATCACTAGGCATGTTCTGGACTGCTGTGTTGAAAAGGAGAAACCAGGAAAGTGTTGTTGCAGTTCGCTACAACCTATTTGTGTGAATCAGGGTTTGCATCCCTGGTTTCCATCAGAACAAAAAGCAGAAATCGGTTTCAGCCTGAACATCATTTAGGAGTAGCAATTTATATGATTGAGCCGCAAATGGACAAACTTACCAGTGAAATCCAGTTCCAAGGCTCCCATTAAAATCAGTTATTAGTTGATAAGAGACGGTCTTATCTTTAGTTTGCCTTTGTGGAATGTAACACATTTTTTTCTGATAGAAATGTTCATAGTAAAGTGAATTAAATTAAATCATGTTTATTTTGTCTTCTTTATTTTAAGCCTTGCAGCACCTCTTACAAGAAAATTATACTTGTTCTTTGCTTTTACAGCCTACGCCCTACAGTCAGTAATATAGTTTCATGCAACACATACATTATATAGTTATATACACTGCATAAGACCAGTGGGGTCCGGTTATGGCTGGAGGAGCATGATTAGGGTAACCAGCTAAAAAGGTTGGGAACCAGTGACGGAGAGCGTAGCGGGATCATCTTCCGGCAGCATCGAGGCGATACCTTTAATGCTAAGGGTGAAGAAACTCGGCTGACCAACATGTCACCGGATGCTGTGCAAAACGACCAGTCTTTCCAAGAATAGTATTAGTCCTTGGAAGATAAGGGTGCCAGAAGAACTAAACTGCTTCATCAACCGACCTAAACTCCTCGATTGGGATAAATAAATCAGCCATTTCCTGAAATGCGGAGCACCGCACTCACCCCAAGCAAAACCGAGGCCGATTCGCAGGCAGAAGAGGCCCAGAATATGATATGTGAATGGGAAAGTATTCACTTCCATGAAGGTTATTGACCATCTCACCCCAAATCAAGTTGCGCATCAAGAGAGCACAGGGGCAAAAAATGAAGCATTTATAGGACAAGAATGCGTAAACTCATTTACATTTGGAACACCTATCTCAAGCTCCTCGATCCTTTTGGCAAAGACCTGACCCCTCAGTTTGAACGTGTAGGAGGTGCCTACCGTTCAAGTATCCGAGAATGAGAAGAAGCTTTTGCGATTGGGACGTGATATGGTGTTCTTTGATAACAGACTGTCATTAAGAGTTGCTAGAGACAGCTTGCATAATCGAGGTCGTGCCATCGGCTTTTATCTGTGAATAATACGCGAAGAGAACCAGAGGGATGTTTTCCTACCACTGATCAGGCGTAAATGCGGTTAGAATTGTTTGTTTCAGAAAAAGTGCCTACTTTTATGATGCTGTTACACGCAGGTTTTAGGCAGATACAAGAGAATATACCATCATGCAATTTGGGAGAGCTAAAGTGCTGTATCTGTGTTATAGATGGCTCGTATGATTCAGAAGAAGAAAAAAGATTTGATTTTTACGGCTTCAATCCATTTGTTGAATCTATAACCATTTTTTCATTCTTTAATAACGCCCATCTGGAAAATGCCACCATACGCATAAGCAGCTATAAAAATAACAAACGAAAACCAACCGAAAAATCAAACAAACTAAAACAAAACAAGAAGGAGGCACGCTCTTGTTGGTCCTCGGAGCATGCTGCCAACAACAAAGAGTCAAATAAAATGGAAACCAGCCTCATCTAGAAAGTCGGATACTCCACAATTCTATATGAAAGAACTCGTTCCGAGCACAAGTGCCAGACAGTAGCAACCCTGCTCGTCCTGGTCCTAGGAGAGGTTACGTGCGTGAAGATCAACCAGACTGGAAAATTTAACAAGAATGTGCCTAACAGTACGGAGGAAAACGCAGTCGCCGCAGTAAAGTGCAAGGGAGCGCTCTATCAGATGGTGGTGCGACCCGCGAGTGTGTTCAATTCGAAGATGCCAGAAAACGACCTGAGACTGCTGAGGCATTGGGAGGGAGGGGGGGGGGGTTACGCCCGGGGATAAGTCGCGGTGAGATGGCACGCAATTTTAAGTTACCCTTGTCCGTCTCCCATATTCTTTGCCAGGCATCCCAGTGTGCTTACCTGATTTTAGTCATGTACCAGTGCAAATAAATAGCGAAGCACTAGTATGGTCCCCAAGTCATCGCGGAATCTTTGGCAACCCTCCACTGTGCGATAATTCCTAGCAATATCTACATGTTCATGAATCCTGCAGATGATAATCTCGATATCAGCTCAGATTGCGGCAACCTTAGCACAAGAATACCTAGAGCAAAGGGGTACGGAGATGCCAACACGCCGAGACAACTCAGGTTGCTTTGTGAGTCGCTATAGTAGATCACGATCCGGCCTTCATCCCTAGCACAACGAGTTATTTCGATAACAAGCGGTGTATTGCAACCAAGTAGGCCATGGAGATAGAGGAAAGGCTTGGTCGAGCCCCGCTGAATTCAAACAAAGAGAATACGGCGTGGAAGTCGACTCCCTCTTCAGACATAGAGTCATTAGTGTAGACTGGAACATGACACAAAATGTACTCTAAAATGGTCGAAGGCAATACTCCCATAGCTGTAGGAGTTTGGGAGCATAGACATGAAGATAAATAGTCAAAGGTGATACCCTCCAGGGTGGCATCCTAGGCAAAAACAGAAGCGCCCCTAGCCCCGAGAGCTATACCGATCTCTTGAAGGATTTTCTAAGCACTAAACTCGAAGAACTTAGGGTATGACTGGCGTCTCAGGACGGTATAAACACCGTCGAGATAGGCTGTGTATACGATGAGACCCGTTGCCGGAGGAATAAATACGCCAAGCTAGCGACTACAAACATAGAATACACTGTGTAACCCGCAGGGTTAAGCGGCATCTACCCGAAATTGACAAGCAGAGTCTCCTTACGGGACGGATGGAAGGCAGTAGTTGCAAGGCAAAGACCTGTGTAGTGGATGTCATCAACCTTCCACAATTCATGTTCGGCTGCAGATGCGTAAAACATGCATCCAGAGTCAAACTTTGAGCGAACACAGGGACGATAAAAGAGCAAGGCAGTAGCCGTATTAGCACCCTAAGCCCTGAACGTCACAGAACGAAGGATGCTCATGGCAAGAGTACAAGAGATCATAAAGTTGCGACTATGGGTCTTCAAGGTGAGGCGTCAGTCGAAAACAAGACCAAAGAGCGATGCAACTCAACTACTTCCAGGCCAGCCCCGTTTAGGAACAAATGCGGATGGGGTAAAGCCGTGGGTGACTACAGAATTGCACTACCTTAGTCTTGGCCATGGAAAACTGAAACCTGTGCGCTTCAGCAAAGCGAAATATGCGTTTCAATTCCTAATGTGGTCGGCCTGATAAAGTTGGCATTTGGGCCGCACCAAAAGAGATCGAAAAGTCATCCATGTATAGCGAAGCGAGAACATCTTCTGGCATTACTGATAGGATGCCATTGATTCTCTGAGGAAAAAGTGGGACACCTAGCACACTTCCTTGCGGGACGCCATATTCTTGCCATATTGGGCCGGAGAAGGCTCCACCCCACCGTACGCGAAATTGACGATTTCATAAAAATTCAGATATGAAAACTAGGAGAGGTCCAAACGCCCCCATCATGATACCATATCGCCATGCGGTATCATATGCATTCTCCACATCAAAAAACACCCCGTGGGTAATGCTTTCTACCTAGGAAGACATAGCAAATGACTTTTTTCAGCCTGAGAAGATCATTTGACATGGAAGACAGATGACATCCACTGTCTAGGAAAAAAAAACTGCTATAAGAATTATCAATTTCTCCAACTTGGCCCCGCATGAAGTTATAAAATTTGTGCGAAATCAGGCAGGGGTAGAGTAGTCTTTCCCCCGTTTGCAAAAAGCGATCACAATAATTATTCGCCAGTGCTCTCGGAGTACTGTGTCCAGATACTGTTTACATATTTAGCAAAAATGATCTGCCTCTCTCCCCTGAGTTTCGAAGCATGACAAACGGGACATCGAGCGAACCAGGAGCGGTGTCTGCTCACGACGCGAGAGCGGAACGCAACTTACTTAACTTATACATATGAATGAATGCTTCCTTGCATCTGCTGTTAGAGCCCAGTCGGTAGCCTTCAATAATATTACGAGGTGCTCTGAGTGCTAGTGGAGCAGCATCTTGACTAAAGAATGTGGAGAAGCCGAGATTGCGGTCCCTTTCTCCTGGGGAAAGGGAAGGGGTCCTGCGAGAGCTTATCCCGAATGCTTTAGATTCCGTCTCCACAGCTCTACTAGAAGGGTCTTTTCCGTTAATTGAAGATGCATATGGCTGCCAGGAAAAGGAGTGGGCGTGCTTCGAAATTTACTTGAAACTATCCCTAGCTCGGCAAAATTCAGTGACAGTGAAGTTGTTCGGGCTGCACTTATAGCGAATGCAGGTATATCGCTTCTATCAGGGCCGTCTCACATTCGGCCGACCACCAAGAAACGGATGGCATGCAAAACGGCCCGACATTCTAAGAATAGTAGTTAGGCCCACTGTCATAAGCTTGTCGGAGAAAAACTCAACGGCTTCATACACCGACCTAAACTCCTCGACTGGGACCAAGAAATCAGTCATTTCTTTAAATGTAGACGACCGTACTTGCTCCAAGTACCACTGGGATCTTATTTCAGGCGGCAACGGCCCAAAAAATGATAGTTGAATGGGAAATTGGTCACTTCCATGAAGGTCATCGACCACCTCATACCAAAAATCAGGCTGTGCATCTGGAGAGCACAGGCACAGGTCGATGCAAGTAAATGGAGCTGTTCTCGGTGAGCGATGCGTAAACTAATTTCAATTTAGAACATTTCAAATTAATAGACTAGTCTTCCCATAGGGAGTGTCTACCATTCAATTCCCCGAGTAGTAGAAAGTCCCTCAGCAACAGTGTGACGATTCGGTGGAAGTACCGTCCCCCCTCGATGTCACCTGACGGTGCAATGCACGTAGGAATAACAGTATACCTCCTATCAACGTGTAGCAACACTCTCACTGACAGAAATAAGGTTTTTATAGCAAATAAAAACGGAGACATAATTCCTGATGTAAATCACGCATCCTCCTGCCGAGCACCATCCCGTGTGTTGCGGTGTCGTAAAACCTTTATACCCCGGGAGGGCGGAGATGAAAAACGCGCCCAAGATGTTATTCTGCCATAAAATAGTCTAGCTCCACAGCTCCTCCAAGATGGCCCGGAGTTCACAGCAATTCCAGTGAAGAAATATGACCCCCAGGCATAGCTCGGAGAAGATGCTGTAATCCTTTTCGAAGTGAAGACCATCACGGGACTAGTCGTTCACTTACCGGCGTCCTAACTCCTGGCGCGATTGGACATACAAAGCGCTGAAAGAGCTGTCGACTTCGAAGACTCATCGGATGAGGTTGGGGTAGCTATGAGAGTCTTTTTGCACCTCCGCCTCGAAAGCTTAGGTGTGTAGGGTGTCATTTTAAACAGCGACACGTTTATTTAATGGGATCGTGCCTTCGAGTCACCCGGTCCAGTCTTGTGTGGGGGCATAGGAGCCAAACCTCCTTTGGCGTTGTTTTCCATTCAGGAGACAGCTTTACGAGTCCATGCAGACAGCCTCATGACTACTTTTAGGGGGTTTGACTTCTGTGAATGTATCAACTCGGTGGAAGCGCGCGGCCTAGTCCCCTTACGAGAAACGGTCACGCGGGGTGAGAGGGTCGAGTCCTGGTTTTGGCCGAGGCTGGGTTTGAACCCTTCGTGCCGCCAGCTCTACCGGGTGAGTGCCCGCGGTGGCTGGAGCCCACAGAAGGTTTCCGAATGGGGGCAGAAGCGACTTTTATCGCAGTTATGGGGGCCAAGAGCAGATGGGGTCTTTTTAATATCGAGGCATAAGACGTCCCAGATAGCGATGAGCGCGCCAGGACTAAGTCCTTAGCCACACGAAAGAAAAGACGATCCGCAGCCTGAACGGTAAGATTTCCTTTTCTAAGAGATATTTGCTTCTATAAAGCAAGGTGCAGCTCTCCACATTTGACATGCTTGGCCATACACGATAAGAACTGCTCATGTACGGCCTTGAAGCAACTTACACATACTTTGGATAAACCCAACTTTGCACGTCTACATGACCGATTAGTATGGCCAAAGCGGTGGCACTAGTAACACCTCCACAGCAGTGGCACAAATGACTACAGGCGGTAAAGATTCCAATCGGCACGCACAAACTCAAGCAGCCTGCCACTGTTGCAGGTGAGGAAGAGTGTAGAGGAGAATCTCCAGGCCTCTTCCTGTTTTCTCATCACACGCTCGACCTTGATTGCTCTTTGCTCAGCCAGCTCTTCGGCGGTGTCTTTTAAGGACTAGTCTACGAGTTCCCTTGCTTAAACCACCTCCTTCATGAAGTTTATGGCAGAGTGCAGCCTCACACTCACCGGCGAGCCATCCACTGCCTAAATGTAGGGGATTTGGGGGACCTATTTAAAAAGAATAAATTATTCTTTCCCTTAAAACTTGGAAAGCACTAAGCATGGCCGGCTCGGAAGGGTTCGCCGCATTCGCCAGAAGTCTCTTATCCTAGAAAATAGTCACCTTAACCTCTTTACCAGTCAATCTAGCTAAAGCTTTCCTTTAATGGAGCATGTGGTCTTTGCCTAACTTACTACCTTATGTCTATAACTAAAAAGCGCTTGAAGCCAGCGGGCTAAAGAAAAAACAGGTAGCCCCTGAATGAGGGCCCCGGACCTAATCAAAGCTTAGCTCAGCACACTTGCGACTTTGGTCTTGATCTATTGCCCTCCCCCCCCTCTGAGGGCGCACGTGCCGCTCTTGGCCTGGTCGCTTGTCGAAACGGCAGCAGAACCGTCTATATCTGGATCCCCAGTGAAGTGAGAGGAATCCCTCGTCTTCTTTGATTTTATCTTACATATCCTTTACCCCTCCCCTCGGAAGGGACTCCAAGGCCGGACGACCCAACCTTGGCTAGATCTTTCTCAGAGAAGGCGAAGATCTTGGCTGTCAAAAGATCACCATGTGTGGGGGGTGTTCCTCCTTGCGAGTCCTCGGTGGACCGTGGCACCTAAGGAGGGCCTCGCAGAGTGTCGGACTCAGGTTAGGTCTTTGGCACTGAGCCAAGTTTTAAACCCTTGGAAGACCCTGTCATCTGAGGTAGGGTCACCTCCGGGATCATCTAAACCTCAGGAGGGGACTCCAACTGTGAGTAGAGAGTCACCCGGAGGCAACTCTGCATAAGGGAAGCAAGGAGGGAAAGCCCCGAACCGGTCAGAAAAGGAGAGTGAGAAACACCCTCTCCGCTAGAAGAGATTTGGAGATACCCATGAAAAATCACAGGGGGGCCACTTTCGTCCCAGAGCTGGAGTTGCCCGGGAAAGGTTCAAAGATGGCAAAGGGAAAAATAGGATGGGAGCTCTTCTACCTGCCAGAGTGGTAGTGTAGTCCACCCTAACACCAAGGTTAGGCGAAGATTGAAAGAGATGGATGTAGTCCGAATTTTTTCTGTTATAAGCTTTAAATCCTGCCAACACACGAAATTCTCCTACGCTTGTGACCAGTAAAGGAAAGGGATTGTGGTCTACATACGGCGTCCAGTTGTTCCCACCTATCCTGTCTCAGGTTTTCGCACATTTCAGGGGCTCTACCCTGGGCGTGTTAAAGAATGTTGTTCGCAACCTAGGACAGCGACACACACCGACTAGAAGTCACCCAGTGGCCGTTCCTTCCCCAAAGGTCGCAGTTCCCAAATGAGCAGACTGAGAGGCAGAGCGACAAGGCGGATATCCTTGCTAGGATCTGAAGATCTGTTGTGGTAGACCCAGAGAAGGGCCCCAACAAGGGACCCCGACACTTTTATTTGGCTTGGCAACCGACAAAACTGAAAAGTCGTCCGCCCAAACAGCACATTAGAGAGTGAAGTAGTTGATGGGGAAAAACTGATCTTTCCATAATTCATGCCCTAACTTCCGGGTCCCCTAACGGCCTGGCCTCTTGCGAGCTGAGGACTGCAAAGGGCGTTGTCTATAGAGGTTCCAAATCATCTCTTCTGAGGCAGCTAGTCAGGTCCTTAAACCTAGGGAAAAGGTTACCCTCTTTTATTCATTTCTAGCTTCTCATGTTTTAAATGTCTCTCTTGTTTTATATATTTATTAATTTATTTAATTATTGTCGACTGGCGCCTCTTTAAATATGATTTGATAGAGAACAACCAGGTATCCTTTTACCTGGTAATCGACTTATAGCAGTCGTGCAGCCTCGCGGTGATAACAGAGCTTCAACAATGGCAGTCGGCATGATGCTGCAAAAACAATTTAAAAAAACGTTTAACGCTAAAACCGAAGGATCTTGGTTCATCTTGTCCAGGTTTTTCTGAGGATGAAAAATGTAAACATTAAAAGAACAGTAAAATAATTGTACATGTGAAAAGCAATTACGTATTGACCAGGCTACAATAAATATCGTCTCGGAAATATCTACATGTGTCTTGCGGGGGATAAGAAAATTGGAAGAACCAACGAGGAATTTAGAGTAAGAATGAAGAAATACAGGCGGAGGGAAAAGAGGAACAAATACAAGTGAATGGATAATAAAAAAAGGTTCAGGATGATAATGTAATAAATAATGGGGCAGTTTATTTATAAGCTTCGGGAAACACGTTCGTACCAAAGACATACACTCAGACATGCGAACTACACACTTCTTGCGGGATGGATCTACGTGGCCGAGGGCAAATAAAATTCTCCCTTGTGAGTAGCTTTTAAAATTAAATCATGAACGGTGCTTAGCTCTTTGTTTTGGGCTCCCTACCCTCTTAAAAATGAAGGAGGAGGCTCTGAACTGAACTGGAGGATTTTCTAGCAGTATCATTAAAATAAATATATACAAATATATTTTTCTTGATTTCTACAAATGCTTCAAAGGGAGAACAAAGCAAATAGGGATTCTAATTTACGGAAATCTTGTTCCGTCGCTTCTCTAGTTTCCCGTAGCGTCCCCCCCCCCCAAGTATTTGCCTTCGTTTACGGTAAAGGAAAATTTCCTTGAGGACTATACAGAGAAAAGGCCTGACCAATTCCGATCACACACCTACCACATCCACTTGAAAGTGAACTAGTATTGATCCAATGCAAGAATTTAATTTCTCAATTAGATGTTGTAGGCGGATGAATTGGGGCTGCAAATCGGTCAGCATCGGTAGATTTAGGAAGCTCGCAATCGCACTTGCCTTTAATGGGGGAACATGAGAATATTCGGAAGAGTTGTTTGTCTTCTCTGTCGTTTTTGCCTATGTAGTGTTTGCTTTTCTTGAAGCATGTGCCTTCGCATTTCCCCTAACCCCATAACTTCATTAGGTAAATGTTCGTAAAGTGACCGGCTTCTATTTTGTGGTTAATTCATATTTATTTTTGCTTCAAAAGATTTTTTTTGGGTAATTTAGAGAATGTTTGTTCAAGGGCAAAATCCAGAAAAAGGGGTTTTGTAAGATTAAAATAACCATTAAAAGTATAGAAGCAGCCCGCACAAGTTTACCAATCGGTAGCCGATATAGTTTCAATTAATATTTAATTTTGCTTAAAAGCAGTTGTTTATTAAAAATTTAGAGACTTTTTTCTTAGGTTAGAGAGGATCATGAGGGCTTGAGTCGATCAAAACTAGTGACTACTTCTTTGAACGCTATTATCTTCCCCTTTGATTGAGGCTTCGTTCAGGCAGCGGTGAAAAGATTTATGCACAGCATTATAGCGTGAAGAAGCATTTGCACAAGGTTTAGGAACTTGTTTCAAGCTAATTTAGGTTGTTGATTAACAATATATAACAGTCGTTAAATTTGGGATTATGCCGCCCTCGCATCTTTGGATAATATATATATATATATATATATATATATATATATATATATATATATATATATATATATAAATATATATATATATATATATATAAATATATATATATATATATATATATATATATATATATATAAATATATATATATATAAATATATATATATAAATATATATAAATATATATATATAAATATATATATATAAATATATATATATAAATATATATATATAAATATATATATATAAATATATATATATAAATATATATATATAAATATATATATATAAATATATATATATATATATATATATATAAATATATATATATAAATATATATATATAAATATATATATATAAATATATATATATAAATATATATATATATATATATATATATAAATATATATATATATATAT